>CM033028.1:16058948-16528948 GCA_019207045.1 Branchiostoma floridae x Branchiostoma belcheri | reverse complement strand
CCCATCCTATCGCCCATCTTGGTTCAGGAGTGGTCGGGAGCAATGTCCTGAAGAAGATCCTACATTGTTCCACAGGGGCCTTGATTAAACAGAAAGCAATGATTTTACGCTCATCTGTCGCCATTTCTTGCATTTTTAACTCATTGTGCACTGCTTACATTATCGATGAGATTAGCAAACGTTAACGGAGGTCTTTTATTTCCCTTTGGCTTCTTTTCGTCTGCATAGGGTCCATCCCCTACCCAACCATATCCAATAAGGAGGTAGCCGCTGCTGTACAGTCCGGATTTGTGATGCCCAAACCGGCTCACTGCACTGACCAATTGTAAGCAGTTACTGTAATTATCTCCGCCAAGAAGGTAATCTGTTCGGTAAAGCATGTACGTTTACTTTACCTAACGGTTTGTGTATTCACACCGTATAAGCCAAAAAGGCATGGATCGGATATTGTGAGATTTCGTATGTGTGATGACATATAGGTCTTTGTCAAAAACGTATATATAAGAGAAGTGGATTCTAGCTATCAGAAGCTATGCTTTTTTGAGTAATGCTCATAAGAATGACAATAAATGTTATTGTACCCTCCACACCATGTTTCAGGTACTTTCTAATGGAAAAGTGTTGGGAGTTTCCCCCTGAGGGCCGACCGTTTTTCTCGGAACTGTCTTCAGCTCTCTACAGGATGTTGAGGGACGAGCAAGTATGCACTCATGGTTTCGTTTATCTTTTCGTGTCGCATTAATTTTGAACCTTGTCCTATCTATTTTCTCTCTGTTACCCTCCCTAGGCCACGATGATCTATTATATGGATGACATCCGCGCGCTCATCAAAAGCATCCTCCTAACGCCCGGTCCCCAACGGCATTACCTTATGGGGCCCTGCTGTCCCAGGCCCTACCTACGGGTATTATGATTGTCGCCACAAACAAGCTGTCAACCAATCAGAGAACAGGCCTTCTTTGGGCTTGTTGTTGTCGCAAGCTGTCTCGCAAAGGCCGCTGGGAAGCTATCAGCCAATCATGTTACGTATTACCATGACTTTGTTTGCTCACCATGCCAACGCCCGATCCCCAACGGCTGACTGCCCATATAAGGGCAAGCTCATTAATATTCATAAGCAAGGCACCCCTAATAACCGAATACTGTGGCTGATTTGTCAGGGTTGATATCATAGGCTTTGCCGTGATTGTCAACCCTGAGTGTGGGGTGATCAAAAGTCGCGTCGTTGGTAGTAAAAAGTAGCGGGGCAAATATATACCATAAATCTAAGAAAAATATTGGAAACGGATACTAAGGCCATTGAATACCAAAACCAAATCTGAAATTAAAAGAAAAAGAAGATGTGAAAGAACCAAATGAAAAAAAAAATATTATTCGGTATTCCATACCATGTGAGTTTAGTTATTTGTTCAATCTTCCTGACCACTTAAATTTCATTTTTTTTCAATTCACACGCTCGTATCCGTTTTGGGATACCCAGAGGATGTCATCCATATAATCGAATCAATCGTCCTATATGTTAATTTTCATGGCGCCTATAAGGTAACCTATTTGAATCATCAGTATGAATAGATATGAGCAAATGATATCATGTTTCATGGGGTCATATATAAATTTCTTAACTGAATGTTAACTTATGTTTGTAGACATCACATGTAATTTCCAACACAAAAATTAGACTTCCAAGTCTTCGATTGTCGAATTCCAGTCTTTGTCAATGAAGGAGCAATCTACTGCTTCTGCGACTTCACACTATGCAGACATATCACATAAATCAATGAGAATAAAGCTCATTCCCTGACAAAGGCTGGAGTTCGACAGTCGAAAACGTAAATTTGGGTAAGGCAATTTATCTGCGTGTTACAAATACAGTTGTCAACTTGGTTCAGAATTGAAAACGGCGTCACTATAAACTTCTCTCGCTCTCCTGGGGAAAATGTAATTAGATGTATGATCTTTTTACAGGAACACATCGTTCTAACACGGTTCGAAGAACATGTCTATGCAAACATGGACAATCTGACGGATGAAGAGATTTGTTAAGGCGGTGATTCTTACAGGAAATAAGCAGAAGTTTCCTCTTTCCCTTAAAATGTCCTTTGTAAGGACAGGCAAATAACACTGAAGTATGATCACTTTTAATTACCTCCATGAAAAATGTATGTATTATTTTGACATGTACATGTATGTGTGCTTGAATGTGTGCTTGCTTGCTTATTGTGTTTTAGGATATATAACATATACAGATATCAATTACGCCAAATGAGATACTAGTAATAAATCATTAATGCAAGAAAGAAATAAT
Source organism: Branchiostoma floridae x Branchiostoma belcheri (assembly GCA_019207045.1). NCBI lineage: Eukaryota > Metazoa > Chordata > Leptocardii > Amphioxiformes > Branchiostomatidae > Branchiostoma > Branchiostoma floridae x Branchiostoma belcheri. The sequence continues at coordinate 16,526,643 of CM033028.1, read as the reverse complement.
TCCTTCATGGTGGAAATTCCATACTTTGTAATTGTGCAAGTTAAGTCAAAGTTGTTCATCACTATGCATAGATTATGTAAATATGCAAGTCATTTGAATTATCTATAATGAACTGTATCATTGAGTCTAAACCAAGGCTGAAACAAAATGTACATATGGTACTGTGCCAAGTGACTTGTAAAAGTCCAACTTGCGTTGTTTGGAAGGCTATCATTTGAAATAAATTATCATGCTAATGCTATAGACTTATTTGTATCATCAGTCAATATAATATTAAATCCAGAACGGCTCAAAATATGTCATGAAGGTATGAGGTCTCTTAACATTTATTCATCATGTGAGTCGACTCAAAACTGCCAGCCTACTCATTAACTGTGATTGAGATTGTATTATTATGTATACATAAGGTTATATCTAGAAAAGGAAAGCCTTTACATGTATAGCATGAAGCACTGTGATTTTCTAGTTGTAAACATTGCCTTGAAAATAAGATATTGATAATGTAACCCTTGAATTTTCACTAAACAGCATCATTGTACATTATCTGAATAAACTGTTTGCGTGAATTTGTATCCGTGTATCTATGAAAACTGAACATTGGAAATGTTTGTCTTGAATACAAAATCTTTAAAGAATGTTTGAAATGCTTACTGTATGGCCCCAGAATGTGCACACATACACGAGTGATCAACTGGGAAACCTAAAATGATATCCAAAAGAAACCAACGCTCATGGCAACGGCCAGTATAACGTAGCTTCCCCATACACGGGCGGCGGGGCTAGCGGTATCCCCCGTTAGGTACCTCGGCACCACTTCGTTCCAGAACTTCAGTTTCTCCGGCTTCAACAGCGCCGTCCCCACGGCGGGCTCGGGGCGCAGCTGGAGGTAGGCGGGCGTGTCGGGGGTGTAGCGCGGCCAGGTCACCAGGGGGCGCTCGGTACCGGTGGGCGCCCCGGTTGAGTCGGACGGATCTCTATAAGGCCATATTCGTGTATCAAAATCAACTTGACCCCCGTTGCTAGATACTCGTATGTAAGTCATATTTTGGAAATGTAATATTGGTGCTCGAAAAGTGTATTTTTGTTGATGGCAACAAAATGCTTCTCGAGTATGACACATATTATGTACGAGTAAGATAAGGCAGGCATGATGGCAAGCCAAGAATAGATGCTGAGAGGATTTGAAATGTAGTCAATAGATTCATTACATTTTTAGAATAATTCTGACGTTTTCCTGTTCAAAATATACAATAAGCCAACAAAATTAAGCTTATATTGAATTTTTATTCCTAGGGCCCCTTTCTACAAGATCGAGATACTGAGCAACTGGATAGCATCAAAATTGGATTTTTGTGACCATTGATTTTATCATTGGGATGCTTTAATCAGATGTGCTATGTAAAAATTATGATTTATAATTCAAAAGACAACAAAAAGGCAAAAATATTGGCTTTTTATATTTTGCGTAATTCGTTGAGCGAACTCTAAAAGGTTTGGTCGCAGGGCGGTCGCTAGTGAAAACAGCTCTTACCCACTTCTTGCGAAGTACTAGTAACCCCAGGTATACATATACATACATATCAAATGAAATAACATTACATGGGAAAATTTACATTGAAGCGTATACCCGTGAATACAAATCATAGCAAGTAACGAATACCCAATACACACAATATCATTTTACGATATAAGTAAATTAGAATTGCAATAATTAACATAATATGACTGAAAACATATAAGTAGAATGAAATAATAAGGGAACCTCTAGTGGAAACAGCCCCTACCCAGTTCTGGCGAAGTTAGCCCAGTACGCCATCATGTCCAGACTCAGGTTCCGTTCCTCCTCGGTGAACATCCCCGCCGCGGGTCCGACAGGATCGACCGGAAACCCGAACACGAACATCACCTCGTCATGGTGGTCGGCTCGAGCGTACGGCGGCTTGAACGAGAGTATGGACGGTCGGTGCTGGAACTCGTACTGGTACACATTCACAGGTTGAGCTACGGTTGGAGAAAAAATATATATCATGCCAAGCTGCCATAACTCGAAGACCCTTACAGCAAAAACCAGGCATCATTAAAGTAAAGATTCCATCTATTACTAATTAGACAACCGGTGTTTACTTTAGTCCACCTTTATCCACTGGGTAACCTACATTCGTTGTTTTTATGAACAGGAATTCAGGGATATCAAGTCCATGGACTTCTCTCTGTAAAATCGTCATATCGTTTCATCTCCGTAATTTCTAGGCCAAATGAACCTGAAATTTGGCACAGGGGTAAAGTGACCCACCAATGGTAATTGGTGGGTACCACTGAAAGGGTCCATTCTCGTGCGTAGTAGTCTTTTTAAAATACCATTTTTGACCAGGGTGATTATGCGAAGTCAATTCTTTTAGCAGAAGTGTTCTTGAACTGAACCTTTTTAACCGAAAGTGCCTCACAAAGGGTCCCTTTCGTCCTGCATTGCAACGCTCTTAAACTATAACAACGTTTCAAAAATGTCAAATCCGCACCTGATTGAGCGTTGGCCACGGAAACTGTGGGCGCTAAAAACAAGTAATCAGTCCCACTGTCAAAATACTGTTGGCGGATTGATACAGGGTCGTCAGGCATCTCCGGGTCACTGTACTCTTCTAGGATTGCGCTGATTAAACCAGGCTTGTCGGCGTTCTGAAAAAACACGAAAGGTAAGTTACTGCAAGTTATGATTTTAATTTTGTAATTATATTTCAACCCTACCACAGGGATGGTTTGAAATATCTTGCTTTTCTTAATGTGGCTTCTCATGCTTAAACTGTAAGATATTCAAATCGATTAATCTTTGACATTTCTTGGCCAAATGACCTGAAATTCGGCACAATGGTGGATTTGGTCAATACCCAGGTGCCTCTTTCATTTGTCATATCTGCCTTTGAAATGATTTTAGTTATTAGGCCGTTTGAATTTTAGAATAAATGTATTTATACCTTACCCCCTACAACAAAAAGGACCTAAAATTTGGTATAGGTCCCGGGGTACATTACATATTTATTCAAAGGATCAATATATAATATTTGGCATCTATAAACTTCTTCGAACATTTAATAAAAGGGAAACACTGCGATGAATTAACTGTACGTAGACGTCCATACTGTAAATCATAAAAAATCTGGAATGAAAATGAAATTTCTTAGAAAATACTCAGAAGAAGAAGGAAAAATACAATGGATTACCGGTGCAATGATGTCCGGCACAGCAAGGTCGACCATATAAGAAGTCCCTATGAACTGTTGTTCGTGAGTCATACCGTTGTCTAAATCTGGGAACAGCGATATAGTAATGCCATAACGCGCCTCATCATTATTTGTTCCCAGAAGATAGTCCACCTTGCTGAACCGTCCGGCCTGTAGAAGAGTCTAAAAACATTGATGGTGTACGTTACCATATGTCCAAATATTTCAACATACGATTTCTACCTAGCAAAGCGTATTGAATTTTGGTAGCTTCATGTGTATTCCGGTGCATTCCGGTAGTTAGGTGGACCGCATATTCAGTTGCATAGAAAGGTGAAATGGACGATTAAAGCAGCTAGATTAATTAGAAAAGCGTATTGAATTTTCAAATTGGTAGATTTTACCCTCCTCCGTGTATATTCCAGTGTATTCCTGTATCTAGGCGGACCGCATATTTAGTTGTATAGAAAGACAACATGGACGATTGAAGCAGCTAGGTTAACTAGAAATTCATTGTCTTTAGAGTTAATACCATATTGCCAAAGACTCTGGCGAAGACAATAGATTAAGACACATGCATAGTTGTCAATTGCCATATAATCAACGGGTTTGAACACTTCCTTTGCTTCAAATGATCATTGCAAAATTGTTTCTTTGATGAAATCATTGATGTGAAAACTACTGATATCATTTAAAAAGTTGACCACATGTTCCTACCATGGGATCTTCTGGTAAGAAGTAATGATCTACCACTGGATACACAACCACAGGTACTGCCAAGATGCTCTCCACGGACTTGCTGTGGGGCACAAGTAGGAGACCAAAGTACTTTGTCAATAAAGTTCTTTCAGATCCTTCTAGGGGCATATAGGTAACGCAAATATTCTTGCTGTCTCAGTAGCAGGATATATTTTTACAGTAAATGGTTGCTAGCCCCTCCCCTTTCACGTTCTCGTGGCACGTCCTTGACGGTTAACGCAACGATATACAAGCTATAAAATTGTATAAAACTGTTCCTGGTACACTATATAGTTTTATGTACATTGATCTAGCACTGGTCTGAACTAAAAGTAGACAGCAAAAACAGCATGGAAAAGAAGTGTCGACCATGATAAAGACATAGAGACAGGATACAAAGAAGAAATGTTAAGGTTATTCTAGATCACATTTACATGTACCTTCGTATACAGTCTATCATATTAGCTTTGACGTCACCGGTGCAGTTCAGGGAATGGCCAACAGATGACGTAAAGCTGAACATGGCGTCATCGTTTGAGATAATGGGGAGGGTGGTGGCTGTGCCGCTCTCTGAGATGGCTCTACGGAACAGTCCTTCCGCCAGAGGGGACATCACGAGCAGGGAGACACTGATGCCCCCCGCAGACTGCCCAAATATGGTCACCTTGTCCGGATCTCCGCCGAAGTTAGCGATGTTGTCACGGACCCATTCTAAAGCCCGTACCTGTTTGTGAAATGCAGTAAAAACACACATATTTAAGATAACAGCTGAGGTTCACCAATTTGGGTCCACTAGCTTAAATTGTCAAAAATGTATTTTTTCAGGAAATCGCAAAAGAAAATGCAAATAGACTAAAAATTATTTTTTTTTTGTGTGCAAAATATCAGGTAGTTACGAATTTTAAGAGACAAAAACCTTGTTGTACTACGTCTTGATCGGGTGATAAGGTCCGCCATTTTCGATTTTGGTCCATTACGTCATCAGATTAGCATAATTTATGTATATTCAATTAAGAAAGATAAACGGAATTCAATCTTTAAGCGAACCATGCGTTTGCCCATGAAATCATACATACAAGTATGCTTTACGTTTGCTTAAAAATCAGATTTCATGTACTATGAATTACAACAAGTTATGATGATGAACTGTTGATATGAAATACTCATCGTGTACTCTTGGACGTCCTTGCCGAAACTTTAGAAATAGAATTTTACCTGGTCCAATAATCCGAAGTTTCCTGTTGCATTTGCAAGCGGTGTCGGCAGAAATCCCAGCACTCCGATACGATAGTTAATGGTTACCACTACGACATCTTGGTGGGCTGACAACGCCATCCCGCGGTATGCATTGGAACTGCCTGCCATAAAGCCACCTCCATGTATCCAGAACATCACCTAGACACATGGGAAAGTATCATCTGTTACTAACATGTATGCGTGTACTTACGTGGAGCGTAAAGTGTAGGCAGTTACCTTCATGTAACGTAAAACGTAATCAGTGATTTACTGAAACCTTTAAGATTCGCATCTCAAATTGCATCAAAACGGCGTTTTAGAGGGTCAAAGTGTTTCCAGGCGAGCATGCCCTTGTACCCCAATAAACCCAGGAGCTTCGTCTGGGGGCTCACAAGCTAACAGATTTGGTTGGCAACATTTCTCCCTCTCCCAAGGAAAGTTGCTGCCGTCGCCAATGAAAAAAGTTTTATCTTCATGTCCAATCACCATTATGATATAACATTATTCCTTTTGCGGTAAAACTAGATACAAGTAGTAGTTGAATCTTGTGTGCTGCACAGCTGAATTTGGTTAGAAGTCTCATGAGTTAACGTATATTCTCAATCCGCTCTGGAACGTTTTGTAAACAGCGGGGAAAACTTTGAATAATTTGTATTCACTACCCCCCTCCCCCATGCAGTCCCTCTCTAATAGAGACTATTGCAACATACCGGCAAGCTGTTTCCAGACAGTGAGGGTGTGTAGATGTTGAGATACAGACAGTCCTCGTCTATTGTGGCATTCCCATCGCCATAGAGCTGGTCCACTATCGTTGCATTCGGTACGGCATCAGAAGGTTTTCTTATAACTTGTGGACACTTCGGGCCGAAGCTTGTAGCATCCAAGACACCATTCCACGAGGAAGGGGGCTGTGGTGGCCGAAATCTGAGAAAAAGATAAAAAGTGTTTTGATTTATACAAAATTCACACCAGCGCCACAGTTTGAAACCACTGAGCAGCCAATTTTGTTAGAAAAAAAAAAAAAACTTCAAGAGTTTCTTCTGTAGCATTAGATACTCTCCAAGCAAAGGTTCGGCTGCAGCTGTGCTTTTAAACGTGTTCTAGTTGTTTTGGGGTGCATTCTGTTTGTAATGTTTTCTTTATGTCTGCCGGCCACACAGCCGGAGCCAAACCTCTGCTTGGATTGCAACAGTTTACAAATTGCTTGTCTTACCTGAGACTCCCGACAGGAGGCGCAGCGTATGGCACACCCTTGAAGGTAAAGATGGCAGAGGAAGCGGCAGTTGGACCGGCGAATGTTTCTGTAGCGCCTCTCACATCACCGTACGTTGTTGTAACGGTCGGATTTTGACAATACACTGAAAAATATATATCCTGTAACTACGCGACGAAATCGGTCTTAGAAAATCAGGGTGGAAAGGACCTCCATGGTACCTAGAGTCACTGAGTGTACCCCCATGAAAAAATGGGGGTATAGATTTTGGTGTGTCTGTCTGTATTTTTGTGTTTCCGGATATTGTGGTCATCATAACTTTAGACCCTCTGGATGGATTCTGATGACATTTGGTATGTGAATAGGTGAAGACGAAGGTAAAAGCCAACTTTGGACCCCCTAGCTGTGTGATCTTGGTACTGCAGTTCTGCAGTATTTCAGTGTATTGTATACTTTGACCTGGACATACTATAGCCTTTTTTGTGGCAGCTTGTAATATAAGGAAGAAGTTGTAGCTTTGGGCTACCTAGCAGTTTGCTCTGAAAATGCAGTGATGCTTTTGTAAAAACGGTTAAAGGAGGATAAGTACACAAATGGATGACGAATTTCCATATTGCATAATGAAGATGAAACAATACATCTACAATGCCTCAAAATATATCATGGAGGTGTGAGGTCTCTAAATCTTAAGTGTCATTTTTATCCTCAGCTTCGTGATTATACACCGTAACTTTATCATCAAATATCTGTCATTCATGTTAGTAAAAGGAATGTTACAAGCTCTACATGAGTCATGACTAAAGTCCGGCTCGAGATTTGGGTTAAAAGTCAACGTACAGTTGGTTATGTCATGGAACTAGGTAACGTCCATATATGGAATATCAATGAGCTCTGGTAATTTTTAAAAGCGTTAAACGATCATAAGCATGCCTCAAACTTCTTACGATCTACAATCATTAAGCGATGATACAATGCCTTTAAGTACAAGCAAGTGGATACAGTATCATTCGCACCATACTGTTATACATGTCGAATTGTTGTGTGGGTTCGACGAGAAAATACCGAAAAAGTGCTGTTATACATGTCGAATTGTTGTGTGTGTTCGACGAGAAAATACCGAAAAAGTGCATATAGAAGCGTTTAGATACGGTTATGCCGATGATATGTCCTTACCTGTATGTCTAGGTCCCAAGAACACAACGAGAATCACGACTAAGCGATAACAGGTACTCATCTTTCCCGCCATCTTTCTTTATTATACCAAAGTGGACGGGTCGTCCTATCTACAAAAGAACATGACGTTGTTAAACCTATCGCAGCTGTGAGCTAGCAACAAAACAAAGGTAACTGAAAGTGAAGGACCTTGTGCCTACAATTTTTATGTTTGGAAAACTACTATTTGTCTAATGAACATTTGCTCTAATTATTTTTGAAGTTGTTAGCTCATTCCCCTTTTCAAAGAATAGACTCGTCTACATAATCAACCACTGTAAACAAAGGTGCCGTCCAAGTAAGGCAAAGGTCATAACAGGTACGAGGTCAACGCACCAGACGGTGGTTCAAACAGGAAAATTCACACAGGTCTGTTTCTTTAGGGGTACCATCCAAAGGACAGACAAGTAACATCGAGATGGTATCATTTATGGTTTAAAAACGGAGGTATTATTTTTGGCGTGTATGTGTGCTTAAGTGTGTGCTAGCTTGCTTGTGTTTTCGGATATTGGAACGTCTATACAGATATCAACGATGCAAATGATATACTAATTTGCATCATTAAAGCAACATGGCCATAATTTCTTTGCGGTAAATGGTGGGAATCTTATACTTTTCACATGTGTAAACAAGGAGGTTTGATGTTGATAAAAGCTCCTAGTCAACGTTGTGCATTATTATGCATAGATTATGTACTAAATGTGGAAGTCATTTGCATGATCTATGATGAAATGTAAATACGGTACATTTCATCATAAATTACACAAATTACCTGCACATGTCTAATATATGCATTCTTTTAAAAAGAAGACAATCAATAAATGATGCTAGTTACAGCCTTACATTTGTATCACCAAGGAGGAAAGATAAACAATAAATCTGGAAAGGTTCAGTGTATTTCATGAAGGTATGAGGTCTGTGAACTCTTGTTCATCATGTACGTCAACTCGATTCAAACTGCTAACCTATTCAATAACTGTCTAATGACGTATTTAAGAATGTATCATTATGTATACATACGTTTAGATATAATCATGGAAAACATGTACACGTACATGTATAGGACATTTTCTAGTTGTAAATAGTGCTTTGAAAGTAAGATAATCATAGTAGGATTTTTGCTTAAGTTAAGCTTACCCGAATAGGACTTTTGCCTGTATCTGTGTAACAGCACTTCATATTAATTCGTCACTTTTCAGTGTTTCCACAATTGAATCACAGGTTAACAAGCGGGTTACTGGGCATTTCATTAACCCTTGACATATTTATGTAGAGTGTTATCCCCGTCATCGCTACGTGTATAACACTAAAAAAAATCTCCACGCTGTCACGGCAAACTGACGTTTTGAAAACAATAACGTAAAAGCACATCCGAGGGGAATTCTGTTCTAAGTTACATATTAATCCGTCACTTAAAAATGTGAATCGATTTATCTGTGATTATGCTTTTGATTGCTTCAACGGTTTTTACCTACCTTCTCTGACAACAGACTGAGCTGCACAGGCAAAAAAGGTCACTGATACAACGCCTGAAAACTACGGACAACTGCGGATCAAAATAGGGTCCTCAGGGCCCTCGCGCGGCGGCAAATTCGTTCTAGTTTTCTACTACACGTTCGCGACATCTTCCGAACCGTTAGATCACTGCTAGATGGACATTTCCGGGACTACTCCAGCTAATACGGTGCGAATAATTGTTTTGATGCGCGATCATTCATACATAACATCCTGCACCCTCCCCACGTCAACTGTAAACTAATATCTTTGGTTCAAAGGTCCAAACTACGAGTTTGAAAAATTCCCAGAGGCCGGCTAACGAAAAACAAGCCGACACGCGCCGGTGATCATTGATGTAGCAAACTCATGTCTGCATGAAACCCAACACTCCCATAAAGTTCGCGACAGGCTTTGAAGTCAGCGCGAGGCCCGCCCGATCTGACGATATGTAAATCGCTGAATGCATCATAACACCAACATAATTGAAAGCGAATTTCTCATTGCTTGTCTAAAAATAAACCAAGTAAAATACAGCTAGCGGTCCAAAAAAAATCAAGGATGTGGTAAAAATATACATGGTGACTGAATTACTAGTAATTGAGGGATTTGCCAAGTGTTTTGAGATCACATGCGGTGTCTAGGTCATCATATCTGTTTCCGGGGTCACCATGCTTGCCGATACTTTTCGGCACTCTTGTGACAAATTTGTGGCATTTTGTGCGCTCATACGTAAAGGCCATTGGTGTAAAATGAAGTATTTACTCTCATTACGAAACGAAGCAACAGATCGTCAACGTTGACGTGACTTGGAATACAGCGAGACTCGTATCGCGGAGACGTACGCACCGACAAAGAAATTATACGTACCAAGGGGAAGCTGAAGTTAGTTGAGACAAAATTCTTCCTTCTGTTTTTTTCAAAATCGTTCAAACAAGTCAAAGAGAGACAGAGGTATTTGTATGCCGAAGTTACGGTACCCTATTTAGAATGGAACAATATGGAACGCTAAATTTATAACAACGTTTTTCTGTTTTTACCGGGTGTAATTCATGGTATAAATTGTGCATGGACGATGTAAAATAAACTCCAGAACGGAAAATCCCCAAACACCAACACTCTCATTTATCAATAGTCAAAACGCAAAAGTTTTCAGACAACTGACACTGTTACAATACGATGTCGAACTGGTAAATTTACGTCCGAAGTTGCGGCACCTTCCGTTATGGGTAATCAAAATGGCGGCCCCCGATGCGTTCGGATGGCCGCTGAAAACCGTAATTAAGTCGCGCTGAACATCGATTAAGGACAAAGACAGGTAAGTCGGTTGCCAACAATCGGCACTTTATTTATTCTTCTTTCCATCAATGTGTTGATGGATTAGTACGGTGACAATGTAAAGGAGAAAATCTTAACAATGTGGCGACTGCCCGCCCTCCCACGCCCGACTCTAGGTGATAAAATCGGGCAGGTTACTTCATGATGTCGTCGTTGCAACACATAAACTTAGTTACCTCAAAATTGCACATTTTAATATTGTATATCGACTTGGTACTTAGATGCAATCACAGGTCCTTGCATATGTGGACTAAAATTTTATTGGCAGGGGAGTGTTGAAAAGTGACGAATTAATATGATGACGAATTAATATGAAGTGCCGTTATCTGATAAAACTGAACATTTGAAATGTCAATATTTGTCTTAAATTTCAAAAGAATCTTTCAACATGGCCTTCGTATGGCCGACAAACGAGCACGCATGTAGAAGTTATCAACTAGGAAACCTAAAATGGAATCGCAAAGAAGCCAACGCACATGGCAACGCCCAGTACAAGGTAAAAGTAGCTTCCCGAGACCCTGGCGGCGGGGCTAGCGGTATCCCCCGCCAGGTACCTCGGCACCACTTCGTTCCAGAACTTCAGCTTCTCCGGCTTCAACAGCGCCGTCCCCACGGCGGGCTCGGGCCGCAGCTGGAGGTAGGCGGGCGTGTCCGGGGTGTAGCGCGGCCAGGTCACCAGGGGGCGCGCGGTGGGCGCTCCGGCTGAGTCGGACGGGTCCCTATAAGGGTGGGATGTATTTATGTGTAAAAAAAAACTATGCGTTATGATGCTCGAATAAGATTATTAGCAAGGCAGACGTGATGTGGCAAGCCAAGAATAGATTTTAGGAGGAGTTGAAATGTAATCAGTATATCTTTACATTTCTAGAATAATTTAGATGTTAAAAAAGATGCCCTAGGCCAATACAACTGAATCTCATAGTTTTCCTCCTTCCCTAATATTAGTCAATTTACTCTATCCACAATGCAGAGACCCCCTTTCTATAGTTATTGCTGAGCGACCGTACAGCACTAAAATTGGATTTGTGTGACTCTTAGAATTCTGATATGATCTTCAGATGTTCGATGAAAAAGTACATTATTAAAGACATCAAAACATACAAAACGTTTGGTGACAGGGCGGTCGCCCAGCATTCGCACCCTATAGTGAAAACAGCCTCTACCCGGTTCTTGCGAAGTTAGCCCAGTACGCCATCATGTCCAGACTCAGTTTCCGTTCCTCCTCGGTGAACAGGTCCACCCCCGGTATGATGAGTACGAGCGGAGCCCCCAATACGAACATAATCTCGTCGGCGTGGTCAGCCTGCACGTACGGCGGCTTGAACCAGAAGACGGACGATCGGTACTGGAACTCGTACTGGTACACATTCACAGGTTGAGCTTAAGTTGGAGAAAAAAAATGATATAAGTGTGATATTGCCAGAACTAAAGGACCCACACAGCAAAACGTACCCCACAGGGTCATGCAAGATCTAAAATATAGGTATACATCATTGAAATAAAATCTCCAACACAAACTCTATCACTCAACACAAAGCCTTAGTTTCTTACATAAATTAATATTTTATAACGGCCAAAGGTAATATGCTAGTGATGCTAGTTGATCTCTATCGACGAGGGTAACCTGTATCCGTTGGTTTTAAAAAGAGGATATTTAGAAATGTCAAGTCGAAAAACTCTTTATGTGGACGTACCGACTGATAAGTATCTAACACCAGCTCAAAAACGAACTAGAAACAGTCATCGTCTTAAAGTACCAGAGTTACCAACCTAGGATTGATGTGTTCAAAAATTCCTATTCCCCCAGAACTATCGTAGAGTGGAATATGTTATCGCCAAACACAGTAGGGGCGTCTTCTCTGGATAGTTTTAAAGAACACTTGCAGATAGATGTGCAAAAGTCAGGTGTGACAAGTCATTATGATGTAATATAACCAGCTGCTGCCGCGCCGCGTGCCTGCGAAGCTGGTGTGTTACGCAGAAGGGCGGTTATACCGGCTATATAGATACAGATACAGTTCTGGTTCGGAACTGCAATGATTTAAAAACACTGCAAGTTGAAACCAGCGTCCGTCGACTTGATATACCAAAACAACGGATATTGGTTACCCCTTGGATAAAGGTGAAGTAACGTGGCTTATGACAGTGCTTAAAACCGAGAAAGACGTTGTATAATTCAACTCAAATCCAAAAGTTTACGTATATATGTAATAACCCTTACAAACGAATACCACTTCGTCATGGAAAAGTTGCAGAAAACCATCCCTATAGTCATTGCTGGCTATTCATACTTTTAATGGTCAATGTCACATTCCTTTCGTCCTGCTTAACAACGCTCTAAAAGTAAAGCAACACTTTAGAAAATGTTACAAGTATTACAAATCCAAACCTGATTGCACATTGGCTACGGAAACTGTGGGCGCTGTAAAGTAACCGTCCTTTGCACTGTCAAAATACTGTTGGCGGATTGATACAGGGTCGTCAGGCATCTCCGGGTCACTGTACTCTTCTAGGATTGCGTTGATTAAACCAGGCTTGTCGGCTTTCTGTAGAAACGTGAGAAACTTGTAAATTACTATAATAATTGTTATTTCTTAGTTTATCTTGAGGACGTCATTGATTGAGAAATTAGCATAAGTTACATTCAATTTTTAAGGTATTTTTGTCGATGCTACACTTAACCAGTTGCATGGATGTATTATAGAATCCCCGTGACTTTAATTCTATGAAGCCTTCCGTAGCAAATATGTTCCTATAAACAGAAAATCATAAATTCACCATATCCCATCTGAAGTTCCGAACGGCAATGTACGTTCAACGACAGAGTCGAATGCTGTAGTCTCTTACAGACATCAGTGAATGCTGTCTGAACCGTCTGTTTGTTTCCAAATTCATGTTGCTTGAATAACTGCTAGCTTCGTAATAGGCATATACTGTAAATGCAGAAATGTTCGCGGTGGATTAATGTTCGCGGTTTTCGCGGCGACCGCTTCACCGCGAATTTAAAACCATTTTTCCACAACAGTAAGAGACTACAGTGCATGGTGCTACCGCGAAATCAAAACCACCGCGAAAAGTCCATTTTCCCGCTACCGCGAAATTAAATCCCCGCGAACTTAAATACATTTACATTAGTGGTTAATGATGCCCATTAAGATGGTTTGAGCCTAAAAAATGTACAGGCTTTTTTTTTACATTCCATTGGAGTTTTAATACTATGCCAGGCTTATTTGAATCCCTGTTTGGTGTCTGTAGAGATGTTGGTCAACCAGTCGTTAATCTCTAGGCAGTGTATTACTAACATTGCAGGATCTGAATTAAGCCAATGGATTCCTTTTACTTTATGAACAATGGAATATCAGCTTCGTTAGGGGCTAAAGGGTATCTCCAAAAAATTACTACCACATAAGCAGCACATAGTGTCACCTAGCGTTCTCCTGGTGTCCTACAACAACAATTAGAACTCTTTGAATCCAACCAACCAACCAACCAACCAACTAACAGACTACTTTCTAATAGGATATATGAGTTTTCTTGTACACAGCCGGTTAATCTAACCTAAACTGAAGTCATACAACTTCCTCAGAGCTTATGCCTGAAGTTCTGCTTCTTTTGGGGTGGCGAGAAGCAGAACTCCGGGTATTGGCTCTGAGGAAGATGTCTAACAGGCATAGAAACGTCAGCTAAGGTGAGATTAACTGGTAGAAAATGTGTAAAAGAAAACTTGCAGGTTGTCTTCCCAGCTGTCTCTTTCCTCTTAGATTTCAAATTGAAAGTTTTTAGAAATATATCATCGAGCCAGGAAAATACATTGGTGTACGTGGCTACTTGCAGTGCCTTCGTGGACTCTTGTCTTCTATTTTCGATAAGCGTGGAGTTTTTTTGACGTGCTCTATGTGCGGCTCTCTTTAAACACGGGACTTCTCGTCCTATTCGAGGGACGGCCTGAGACGGAGATAGGTACTCATTTTCATATTATTGCATGGAGAGACGTCGTCCAGAGTGCCTTGAGGATTTGAACCGGTGACCTCTGGGTTCTGGGCCAAACAACCTGCTGACGTTACGCCACACGACCCCGCATCAGATGAGTCAGTGATGGCCTGACACTGAACCTGCCCTGTCTGACCATGACCACTGGTCACTACAGCAGCTGTGGTGTTTGGTTTGGATTCAATGATGGCCTGAGACTGGCCCTGTCCTGTCTGATCATAACCACTGGTCACTACAGCAGCTGTAGTGTTTGGGTTGGATTCAGTGATGGCCTGAGACTGGCCCTGCCCTGTCTGATCATGACCACTGGTCACTACAGCAGCTGTAGTGTTTGGGTTGGATTCAGTGATGGCCTGAGACTGGCCCTGTCCTGTCTGATCATGACCACTGGCCACTACAGCAGCTGTGGTGTTTGGGTTGGATTCAGTGATGGCCTGAGACTGGACCCGATCTTCCTGATTGTTTTCGGGGTGGGGGGCCATACATTCATGATGTCGATAATTGCTACTGGTCACTGCAGTAGCTATGGTGTTTGTGTTAGTTTCAATGACGGCCTGAGACTGGCCCTGCCCTGTCTGATCATGACCACCAGTTCCTATAGCAGCTGTGGTGCCCGAGTTGGATTTAATGATGGCCTGATACTGGCGCTCAACGTTGTACAAGGAATTAAGCTGTGAGGCAGTCGGCCCTGTGCCATAAGATAGAATACCAGCATCCAAGGATTCAGTGACAGCCTGAGACTGGCCCTGCCCTGCCTGATCAGAACCACTAGCTTCCACAACAGCTGTGGTGTTTGTGTACAAGGAATTAAGCTGTGAGTCAGTCGGCACTGAGTCATATGATAGATTTCTAGCATCAAAGGAGTTAGTGATGGCCCCAGGATAACCCTGCCCTGTCTGGCTGTCCATGTTTTTATACTGGTGATCATGACCATGGCCACTGGTCACTACTGTAGCTTTGGGGTTTGTGTTGGATTTATTGATGGCCTGAGACTGGCCCCGCCCTGTCTGATTGTGTTGAGGGGCCATATCTTCATACTGTTGATCAAGACCACTGGTCATTACAGCAGCTCTGGTGTTTGTGTTGGATTCTGTGATGGCCTGAGACTGGCCCTGCTCTGTCTGTTTGTGTTGTCTGTCAATATCTTCATACTGGTGATCATGACCACTGGCCACTACAGCAGCTGTGGTGTTTTTGTTGGATTCTGTGATGGCCTTAGACTGGGCCTTCCCTGCCTTTTTGTGTTGTCTGTCAATATCTTCATACTGGTGATCATGACCACTGGCCACTACACTAGCTGTGGTGTTTGTGTTGGATTGAGTGATGGCCTGAGACTGACCCTGCCTTTTCTGATTGTGTTGTCTGTCAATATCTTCATACTGGTGATCATGACCACTGGCCACTACACTAGCTGTGGTGTTTGTGTTGGATTGAGTGATGGCCTGAGACTGGCCCTGCCTTTTCTGATTGTGTTGTCTGTCAATATCTTCATACTGGTGATCATGACCACTGGCCACTACAGCAGCTGTGGTGTTTGTGTTGGATTCAGTGATGGCCTTAGACTGACCCTGCCTTTTCTGATTGTGTTGTTTGTCTATATCTTCATACTGGTGATCATGACCACTGGCCACTACACTAGCTGTGGTGTTTGTGTTGGATTCAGTGATGGCCTTAGACTGGCCGTGCCTTGTCTGATTGTGTTGTTTGTCTATATCTTCATACTGGTGATCATGACCACTGGCCACTACACTAGCTGTGGTGTTTGTGTTGGATTCTGTGATGGCCTGAGACTGGCCCTGCCTTTTCTGATCATGACCACTGGCAGATGTTGATAGTGTTACCACACCTGCGTACAGAGGGTTCGGCTTTAAGGCAGCTAGCACGTTTTGTGGCAGGTTTTCAACCTTCAAAGATCTGGTGTTAGCCTGAGACTGGCCCTGCCCTGTCTGATCATGATCCTTGTTTTCATCTTCATTCTGGCCACTTGTCATTACAGAAACCGTTGTTCTTGTGTTGCTACTAACAGTATTGTGATTTAGCCCTAAAAGAGGATGGCTGGTCCTCCTCTTGCACCAGATAGTGAGAATGGTGCTGCCAATCAGGATAATGCCAGCTACTGAACCACAGATAGAGGCAATGAGAACAGCAATGGGTATATTTGGAGATAATTCATGAGAACTGCGGATTTCTGGTTTGTCTGAAGTAATTGCAAGGAGGGAAGGTGGTGTTGCTCTAGCTTGGCTAGTATTGCCTGCAGAACTTGCAGTTGAACCAAAGTCGCGCTTGAAGTACCAGTGATAGCGAAAGGTGACGGTGCCATTGTAACTGTTGTTAGCACTTTGTGAAGGACCAAAAGAGGACTGTGTGGCAGATGTGAAGCCTTTAGGTCGTGCTGTTGGACCAGCATTGATTTCTGTGCTGCCAAACAGAGAAGATGTTGAAACTAAAGATTACTGGAAGGAGGTTTGGATATCAACAGACAGTGTTGATATGGTTCGTTCTTCACATATCGATCCTTCCAGCATCTGCTTGTCGTCTACGTAAACCTCTCGTACATGTAGCTGTGGTAGATTTACAAATGCACAGGGCTGAATCTCTGTTATATGATTGGAGAACAGGTACAAGGTTTTGAGGCTGGGTAGGTCTGCAAATGTGCCAGATCGAATTATTGTTAACTGGTTGTTGTCTAGCCTAACCAGTCGTAGCTGTGGTAGATTTACAAATGCACAGGGCTGAATCTCTGTTATCTGATTGGACTGCAGATACAAGTTTCTGAAGATGGGTAGGTCTGCAAATGTGCCAGTTCGAATCATTGTTATCTGGTTGGAGTCTAGTTCCAACGTAGAGAGCCCCGGCAACTCTGCAAATGTGCTAGGTCGAATCATTGTTATCTGGTTGGAGGATAGGATCAGCATTTGTAGCCATGGTAACTCTGCAAACACACCAGGATCGATCTTAGCTATCTTGTTGTTTTTCATCGACAACTTTAAGAGACTTCGTAGGTCTACAAATGTACCTGCCAGAATCGTTGTTATCTGATTGAATGACAAGTCGATCTCCCCGAGATTGGGTAACTCTGCAAACGCACCAGACTCAATCCTTGTTATCCTGTTATGGGCCATGATTAACTTTTTTAGCCGGTGTAGACCTGCAAATGTGCCATTCTCAATCATTGTTATCCTGTTGCGGGACAAGCACAAAGAATGGAGATTGCATAGCGGTGCAAATGTACCTGGGTGAATCGTTGTAATCTGATTGAATGACAGGTCGATCTCCCCGAGCTGGAGTAACTCTGCAAACGCACCAGGCTCGATCCTTGTTATCCTGTTATGGTCCATGATTAACTTTTTTAGCCGGCGTAGACCTGCAAATGTGCCATTCTGAATCATTGTTATCCTGTTGCGGGCCAAGCACAAAGAATGGAGATAGCATAGCGGTGCAAATGTACCTGCCGGCATATTTGTTATATGGTTGGACAACAGGCCCAACTTAATTATTCTGTTCAGCTTAACAAATGCATCGGGCTGAATCTTTGTCATCAAGTTATGTTGCAAAAATAAATATAAGAGTTTTTCGCCATGTTCAATATTCTGAGGGATGCTGGTGAAATTACGCTTGTTCCAGCATCCCGGTCGGTCTGGTAGGCAAGTATGAGAGTCTCTACAGAGAGTTTCTGACACGTTGGACTCATTCAAGAGGACGAGAAGAAAGATCAGCACGTGTCGCAGCATTTTCCACACGGTGTTCTGTCAACTGAACAGAACAGGAAGGTCGTCTGTAAAACCTAACCTAGTCAATATATTGCAATTTGATGTCAACTTTAAAGTAAATCTTGACTGGAAAAGTGTGTAACAAGCAGTTGAATTACTGTGTGTTTTGCGAAATGGTTGTGTTGATTGTCTGAAGCTGGCTGAATGAATATTAATATTGAGGTTGTTTACTCTTTTTTGCCGACGTATTTCTGACTTTGTTTGCACATTCTAGATGATGAAATCAACAGAAGAATGGACATTGCAAAACATCTTCCAGAAAAGTTCATCTGCATATTTCTGGACTAAACGGTTCTTTTATACCTTATAGTCACAATTTTATAATCTTTCTTTGCATGTTCCTACATGCAGTCGTTCTACTATAACATGAAGGACTAAAGGCAAACTATCAATATATGTAGTGTTAGTAATAAACGGGGAGACAAAGCAGTTATAGGAGACCGGCAGACGTAACGTAAGACCGGCATCTTCTTCAGAGGCATCTTCTCTGGATAGTTTTCAAGAACGCTTGCAGATAGATGTGCAAAAGTTAGGTGTGACGGGTCGTTCAGTGTAATATAACCAGCTGCTGCTGCGCCGCGTGCCTGCGAAGCTGGTGTGTTACGCCGAAGGGCGGTTATACCGGCTATATAGATACAGTACAGAAGCTGGTGTGTTACGCCGAAGGGTGGTTATACCGGCAATATAATAATATCAGGATACAGACCGGCAGACGTAAAGTAAGCCAGACAAAAACGCCGGAGTCGAACCTCTGCTTTCAGCAGTGCGAAACAAACAGATTTAAATTACTGTGATCATATGATATGGTTGACTTCTGTTGATTGTCTGAAGCTGGCTGTTTGAATGTTCATTTTGTGTTTTTTACTCTTTTTGTGTAATACGTCTCATGAATATGTTTCATATCTCCAAATTTGGTAACTGACATTTTCTTACAAACTGTCATTTGTATAGAAATGAATCACTTAGTAACTCTCATCTCAACTAATTGATGATCTTCATTTATATTCTAACGTAGGCTTAATGCATTAGTTTTACTATAGTTTTAATAACTAAATGTAAAAGAACCTGCCACATGTGCGTGGGTGCGATGTGTGCGGATCAAACCATTCCGGCCAAAATGGGGTAGGGAATTTCCCGAGCAGCCTCGTAACCCCTGCTTCGCCTATTGAGTCAGTGAAGTCAAGCTTGCCTAAGCTTGATGTTTCTGACTTAGGGAGAAGAAATGCTGCTACAGTTATCGCTATGGGCCGCTCTTCATCTTCATGATGGTAACATCAGGCCCTACGAACCTGATTTAGAAGGAAAAAAAAGGGACAAAACCCTGAAGTGCTAATAGTGAACAGAAGAAAATAAAACAATTGATAAAAAAATCTAGGATACCACTAAATCTATAGCATACATGCTATCACTAAATCATAATGTGCTTATACAAAAATATAGATGTAGACAAAAAATACGATTTAAGTTGAGAGTATCCATTTTTTGGAGCCTAGAGGGAGGGAATGTTTTTCACAACAGGCGGGAAAACATTTGAACCGGACTGTGGCCTTGAGACATAACATGATCAATCTGGAAATTCCGGTTATGGCTTGCTATGAAGTCAGAAAACAAACAAACAAACAAACAAACAAACAATCACGGCGCAGCACCCGTTCCCCACTGCAAGAGTAACAAAACCTTCAAGCAGATGTTGGGATAAAAAAACTGCTAGTAAGCATTTTTCACAGTGAGAGAGAGATGGCATGATCATTCTGCAGAAATTTCGGTTATGGCAGACCATGAAGTCAGAAAAAAGAACAAACAAACAAACAAACAATCACGGCGCAGCACCCGTCCCCCACTGTAAGAGTAACATAACCTACAAGCAGATGTCGGGATAAAAAACTGTTAGTATAAAGCATTTTTCACCGTGGCAGCCAACAGTTGGAGGACGTCACAATCTTCTGTACAACCTCTGCTTGGAGAATTCAGCACCAGGTAAGCTAAGGCATATAACAAATGTATGCACAACAGAATTACCTTTAAATGTTTATCCACCGGCAGAAACATACCTTTGAAGCCACTGAGAACAGCTTCAGGCGGCACCTTGGCCAGGAACTTGAGTAGAATGCCCCAGGCACAAGGTGCTGGTGTGTAGGGTGCGGCCGTCGGTAGCTGGTCCGTAATGGCTCAGGCTGTTGTTGTGCAGGGTGCGGCCGTCGGTAGCTGGTCCGTGATGGCTCAGGCTGTTGTTGTGTAGGGTACGGCCGTCGGTAGCTGGTCCGTAATGGCGTGTGGTAAACAACCCGGGATTAGTCTGACGTACAGGCAGGAGATGATTGTCTAAGGCTGGATATTCATATTAAGATTAATGTTCATGATGTAAAATAAAATCATGATGCAGGTTTTATAATACACGTCAGGTCAAAGTTTATTGAACAACGTTTGTGGCGGGTTTAAAGTAAGGAAACGCGTTTTATACGACTACTGGCTGCTAAGATTGATATTATCCAGTACTACTATTCAAAGCTACATCAAGTATTCAAAGCATTTTAATAGAAGAAATAACGAGAGTTCAACGGTCTCATACCTTCACCGATTAATTACAACATCAGTGAAATATAGACACAGCACTGGATTCAAACTGCAAATTGACTTTAAACATATTACGGAAGAAGGAATGATGTGTTAAGTTATATATATATATTTTAAATAATACAATGTGGAGACCTTATAATAAAATAATAACTTAATTGGGAAATAATGTTGCAAAGCATCACTAGTACCCTCCACATTTTTATATGCTTATTATTGACTAAGTAAGCTTGTAATATGTACATAGCTACATCTTAATACTCAAGCCAACACAGCAACCCATCAAACTGTTACTGTAGGAATTGGTACACTACAAAACAAGCAAGATTCTGTACAGCTAGCTCTCAATTCAAACTTAGTAATGGCCTCAAAACAATACTTAGTGATTAAAATATCAAGACAAGCACTAAACACACGAAGTAAGATTCTACAACAATGCTAAGAATGGCAAACAGAAGCTTCATATTTTCTTTTACAAGATTCCACATCGAGAAAACTACACCACAGTCTCCATTTCAATGACGTCATGTTGGAGCAGTGTACGTCTCAGTTGTAGCAGCCTCTCTTCTATCCCTTCTGGAGTCGGTCTGGTATCTGGAACGTCGCGCCAACACGACCTCATCAGTCGGTACAGGTCCTCTGGACATCCCGGCGGCCTCTCCAACCGTATTCCTTGCCTCAGAATCCCCACCATCTGAAGAAAGCTCAGCTGCATCCTGCCATCGTAGCACGGATCTTTCCCCAGCGTGGCGATCTCCCACAGCAGCACGCCGAAGGACCAGACGTCACTCTGACAGGTGTACTCGCCGGTCTCGATGGACTCCAGCGCCATCCACTTCAGCGGAAGAAGTTCGTCAACGCCTGGTCGGTTGCATCGGACATACTGAGTAGTGGCATAGACATCTCTGGCCAGTCCAAAGTCAGCCAACTTGGCCACGTCATCGGCAGTGATGAGGACGTTGCGAGCGGCCACGTCACGATGTGCGATTCTCAAGCGTTCCAGCTCTTGCAGAGCTCGTGCTATGTGGACTGCGTATCCAAGAAGGTTTCCAAGTAGACCTTCCTTATTGTGTTTTTTTATTCGTCGTAGGAAACCCAAGAGGTCACCTTTGGGGGCATATTCCAGAAGAATGTACTTTTCGGCAGGCTTGGTGATGAGCCCCACAGTCGAACAATGTTGGACTCACGATAATCGTCATCTCGTTGTTGGTGCACAGCTACCAAAATAGCTGCTTCTCTGTAGAAGTCTCGGTAGGACTGTGAGTCCTCGACACGAACTGCCTTGGCGGCAACGGCGAGCTCTCCCTCTGGTGTGCGTAGTTTTCCTTTTCTGACTAGTCCAAACATTCCTTCTCCTATCAGTGGACCAGGAGTAAGATGTTTGATCTTCTTCTCCCAACGTCCCAGCCAGCCCGGCTGTAGGCTCTGTGCTAGATCCTGCTCCATTCTCCTCAGCTCGAAAAGTATCTTGTCCTCCTCACCTGTGTCAGGTGGGGAGCAAGCCAGAATGCCCATTTGGTAGAGTATTGCTATCACTATGGCAACAAGTAAGACTAAGGAGCCCAGTGACACCAGGATTTCGAGCAATGCCAGTGGTTCATCTCTGCTTGTCTGCCATTTGTCACAGTTCTGTCCCGTCCATGGCGTCACACATGCGCAGCTGCCGTCCACGTTGCTACATGTAGCATTATTCATACAGGTACAAACCTGCTGACATCTCCAACCGAACCGACCGTTTGTACACGGTTTGCTACAATCCTTACCGTACCACCCGTCGGTGCAGTCACACGTACCATCGCTAGGGCTACAGCTCGCCCCATTTTGACAGGTACAGTTCCTTTCACAGTCTTTACCGTACTTGCCATGGGGACATTTTGTATGACACCTGATTCCTATCCATCCCGGTGGACAGACACAACCAGCCCAGCGGTCACAGCTGGCACCTTGTAGGCAACCACACACTTCATCACACCGAGCACCTTTTGTGTCAGGAGCACAGTTGGTAACATTGAGCACAAACGTGGTGTTGAGTGTGTTTCCCCGGGTGTCTCGGACCTGGCAGGTGTAGGGTCCGCTGTTGGTTGGTTGTATGTTCGAAACCTCAAAGTCAGTCTCATTTACACCAAATGTAACTTTCGTTGTCACATTTTGAAATGTTATTGACATGGACCTAACCTCGATATGGTGTGCCTTGCAATGAAACGTGATATTTGCGGAAATGTAGATATCGCGAGGATCGTTAGGTGTCGTCGTGACGGAGACGTCCTGTTTGGAAATGTCACAGGCCACACTTTTCCAGCCGGGCGGACATTTGCAGGCACCGTTAAACCCGTGGCAGCGGGCGCCGTTCTTACAGATGCAGGTTTTGTGGCAAAGTAACCCGTATTTTCCAACGGGGCAGCCCACTGGTTTTATTTGTATGTCCAGGTATTCAACATTGGCCAATGATATCTTTCGGGTGTTCTGATTCTCATAATATATTCGTATTGGAGTGCGAAACTGGGGAATTTCACACTTGTATGACATTGCTTCTCTTGTAGGAATCGTCCCGGAAGCCAACATTATGAAGTTGAAATGCTTGGCGTTCACGACGGATTCAGGAACATACTTTCTTAACTGTTTAAGACTAGCCTTTCCGCCATATTTAAGATTAAACAAGTCCGAGACTATTTTGGGCAAGTAAGCCGCAGTGCAGGTTAGCTGATGAATGCCATTGTGCCAGAGATCTTGCAATAATGTTAAGTCTTCGATATTGTCAGTTTTGATGGCTATGCGAATGTTGCAATCACTGTTGTGTGTGTGAAACATCCAAATATTAGTTTTCCAGTCGGTAGGGCGGAATAATCCAGTGACTGAATTGAGAATTTTTTTTGCAAACACAATGTCTCCTTCTGTTGTTACTCCTTCCACAGCGCTAGTTACACTATAAAGGAAATCTCCTGTCTCACCGTTCCAGTTGACCGGAGTTTCACACGTCTCGTTATACACAGGAGGATAGCCCTCAACGTCACTCAACTCTACCTTAACTCTCGTGTTGTGGACTCCACTGCGGATGGTCAGCAGATATGCCGACTGTACTGACCTGTCCAGTGGGTTGGCGACCACAATAGTGCAGTTCTTCGTCACATTAAAGCGGCCGTACGGATCTCCCTCCATTTTGGCACACGGAAGTTCCGCTTTTTCTCCCGCCCGGGTCCTTGGTAGGCTGAAAACGGTCTCCCCAACAGCGACGTTTTCTGGTACGGAAACACTGAACTCCTGGGCCCGAGCACAACAAAGAAGCTGGACAAGAACACTCCACAAAGCAACAACAAGCAATCCCTGCAAGTTTCCTGACATATTTTTACCTCACTTGTACCTCTAAAGTTGAAGAAAAATCCTAGAGGTAACGACGCGGGTTCTCACTGCGTTTTCTTGTTTGTTTTTTCCCTGCTAGAAGTTCAGGGGTCATTACTATTCAATAGCGCGGTATCGTGTGTCACTTCGTCTGTGCTACACATAATTATGTTTTTGCATTTTTGCCTTTTGTTCAGATAGATGTATACTCTAGGTGTTAACAGGTACAAGACTGGAGAGGCGTGCAGGCTGTTACCATACATACGTAAAAGGCCGAATATGATCCGGATCCTTACACTTGCTTTGAGATTAGTGTGTCTCCTGCGCAAATCGCCTTGTTAGAAGAGGAAGAAGAAAAACATCGGGGATAAAATACGCGGACGGACAGTTCTGCAAAAGGAAAGAGACGATGGTAGGGCACGACGGTTGTTGAGTCTGCTTTATGTAGATTATAAGACGTCACAAAGCACAGACGCACGATAACTTCAATATGCCTCTCTTTGGAAAACATAACAAACCATTTGTAGTTTTTAAGCAATATCGGCCTTCATTGGCATCATATCCGCTTAAATTTCTCTGGTATTATCAAACAAACAGAACCCTTGGAGGCCAACATCTTCCTCAATCACCGTCTTTATATTTACAGATTTATCTTCAACGTTTATCCACCGGCTAGGGCCCGAGGGAAGAGTTTAGCAGGCAGAGGAGTTTTATTCCACCAACACCTGCTTTAAGATCTCAATCCTGGTTAAGTTATAACAAAGTGACAGATTTACCTTCAAAGTTTATCCTCCGGCAGTAACATACCTTTCAAACCACTCAGACACGTTCTGGTCTGGAACTCGTGTAGAATGGCTCAGGCTGTTGTTGTGTACATGTAGGATGTATCTTTCTACATTCTGGTCCGAATTGTTTAGGCTGTTGTTGTGCAGGGTGCGGCCGTGAGTAGCTGGTCCGTAATGCCGTGTGGTAAACAACCCAGTCATATATTGGACATACCAAACGTTTTGCAACTAGCTAGTAACCTAACTTATATGTAAATAGCTGTGAATTGTTTGTTTTGATATTGTAATGGCGTGGGTAAACAAACCGGGATTAGTCTTACCTACAGGGCGGGGCTGATTGTCTGAATCCAGCTATTCAAAATATATATTAACATTGATAATGATGGGAATTTATTTTATCATCATGGTGAATGTTTCAAAATACAAGTCAGGTCAAAGCGTATTGCACAAGAATAAGTTCCGATGTAAGGAAAGGCGTTTTATATGACTACTACCTTATATGACTAAAGAATTAGACTTTAAACGACTTACACTTAAAACTAGGGGCATACAATTGTCAATTGTTCAGCACTTCGGCCACATGGCGTCAGTGACACGTGACTGCAGGAACGTGTCAGATAGCCTATATGCCCCCATCCCCCGTCATATTTCTTTTACAGTTTTTCTGCTTTCAAGTTTTAGTGTTCGGTAGTTGGCTTGTGAAGATAAGGGTTGACAGGACGCGTTGTGTAAAGATGTCAGGACAATTAAGTTTGTTCCGCTTGCAACCGCATTAAATGACTTAAAGACAAACTGTCGAAGCTGCACTTTTTCTTGTATTTTATTTTTCTAAGCTCATTTCACAGAAGTCACAGAAGAACATGTGGTACTCCTAAAACTTACAAAAACGTTCTTCTACTGTAATTGATGATTAAGCACTCTCTAATGACATGTTTCACCATTCCTGTATTACCCTTACTATAATGAAGTTTACATCTTTGTATTTGTCTTCAGCTTGTCTTGTGTATGTCTCTTTAATTGTCTTATCACTTTATAGCTTTAATTACCGTTCTTAAAAAAAGTAAGACCATGTTGATCAGATTATATGGATAATCATGACATAAACACCACCAGATTTGATTCATTTCCACAAAAACAGCTGCAAGATGGGCACACATATATACATGCCAACAGTAAATTGCAAAAAAATATTTGAAAACGGATGCTAAAAAAATAATGTCAGAGAGTTCATAAGTCATTAATAATAAAAAAAATAATGTCAGAGAATTCTTAAGTCAGATTCCTCTTAAGTCATTTCCAAAGTCAGAAGATGTGAAAGAACAAAAAAAGGAGAATTCTTTGTACGGTATATCATGCTTTGTTCAGTCATTTGTTCAACCTTCCTGACGACTTAGATTAAAGAATTCAATTCTTTTTTTGTGCTTTCTTTTCAGCCTCAGTTTTGGGGTTCACGGAGGATCGGTGCTATCCAAACAATCGAGTCAGCATGGCCTAAAGAAACCAAATTCACAGGTTGGTGAAGTTGTTTCGGACTAAAACTATCGTGGTAACAAAATGCTATTATCGTACTATTAGATCATTCCTATAGAATTGCATGCAATAAACATGTTATTAAAACGATAATATGCTTAAGATAATCCATATTTTTGTAAAAGAAAGTCTCGATAGTAAGATCTTGCAAACATATTTTGTAACGTCAATTCTATTAATACTTACTAGATGTTAACACATCCAAAGCCACCAAAAATAAAATTGCCTTTGATTCCTCATATATGACATCAAAATTCAACTGTACAAACAATGCTAATGCAATACAAATAAAGGGAATAATATTAGATATAGTTATGACCCCTATCTTTACAATACTACCAAGAAAATAAGAACAAAATACTGCCGGCATTACTCAGGTGTAGAGCTCACATCCAATCAGAAAAGTCCAGCAGTGATAACGGCCATTAAGATATAGCTGATCGGTAACTTACAACTCCTACAGCTTCTGTAGTACGTTGAGATTTTCAAACTTAAATTGTCCATACCTTACACAGAATGACAAAACTCTCTTGGAGATGATTAGCGACAGCTAAAAAATAAAGGTTCGTATACTAAACTTTTGGTCGTAGTTATCGTCCCATAATTGTAAGCCCTCAAACAACAAAGTCGCCAAGTAGGCAAGGCACTGTTAACATTTCTGCGAGCTTAACATTTTACCTTTGTAGGCTGAGAATTCAAATCTATTTTTTCTTTAAGCAGTTTAAAAGTATCACATAGTGTCCGACTAGCATCCTACATGCCTACAACCAGTAGTTCTAAACTGAAGTCTCCACAAACCACGGGCTACATTCTAATACACAGATGAAGGTAAAACATCCAGGTAATAAGATAGACAAGGTAACAGTTACTCTAATGACTCCAGATTTTCGTGAAGTCACTGTCGAAAGACATCAGTGAATGTTGTTTGAACCGTCTGACCGTTTCCAAATTCATGTTGCTTGAATAACTGCTAGTTTCGTAATAGGCACATAATGGCTAATGTTGCCCATCCAGATTATTTGAGCCTAAAAATGTACAGGCTATTTTTTTTACATTCCATTGGAATTTTGATACTATGCCTGGTTTATTTTAATCCCTGTTTGGTCTGTTTGCCAACCACACCTTAATCTCTAGGCAGTGCATTACTAACATTGTAGGATCTGAATTAAGCCAATGATTCCTTTTACTTTCTGAATCCTAGAATATCAGCTCCGTTAGGGGCTAAAGGGTATCTCAAAACAATATTACCACATAAGCAGCTTTAAAGTATCATCTAGCGTCCTCCTGGTGTCCAACAACAACGAATTAGAACTCTTTGAAACCAACCAACCAACTAACAGACTACTTTCTAACAGGATATATGAGTTTTCTTGTACACAGCCAGTTAATCTAACCTAAGCTGATGTTATACAGCTTCCTCAGAGCTTCTTCTAACTGAAGTTCTGCTTCTTTTGGGGTGGCGAGAAGCAGAACTCCGGGTATTGGCTCTGAGGAAGATGTCTAACAGGCATGGAAACATCAGCTAAAGTGAGATGAACTGGTAGACAATGTGTAAAAGAAAACTTCTATGTCCTATGATCTACTAACGTGTTGAAATTATTTTCTAATTCCTTTTAGTACTTTTTGATATGTACATTTCAATAATGAATTTTTGTGCCTGACTAATTGCAAGCCTCTTCTTTTTCATCTTTTAAGTCCTGCTTGATCTTTGTTCTATGAGTTGCCAGATACATGTGGTAGTTACTACAATTATTGTGTTCAGGTCATCATAGGCATGTGCTTGCGTCTCGGTAGTGCAACTAGGCCTGACGCCGAAGTCATGTCACTTTTGGCGTTGATTGGATTCTTCTTACAAATCATCGATTTGAAAGATCAATACAAAAAATGAGCCTGAGGGGAAATGTCTGTGCCTTGGCTCATCCATTTCCAGGGACATTCCATGCTTGACCTCTATGTTGGCCTGCTGATATCTTTAAATTTTGTTTGGTGTCAAAATGTAAAACAGCGTTGTGGCCGAAATACATACAGATGCAGGATGTCTTCCCAGCTTTCTGTTTCCTCTTAAATTTCCGATTGAATGTTCCTAGAAATATATAATAGAGCCAGGAAATTACATTGCTGTACGTGGCCACATACAGTGTGTGGATATTATTTGAGACTTTAAGAGGCTTTATTTGAGGTGCTCTATGTGTGGCTCTCTTCAAACACGTGACATCTCGTCCTATTCCAGGGACGGCCTGAGACGTAGATAGGTACTTATTTTAACATTATTGAAGGGAGAAACCTGGTCCAAAGTGCCTTGCGGATTTGAACCCATGACCTCTGGGTTATTGGCCAAACAACCTGACGTCACGCCACACGACCAAACATCAAATGAGTCAGTGATGGCCTTACACTGACCCTGCCCTGTCTGATCATGACCACATGGCCACTACAGCAGCTGTAGTGTTTGGGTTGGATTCAGTGATGGCCTGAGACTGAACCCGATCTTCCTGATTGTTTTTGGGGGTGGGGGGGGGGGGGGGCATACATTCATGATGTCTATAATTGCTACTGGTCACTACAGCAGCTGTGGTGTTTGTGTTAGTTTCAATGACGGCCTGAGACTGGCCCTGCCCAGTCTGATCATGACCACTAGTTCCTACAGTAGCTGTGGTGCCCAGGTTGGATTTAATGATGGCCTGATACTGGCCCTTAACGTTGTACAAGGAATTCAACAGTGAGGCAGTCGGCCCTGAGCCATATGATAGATTTCTAGCATCAAATGAGTTAGTGATGGCCTGAGACTGGCCCTGCCCTGTCTGGCTGTCCATATTCTCATATTGGTGATAATGACCACTGGCCACTACTGTAGCTTTGGGGTTTGTGTTGGATTCAGTGATGAACTGAGACTGGCCCTGCCCTGTCTGATTGTGTTGAGGGGCCATATCTTCATACTGTTGATCATGACCACTGGATACTGCAGTAGCTGTGGTGTTTGTGTTAGTTTCAATGATGGCGTGAGACTGAACCTGCCCAGTCTGGTCGTGACCACTGGTTCCCACAGTAGCTGTGGTGCCCGAGTTGGATTTAATGATGGGCTGATACTGGCGCTCAACGTTGTACAAGGAATTTAGCTGTGAGGCAGTCGGCCCTGTGCCATAAGATAGAATACCAGCATCCAAGGATTCAGTGACAGTCTGAGACTGGCCCTGCCCTGCCTGATCAGAACCACTAGCTTCCACAACAGCTGTGGTGTTTGTGTACAAGGAATTAAGCTGTGAGTCAGTCGGCACTGAGCCATATGATAGATTTCTAGCATCAAAGGATTTAGTGATGGCCCCAGGATAACCATGCCCTGTCTGGCTGTCCATATTTTCATACTGGTGATCATGGCCACTGGTCACTACTGTAGCTGTTGGGTTTGTATTGGATTTAGTGATGGCCTGAGACTGGCCCTGCCCTGTCTGATTGTGTTGAGGGGCCATATCTTCATACTGTTGATCTTGGCTACTGGCCGGTACAGCATCTGTGGTGTTTGGGTTGGATTCAGTGATGGCCTGAGACTGTCCCTGTCTTGTCTGATCGCTTTGTTTGTCTACATCTTCATATTGGTGATCATCATCACTGGTCATTAATGCAGCTGTGGTGTTTTTGTTGGATTCTGTGATGGCCTTAGACTGACCCTGCTTTGTATGATTGTGTTGTTTGTCTATATCTTCATACTGGTGATCATCATCACTGGTCATTAAAGCAGCTGCGGTGTTTGGGTTGGATTGAGTGATGGCCTGAGACTGGCCCTCCCTTTTCTGATCGTGTTGTTTGTCTATATCTACATACTGGTGATCATGGCCGCTGCTTACCACAGCAGATTTGGTGTTTGTGTTTAACTTATTGATGGCCTGAGACTGGCCCTGCCCTGTCTGATCGCGTTGTTTGTCAACGTCTTCATACTGGTGATCATGCCCACTGGCCACTACAGCAGCTGTGGTGTGTTTTGTGTTTAACTTAGTGAAGGCCTGAGACTGGACCCGCCCTGTCTGATTGTGTTGTTTGTCTATATCTTCATACTGGTGATCATCATCATTAGCAACTGCAGTAGCTGTGGTATTTTTGTTGGATTGAGTGATGGCCTGAGACTGGCCCTGCCTTTTCTGATTGTGTTGTTTGTCTATATCTACATACTGGTGATCATAATCATTGGCAACTACATCAGCTGTGGTGTTTGCATTTGTGTTTAGCCCTAAAGGAGGATGGCTGGTCCTCTTGCACCAGGTAGTGAGAATGATGGTGCCAATCAGGACAATGGCAGTTATTGAACCACAGATAGTGGCAATGAAAACAGCATTGGCTAACTTGGGAGATAATTCATGAGAACTGCGGATATCTGGTTTGTCTGGTGTGATTGCAAGGGGGGAAGGTGGTGTTGCTCTAGCTTGGCTTGTATTGCCTGTAGTTGAACCAGAATCGTGCTTGAAGTACCAGTTATATCGAGAGGTGACAGTGCCATTGGAACTGTTGTTAGCACTTTGCATTGGACCAATTAGGGACTGTGTGGCAGATGTGAAGGCTTCAGGGCGCGCTGTTGGACCAGCATTGATTAATGTGGTGCCAAACGGAGAAGATGTTGACCCTGCAGATGACTGGAAGGAGGTTTGGATATCAACAGACAGTGTTGATATGGTTCGTTCTTTACATATTGATCCTTCCAGCATCTGCTCGTTGTCTACTTTAACCTCTCGTAGCTCGGGTAGATTTACAAATGAACAGGGCTGAATCTCTGTTATCTTATTGGACTTCAGATACAAGGTTTGGAGGCTGGGAAGGTCTACAAATGTGTCAGTTCGAATCATTGTTATCTGGTTGCTTGTTACGTTCAAAAAATATAGCTGGGGCAAATCTGCAAATGTGCTAGTTTGAATCATTGTTATCTGGTTTGAGGATAGGTCCAGTGTTTCTAGCAGGGGTAACGCTGCAAACACACCAGGATTGATCTTACTTATCTTGTTGCTGTTCAACAATAAATTTTGGAGTGGGTCTGCAAATGTACCTGCCTGAAGCGTTGTTATTTGATTGAATGACAGGTCGATCTCCCAGAGCTGCGGTAACTCTGCAAACGCACCAGGCTCGATCCTTGTAATCTTGTTATGGGACATGATTAACCTCCTTAGCCGGCATAGACCTGCAAATGTGCCATTCTGAATCATTGTTATCCTGTTGCGGGCCAAGCACAAAAGTTGGAGATCGTATAGCTGTACATGTGCAAACGTACCTGCCGGAATATTTGTTATGTTGTTTGAGAACAGGTCCAACCTACGTATTCCCCATGTCTTAAGAAATGTGCCTGCCTGAATGTTTGTTATCAAGTTATGTAAAGATAAGGGGTTGCCGTATATGATATTCTGTGGGACGCTGGTGAAATCACGCTTGTCTTCACAAAAAGTTTCTGACACGCTGGACTCATTCCAGAGGATAAGAAGAAAGATGAGCACGTGTCGCAGATTTTCCCCCATGGTGTTCTGTCACCTAAACAGAACAGGAACGTCGTCTGTTAAAAAGCTAACCTCGTCAATATCTCGCAATTTGATGTCAACTTTAACCCTCAAAGTGCCTGGGCCAACTTTGACATCGTATAACTGCCGAACGACGTGTGCTAGGACTACAAAACTTGGTGACTTTTCCTGAAATATTGTTGACAACAATTCTGCGAAAAAAATTGAAATTGTGATTTTTCGCGCTGCCTTGGCAACAGGTTCCTCACAGGCATATTTTACCAAATTTACCCATTTCAGTTTGAACTAGAAAGGCAACAT
The DNA here is from genome assembly GCA_019207045.1 of Branchiostoma floridae x Branchiostoma belcheri. Taxonomy (NCBI): domain Eukaryota; kingdom Metazoa; phylum Chordata; class Leptocardii; order Amphioxiformes; family Branchiostomatidae; genus Branchiostoma; species Branchiostoma floridae x Branchiostoma belcheri. Next base: position 16,494,420 of record CM033028.1, on the reverse strand, counting down.
TTTAAAAAAAAAAGCAGGATGTTTGCGAAGCCTAGGGAAAAGAAAGGAAAAATCGCAAGAAAAGAAACAACTAGTAGAAAGGCAACGAGGTGTTGGCAAGCCCCCCTCCCCACACGAACCGTCCGACCGACCGAAACGCCCCGCACGTCTTTTGAGTGCAAGAAAATTGAAAAAGGCGTGTAAAACGAACGATGCCCTGTTCGCAAGATGAAAACGTTGTAAATACAAGATACATATCTAAAATGGGGAATAAAAAAAGTGACCCTGCGGGACTCGGTCCTGCGCCCTTCAGCGTGTGAAGCCGTATCACTTCCCACTATGCTACGTGGTTTGACATGATTCTGCACCGATTTTTTTACCTTATAACGTTATGTTGCTCAAGGTGGCCCGGCCGGTTTCAATCCGGTGCGTTCATTGGTTTATTCGATGACAAGCATAGAGTTTCGGCCAATCGAAAAGCTGTATTTCACAGCCAAAGGCTTTGTCATCTGTGTTTTTATTGGATCCCGGTTTGAGCAAGCGTTTTGCCGATAGGTTCACATGTGACGTATCCCCGAGAAAAGCCCTTTTGTGGCCAATCAAAAAGCTCGAAACGTAGAGAGCTTGGTACAGCCCCAGCTTTTCCTGCGTTTTGGTAGAATATCTGCAGGAAAACTGTATGTTTGCTGCTTCCGCAAACATAATTATGGGATTTCACGGTTTTATTGCTAGACCACACCTATATATATCATTAACATCCCGTGTAATCTCTAATTATATATTCATAGTTTATGCTAATTTGATTACGTCATGGATCCAAATCAAAGACGGCGTACAATGTCATTATCAACGGTAAATACATGTTATTTTTACGACAATTCCGTCAAAATCTTTTGTTTTCTTACAAAATACAATCACTTGAACCTTTTTAGTCCACTTCTATTGGGTTTTGGGTTATTTTATGTAGAAAAAAAACGTATTTTATAAAGAGAAGAGACCCCCCCCCGGCCCCAGGAATCCCCAAAAAGCCCGGTCTATAGGGTTAACCCTCAAGCACCTAAAATGACCAAAATGTTTTGTTCATAAAATCTCAGTACCATTTCTTATCGGCGATCATTGTATAAACATTGCTTCGTCAATGTAAGAGGAAGATTTTGAGATGTTAAGGTGTTGCTAATTCCAACTCATTATCATAATTTATGCAAAAGTTCAGAAGGACCACGTTTTGCACTAAACCTATTCTGACCAGATAGGGGAATTTTGAGGCCCTCAGCAACATTTATGTCGCATAACTCATGAACGGCTAGAGCTAAAGCTAGGAAACTTGGTAAGTTATCACAAAATATTGTTCGCAAACGTTTTTGGTCAAAAAAGTAAGTTTATCGTTTTTTGGGGTTGCCATGGCAACCATATTCTAACAGGCATATTTTTGCCAAAATTTGACCATTTCAATTTAAACAAGGTTTTCTTGGTAAACTACACCTGTTTTCTGACAACAATTAAATTCTATGAAATTCAATGTAATTTTCATGACTTGAAATTTATAATTTATGCTAATTTCATGACGTCATTGGTAAAAATTCAAGATGGCCCCTTTGATTTGGTAAATGAGATCATAATGTCGTCACATTACATGTTGATGACATAGAAATTTTTGTTAAGATTGAGGTTTACCTTCCTATTATTATCTAAAAGTTTGGTAGTCATATTATAAGTGGTTAAGGAGTTAGCCTCCAAAGTTTGTTTTAAAAACTGCACATTTTTTCTGGGGTCCGTTTGGACCCCAGAGGGACTAAACACAAACTTTCTTTATAATTTCCACATTATTGTACCAATCTTTGCGAAAACTTAGGAGAAGGTATAAGACATTTTGAGTGACAAAGTCACGGAAGGATTTTTCCTTCAGATCAAAAATGTTTAAATGGCACTTCAAAATGTACGCCTGGGGTCCAAATGGACCCCACTCGGGTGTTTGAGGGGTTTAAAATAAATCTTGACTGGAAAAGTGTGTAACAAGCAGTAAAAGTACTGTGGTCTTTGCGAAATGGTTGTGTTGATTGTCTGAAGCTGGCTAAATGAATATTAATATTGAGGTTGTTTACTCGTTTTTGGGCATTGCAAAACTTCTTCCAGAAATGTTCATCTGCCTATTTCTGGACTCAACGGTTCTTTTATACCCTATAGTCACCCCCGTCGAAATAATTTTATGATCTTTCTTTGCATGGTCCTACATGCAGTCGTTCTTTAATAACATCAAAGAAAAAAATCAATGTATGTACCGTTATCAATAAACAAGGGGAGTCAAAGCAGTCAAAGGAGACCGGCAGACGTAAAGTAAGCCAGAAAAAAACACCTATTATAAAAACACGTAATAAAACAGGCAAAGCCGACCCTCTGCTTGGGGAGTATTGTAAATGCAGAAATGTTCGCGGTGGATTAATGTTCGCGGTTTCCGCTTCACCGCTTCACCGCGAATTTAAAACCACCGCGAACATTTTTCTATTATGGTATTAGATTGCAGTTTATGGTGTGTGATCATGTGATATGGTTAACTTCTGTTGATTGTCTGAAGCTGGCTGTTTGAATGTTCCCTCAAGGATACGAAGTGTAATACGTCTCATGAATATGTCTCCAAATTTTTAACTGAAATTTTCTTGCAAACTGTAATTTGTATAGAACTGCTTTTTTTAGTAACCCTAGTCTAAATAAATTGATCTACATTTATATTCTAAAATAGTCTTAATGCATCAGTTTTACTATGATATTAAGTTAAGAACTAAATGTGAAATAAGAGACAAAACCTGTGTTAATAGTGATGAGAAGAAATCTAAACAGTTGATCATAAAATCTAGGATACCACAAAATCTATAACATACTTGCTATCACTAAATCATGATGTACTCATACAAAAATATGGATCTAGACAAAAACGATTTAAGTTGAGAGTATCCATTTTTTTAAGCCTAGAGGGAGGGAATGTGTTTCACAACAGGCGGGAAAACATTTGAATCGGACTGTGGCCTCGAGAGATGGCATGATCAATCTGCAGAAATTCCGGTTATGGCAGACCATGACGTCAGAAAAAACAAACAAACAAACAAACAAACAATCACGGCGCAGCACCCGTTCCCCACTACAAGAGTAATACAACCTTCAAGCAGATGTTGGGATTTAAAAAAAAAACTGTTAGTAAGCATTTTTCACCGTGGCAGCCAACAGTTGGAGGACGTCACAATCTTCTGTACAACCTCTGCTTGGAGAATTCAGCACCAGGTAAGCTAAGGCATATAACAAATGTATGCACAACAGAATTACCTTTAAATGTTTATCCACCGGCAGAAACATACATTTGAAGCCACTGAGAACATCTTCAGGCGACACCTTGGCCAGGAACTTGAGTAGAATGCCCCAAGCACCGCTGATGGGTGGGCGTACGCCCCAGGCACCAGGTGCTGGTGTGTAGGGTGCGGCCGTCGGTAGCTGGTCCGTGACGGCGTGTGGTAAACAACCCAGGATTAGTCTTACCTACAGGGCGGGGCTGATTGTTTGAAGCTGGATATTTATATTAACATTAATGTTCATGATGTAAAATGAAATCATGATGCAGGTTTTATAATACACGTCAGATCAAAGTTTATTGCACCCGTCACGGGTTTAATGTAAGGAAAGGCGTTGTATACGGTCGACTACTGGTTGCTAAGATAAATCTTGTTCAGTACTACTATTCAAAGCTATACTAAGTATTCAAAGCATATTAATAGAAGAAAGAACGAGAGTTCAACGGTTTCATACCTTCACCGATTAATTACAACATCAGTGAAATATAGACACAGCACTGGATTCAAACTGCTAATTGACTTAAAACTTAATACGGAAGAAGGAATGATGTGTTAAGTTATATATATTCTTTTAATTGGGAAATCCTGTTGCAAAGCATCTCTAGTACCCTCCACATTTGTATAGGCTTATCATTGACTAAGTAAGCCTGTAACATGTACATAGCTACATCTTCATACTCAAGCCATCACAGCAACCCATCAAACTGTTACTGTAGGAATTGGTACACTGCAAAACAAGCAAGATTCTGTACAGCTAGCTCTCAATTCAAACTTAGTAATGGCCTCAAAACAATGCTCAGTGATTGAAATATCAACAATGACAATACACAAGCACTAAACACACGAAGTAAGATTCTACAAAAATGCTAAGAATGGCAAACAAAAGCTTCATATTTTCTTTTACAAGATTCCACACCGAGAAAAACTACACCACATTCTCCATTTCAATGACGTCATGTGGAAGCAATGCCTCTCTCAGTTGCAGCAGCCTCTCTTCTATCCCTTCTGGAGTCGGTCTGGTATCTGGAACGTCGCGCCAACACGACCTCATCAGTCGGTACAGGTCCTCTGGACATCCCGGTGGTTTCTCCAACCGTATTCCTTGCCTCAGAATCCCCACCATCTGTAGAAAGCTCAGCTGCATCCTGCCATCGTAGCACGGATCTTTCCCCAGCGTGGCGATCTCCCACAGCAGCACGCCGAAGGACCAGACGTCACTCTGACAGGTGTACTCGCCGGTCTCGATGGACTCTAGCGCCATCCACTTCAGCGGAAGGAGTTCGTCAACGCCTGGACGGTTGCATCGGACATCTCTGGCCAGACTTTCGAGCAGCGGTTCATCTCTGCTTGCCTGCCATTGGCCACAGTCCGGTCCTGTCAATGGCGTCACACATGCGCAGCTGCCGTCCACGTTGCTACATGTGGCATTATTCTTACAGGTACAAATCTGCTGACATCTCCAACCGAACCGACCGTTATTACACGGTTTGCTACAATCCATTCCGTACCATCCGGCTTCGCATTCACACCTGCCGTCGTTTTTGTCACAGGTCGCCCCATTTTGACAGCTACAGTTCCTTGCACAGTCTTGACCGTACGTGCCTTGGGGACATTTTGTCTGACACCTTGTTCCTGTCCATCCCGGCGGACAGACACAACCAGCCCAGCGGTCACAGCTGGCACCTTGTAGACAACCACACACTTCATCACACCGGGCACCTTTTGTGTCTGGAGCACAGTTGGTAACTTTGAGCACAAACGTGGTGTTGAGTGTGTTTCCCCGGGTGTCTCGGACCTGGCAGGTGTAGGGTCCGCTGTTGGCTGGTTGTATGTTCGGAACCACAAAGTCAATCTCATTTACACCAAAACCAACTTTCTCTGCCTTATTTGGAAATATAACTGACAGGTATACAACATCGACATGGTGTGTTTTGCAATGAAACGTGACATTTGCGGAAATGTAGATATCGCCAGGATCGCTAGGTGTCGTCGTGATGGAGACGTCCTGTTTGGGAATGTCACAGGCCTCCCCGCGGTAGACATCGGAACTGCCCCCGGTGAAACCACCTCCGTGTATCCAAAACATCACCTAAACACATGAGAAAGTATCATCTGTTACATGCACGTATTCGTCCTTAACTATGTCGATCTGGCAAGGATAAACATAGAAATAGATAAACAACTTCATTTGTGTGTAGGTTTGATAATCTATAATACTCTATGCCTGTGACATAATCATATTAGACTTTTCAGGGGGGTACAGATCGTACAATTCATAACAAATAGAAATATACCAAGTCGCAACCTGTATTCCCTTACCAGTTATCTCTTCTGGAAAGATATTTGTCTATTTGGCCAATTTCTAACCACTATTTTTCCAGCAACGTGTGAAGTCTTATGGAGACTATTAAGACATACCGGCAAGCTGTTTCCAGAGAGTGAGGGTGTGTAGATGTTGAGATGCAGACAGTCCTCGTCTATTGTAGTATTCGCTCCATTAAAAAGTTGGTCAAGTATCGTTGCATTCGGAAAGATATCCGCCCATTTGGTTATAATCTGTGGACACTTCGGGCCGAAACTTGTAGCATTCAATACATCATTCCACGAGGCAGGGGGCTGTGGTGGCCAAAATCTGAGGAAGGGAAAAAAGCTGTAAATTCTTCTGATTTACGCAAAATACACACAAGTACCACTGTTCGAAACTACGTTTTTTTGTTTCAATTCGAAAATCGTCAAGGATTTATGTCATGGTAAGAATATTATGCTTTGGATAAGAACTGTTACAAGTTGCCTGTCGTACCTGAGACTTCCGACAGGTGGCGCAGCGTAAGGCACTCCCTTGAAGGTAAAGATGGTAGATGAAGCAGCGGTCGCACTGGAGACTGCTATTGTAGCGCCCCTCACGTCACCGTACGTTGTAGTAACGGTCGGGGTTGGACTTTGACCATATACTGAAAAACATCTATCCTTTACCCATACGAAGAAAACTTTGTCAGAAGAAAAGAAAGGGCATCAATGGTATTTAGAGTGAAGTGTCTATACTGCCAATTCACCGTGCACTCATCATTCACAGTCATTGTGTTGCACTGTCAGTTATCAACTAGTGGACATCGTTCAACGGTGTTTGATTACAGTATATAGCAAGTGGCAGGACAGAGCTGGAGAGGCTGGTCATGATATATGTATGGATTTGCCTGAGACAGAATAAAACAGAAGAGTAGCTTCTTATACTAGCCTATATGATGGTAAACAGTGTGCGCATGCTACTTCAACTTCAAGTATGTTTTTTTCTCCTAAAATGAGCATTTGTTTGCATCTTAAATTTGAGATTCTTTCACTTCTAACAGTCGTCATATGTTTTGGCCCGTCACATATAGTATGTTTACTGCACAATATACGGCAAAACTTTGCGATATGTACTCTTGTTGCCATTGAAAATTCAAATATATCATCTGATATTTATGATCAATCTATTTGCAATAGAAATATCACAAGCTCGAGATATGGGTTAAAGGTCAGCGTACAGTAGGTCATGTCCTGACAACAGGTTACGGCTGTTCGGTAATATCTGCTTGATTTCCAAGTGTTAAACAACACGCCCTCAAAAGTCACAGTAGTTGTGATATATTCGCTTTACAATCATAAAGCAATGGTAATGCAATGAAGTACACACAAGACAGGTGCAGTAAGATTCAATCAATACTGGCATAGTTCACTGTTGTAGCTACTATGCCATGTTTGCATATTTTACAAGAAAATATAGAGAAAGTGTATCTAAAAGTATTATACTATGAAGATGCAAATAACATGTCCTTACCTGCATGCCTTTGTCCCAGGAGCGCAGCTAAAATCATCGGCACAACTAAGCGAAAACATGTACCCATCTTTCTCGCCATTTTCTTTATTCTGTTTATATGAAAAGGCTGCCCTATATACAAAAGAATGCAAAAGTGCAATAAGCCATTAACCAATTGCAGCTCTAAACTAGCGACTAAACCAAATAATGTTGCTAAAAGCTAGGGGATCTACAATCTTGGATCGTATTTAGGTGAACTGATATTTGTCTAAGTAACATATGTTTTAGTTTTCAGTAATTAGCTCATTCCCCCTTTTAAACAATAGACTCGTCTACATAATCAACCACTGTAAACAAAGACATCGTCGGCAAGGCAAAGGTCATAACAGGTAAGAGGGCAACGAAAGGTCACAACAGGTGAGAGGTAAACGTGTGAGTAACACGAAAACACGGAAGCATTTCAAAATGGAAAGCAGCACCAAAACAAACCGTGCTTTAGGACTGATGAGTGGAACGTCCATGGATGGTATAGACGCAGCCCTTGTGGATATCATAGAACACGAAAACAGCCGTTTGGAGGTCCAACAGGTTGTTGCGGATACCTATCCCTATGACAAACAACTACAGGAGGATTTACATGTTGTATGTTCGGGAGGGCACCTGAATGTTGAAGAACTGTGCACTTTGGACGATCGCGTGGCAGAGGCTTTTGCCGAAACTGCAGTAACGGTTATGGAGAAAGAGGCAACGAAGCCTGACTTGATCGGCTCTCACGGTCAGACGATTTACCACAGACCGCCCGAACGCACGGAGACAGGCGGGACCAGACTGGGGTACTCAGTACAACTCGGCCGGGGGGCAGTCATAGCAAAACGAACAGGTGATCATTGTTAACATTTTGAAATATATCAGTCTTCATAGTTTTCATAATCCGTAAAGATTGTGATTGAGAATGTATAATACGTGTGTTGCCATAGTGCTAAGCACGTCGGGGACACTGACAGGAAGTTAGTTCCCCAAATATGTTACCAAAGTTTGCCTCATTTCGGGCCTTCAAGTTTGTGCTATTTCCTTTCAGCACAGACAAAATCAGCAGGATTCACAATAATGAATAAAGCAAGGATTTCACAAAAAAAACTCATATTCATATTTCAGGAAGATATGAGATCTTTTCATACACCCGATTGAAGTTCGTCATTTATCATCCAGGTGTTGTTGTGGTTAGCAATTTCCGGAAGGCCGACATAGAGGTCGGAGGTCAAGGAGCCCCTCTCGTCCCCATGGTAGACTGGTTGCTATATATTGACTGACCGCAGGCTAACGCGAGCGTGTCAGAACATCGGAGGGATTGGAAACGTGACGTACCTACCCCCTAATGGCAAACATGGTCAGGTCTGTTATTCACAAACGTAATTATCAAGATATCTTTAGAATATAAAATGGGATTATGACAGTTCTTTAGTAGTTGTATGTGTGAAATGTGTATTCAGTTGGTTAATGATACACAATGAGATTACTGTTGTGGCCTGGCTTGGTTATACTTTATTGAAAACTATACTTTTCACCTGTTTGTTCACGCTGTCACAGAAAAGGTTAGCACAATTATATTTCGCATTGAATCATATGTATTTCTATAATGCGGATACCACAAATATTCAATCAAATTCGTGCAAGAATTATGGAACTGTGGCTTAGGCAATGTTGATTAGTTTATATGGATGACATTCCCTGGGAATCTCCAAACCAATATGAGCGTGCGATTTTAAGAAAAAGGTTTCCTTCATTGTGACCTTCATCCCTATTTAAAGTGGTCAGGAAAGTAAAAAAAAACGACACATAGAATATGACACACCATAAAATAGATTTTTCTGTTTTTTCTTCTTTGAATTTGACATAAGTATCCGTTTTCTGATTTTTTATCTTAACGATGCATGAGCTCATTTTACAGTTGCTTTGTACGATTTACAGTAGGTTCGAAAACTTTATTTTTTGAAAACGGACGAAAATGGATACGCACCCACATCCATAAAATCAATTCAACATGGCCTAATAAATAAAAACGACGGGAAACAATTGACGTATATTGTTAACAATCTGAACTCATTTAGGTTCTAGGTTTCGACACCGGTCCTGGAAACGTTCTGATAGACATGGCTGCACAGCTGCTGTTCAACAAGGCTCACGACGATAGCGGTAGACTTGCGAGAGGCGGATGGATACATACTCCATTGGTGGAAAAATGGCTTGAACAGGTGACTATCAACCATTTGTCTATGTATTCCAGTTGTGTGCAGCGAGTAAGATACTTAGATAATCCCATGTCTTTGAAGGCATGTTTTAATTTTGTATTTCTGATTAACATTATATATAACAATGTGTCATTATTCGGCTTTCATTATAAAACATTGTTTGATAGGAGTTTTTCCAGAAGCTGCCTCCAAAGTCCACAGGGAGAGAGTTGTACACGATGGGGTATCTACAAGACAGGATCAAGGACTGCAGATCCGAACAGATGTCGGACATGGACATCATGGCAACAATAACAGGTCAGCAATTTTACACATTTTTATTACGCTTATCAGGCTTGATGGTGGTCTGTATACAGAGGCAATGTATGGTGTATCTACAGAACACAAACACCCCGAGCACCGTTTAAATCTTTATTACATAGACACCCTAACTACCAATTGCAAAATTAACACTTTACTTATATGCCATACATAACAAGAGGCACAGAGATAAGACATCGTACTAGTATATGGTTCCGTGTTTGCCCTTTCATTGTGTACATGTTTATTTGTTGACACAACATCCCACAAGAGTTGCTTTAACGCAGACCAAGTAAGCACATAAACGATGACCATAAACATTATGATGAACTCTAATCACTCTTAACTATCATCTAATTACCATAATTTATTTTATAGCTTCCCTTATTGAATATGCTGATTTAATACTACCATAAGCTAACTGTAAAATAGTTGCTAAAGAGGAACATGGCGAAAACATAATTTACAACAGTAAGACTTGCCAACATATAAGTAAGTAAATAAACAATATCACTACCATCCTCTATCAGTAAAGTAATATCTTATTTGTCATGACGTCAGGTTAGTAAGAAACTGAATAACACAATCATTTCAGATCTTTTATTCAATCTACCTTTCTGTATATGTGGCCGCCTGTCACCTTCCTAGGGGCAATTTTGTCTGGTTTATTTTGCACTGCAGTTATAGGTGTCGCTGCTTACAGATGCGGTCCCAAACGTTAAGTATGTACATACATATTGTAGCCAATGCAGTGTTTATTTTCAACATTTCAGAGCTGACGGTGCAGTCTATAGCCCACAGCTACAGGACGTTTCTGCCAACAACACCGGATGAAGTACTAGTCAGCGGTGGAGGAAGTCATAACAGGTACAACGTTTAGCAATAAAACCATTTCATGTTCGTTGTACTAAATCTCATCGCATACATATATTCACATAGTTTTACTCTAAGCTCTCGTACTATGTCTAAAAGTTCAGTCTGAATGACCGTTGCTTTTTTTAAACATTGAAAAGTTGCATTTCCCATCATTTAAAAATACAATGTTGGGCTTTTTGCTAGAACATGAAAGCGAACTTTCTGACTATTTTTGTGCATAAAAGGTACATTAGCAACGAGAAACTTGTTAATCTATACGTATTTATTTCATTTCAAGACAACTGATGGAAAGACTCCAGGAGGTTTTGAGTCCCATGAAGGTGACAACAACAGAGTCAGTAGGAATCAACGTGGACTATAAAGAAGCTGTGGCCTTCGCTGTTCTCGGATATATGCGTATGAAAGAACAACCCGGAAACCTCCCCAGTGTGACCGGGGCCTCAAGGCAGGTTCTGCTAGGAGAGGTTAGCCATCCATGAAATGCTTACCGATGGATGTTGTTTAAGGGCCCGGTCACATACACCATACGATACATCGTACGATACGTCGTACGGTCCATGTACGATCGCAAGCTGAGGGGATCCTTGGGACATAGAAATGCATGTTTTGCATGTCTATGTCCCAATGCTTTGTTCTCGAAAAAGCTGTCTTGTCAGCGGTTGGCTATGTCCCATCCTACGACATATCGTACAAGTCGTACGATAGCCTATACGACGATTTTACAAATTTAGCTGTAGTACAATGCTAAAGTGTCTTCCATTCAAATACGATTGCTACCAACACCCATTCAAATACGATTGCTACCAACTCAAATGAGCTTCCATTGAAATTTTAGCCTTCTCGGCGGTTGGAAATATCCCGTCCCTCTTCAAAACCCTACGGCATAATTCGTACGACAAGCTACGGCGAATCTGACCTTGTCGCAAGTCAGTCTTCAACTAGAATGGAACTGTCGTGAACTAAATTTTAGCATAAACTTTGACTCTTGCTTTGTTTGCCGTTATTGCCACTTTATATTTCATGCGGAATACCGGATAATCGGGATGGATATTATCAAGCTAAAGATATAGAGAGCCACGCACATCCGGTCTAAGACCCTGGCCATCTTCTCATAATCCGTCTTTGCGGAGTCTTCGTTGTCATCAGCAGCCTTTGAGTGTCTAGAGGCAGTGAGGTTGTTCACGGCGTTACCCAGATCACGGACGGTGTCCCGCAGACGCATTAGTACTTCCGTTTGCATCTTCGGTTCTGCCGGGGTAGATTTACTGTAAGTGATGAAAACAAGAAAATTAAGTTGATTTTGAGACAAATTGTAGCACTTTTATAGACTTTCCATATATTAAGTAAGTAAAACACAATTACACAATTACAAACTTCTTGTCGGTAGTTCTTCGTGACCGAATACGACTGTCAGTGTACACTCCACTCGTATTCGGGATGTGAATTCATTTAGCCTTTGAGACAAAAACTTGATGCACAGAAACCTTCACACTCAGTACGTCGGTGGTTCGTTGACAGAATTTATAATGTTGCGGCTGCCATCTTGTATTAAACGTCTGATTTTTGCGATGTCTCAAACGTGCTCGTGCTTCTTGATTGTAGATATGAATTTGGAGATTTAAGAAAACGTGCTTACCTTTTGTTTTCTCCTTTTGAAGTTTTAGCCAAACCTACATCAGATGTTTGAGTGGAAACGCTGAAATAAAAGAATGTGATATTAACGAACGGACATTGGCTACGCCTAGTATGAATTATTGACGTTGTTTTTGTTCACTTACCTGCTTAGTGGGGTCTAGGTCAGCATTTTTACTTAATGTTTCTATAGCAGGGCACATATTTTCACAGGGTAAGGTTGATAGCCATCATTTCACATCCTTTCCGATACACGGGTATATACCAAATGTATCAATGTCAATTGATTTGGATACTTAAGTCAAAGGAACCTACCTTGTCTTTTTCTTTGTAACTTGAACCATCTCAAAATCTTCCTTGTTTACTTGAAGGAATTTTAAAGAATGTTGCTTCGTCATGTCACCTAGAAAAACAATCTTGGCCAGATACCGGAGGAAAATCTTCTTAATGAGGGGTGGGAGATCTCCTTCCTGAAGGAGTAAAATCATTTTTAAGACAATGGGTTACTTCTGTAAAAGTAGTTATAGAAAGGGTGCTTAATTGTGTTATGGTTTAAGATCTGAGCACAATTTTCTTGTTTCGCTTTATGTTGCAAACCCATAGCAAATGAAATCTGACATGTCATAAAGATATACGTAAATACAAAGACCTGTAAACTTTTATGGTAGTTATTCCTTAAAAAAACCGATACCATAGCCACGCCCATATCCGTCAAAACGAGGAAATAACAAAGCACAAAAATACAAATATTTGAGGGGCATTGAACCATTCTCTTATTGTTCTAACCGATAACTGCCGTTCTCTCATTGCTAATTGTGATGGATAGTCATTGTCAGTCATAAAGAGACAGAGTCACAGGGAAAAAGAAGGGGAGGGAGAATTAAGGAGAGAGAAAGAGAGAGAGAGAGAGAGAGAGAAAGAGAGAGAGAGAGAGAGAGAGAGGGAGAGAGGGAGAGAGAGAGAGAGAGAGAGAGAGAGGGAGGGAGGGAGAGAGAGGAGAGAGAGAGAGAGAGAGAGAGAGAGAGAGAGAGAGAGAGAGAGAGAGAGAGAGAGAGAGAGAGAGAGAGCGAGAGAGCGAAAGAGAGACAGAAAGAGGGAAAGAGAGGGAGGGGAAGTTCAATCTTGGATGAGACTTACCCTCGAGCCAATCTTCATGACTATAACGGTGGCGATCAGAAATATCCCCATCAGACACATGTACACTACGATCAGGATCGCTGGAGGCAGACGAGGAAAAGGTATGACGTTTCATAATTTTGATTGGGGGGAAAACGAAACTCAACTCTATTCAGATCACGAACAAACATCTACGCTGTCCCATCCTAACGTAGATTCCGTAACCACTTCTCGAATAATAACAAAATAACGCCTGCAACTTATGTTCTACAAAAAACATTGGTAAGGATAGCCCTTTTAAAAATTGCTCTTTTACATCCATTGCCAGTGACAATTCTGCCTATGTTACGATCAATAGTTTCCAGAGTAAATTCACGGTATACAATGTGGAACAGGGCAACTTACCTACAACAGGCATAGACCCTTTGGCTGGTAACACATCCGTAATGAAGACCAGAGACACCACCATGGACAGCAATATCGTGATGCCAAAGGATAGACGATCTCCCTAATAAATATGAACCATGACAAATCTGAATCATATCACATTGAATCACAAATTTCTACAGTCTTTTACATTGATGAGAAATCAAATGTCTCTAAAAAGATACTGCAGTTTTGACATTAATATTTTTGAATTAATGATTTGATATTACTTGATACTCGTAATAGGGAGATATGAAGACTGTGTTGTGATTCTTTTACTTGTTTCCTTTTTGGTTCGTCTTTATCACATTTTTTTTTCAATTTTTTATCGTTTTAGAATCTTAGAATTGAGAAGTCTCATGTTACGAACTCTACTGACCTTGTCTATTGGAAGAATGAATGTGATGCACATGAGAATGGAGAGGATGATCACAGGAGAAAGAGTGGTACAGGAGTGGAACGTTGGGATGCGGTTAAAGGTCACGCTGATGCAACCCTGTCCAAACACCCCTCCTTCAACGGTTACCTGGAGAATAGATTGCAATAATACATTTCCCGTACGTACGTAACCGTCCTTCGGCGTAACACACCAGCTTTGTGCGGCGCGGCATGGTTATATTATACTGAACGACCTGTCACACCTAACTTTTGCACATCTATCTGACAGCGTTCTTTAAAACTATCCAGGGAAGATTTTTGAACACATCAATCCTAGGTCGGTACAAACCTGGTGTGCTTCGTCATGAGGTGGTTTACCGGGAATGCAATACAAGGCAAAAACAAACAAACAAGCAAATAAATAAACAAACAAATAAGTACATTTCACAAGATCATCCGCCAAGCAAAAATGGCAACCATTCGAGTTCTTACCCTGGCAACAGCTTACTCCCACATAGATCCTTGTACAGAATTTTCTCTTAACATTTCTAGCCACTACTGAAAAGACAAGCAGGCAAAATCCGTACCGTCCATTTCGCGTTCCATTGGTCCACAACTTCCTCCCCTTGGTCGCCACATTTCATGAAATGTTCTAGGTATAACTCTGGTAGCTTCCTGTCGTCCCCTGGGTGCGGACAGTTGAACCGTTCTACAGTTGTTGTCGCTCCTAGACACACCGGGCACGTCATGGAGTCAAATGGAAACAGCACAGGCTCTGCACCAAACCAAGGGAAAAGCAAGTGAGGAAAAAGAATTTGATTTATTAAACGTGAACAGAAGTGTTTGCTTTCATTGTCATGAAATCTTTTTTTTAATTCATTGGCCCTTTGGAATGGAAATTTTACAAAGTACCGTTGGCTGAAGTTCAAGATATTCTATGTATACTAGCGCAATGAAGGCAGTTTGTTTTGTATTTACATGTATCAGCCTAAGTCCATTCCATCGGTGATGATGGCGCAGAATAGTGGTAACATCGACGGTTTATTTGTGCAGCATTGACTACTTACCGAGGTCGCAGGTTGTTGTAAGAAGATCAATGATGTCCCATTCCACCTCCCCTTCACTGGTGACTGTCACAGGAGCGGCGGGAAACGTGCTGAACTTGGCATCTCCACTGTGGGCAGTGAAGAAGCAGGAGCAGTTGTAAAATGTTGAGTAGTTTTTTTTTTTTTTGTCGTGTAAGGTCGTGTGGCTGCAGGATATCTGGCGCATGCCAGAACGTTAGACTAGAGGTCCTGGGTTCAAATACTGCCATGCTATCAATCTTGTGACCTTGGCAAAGACACTTTTCCCACTCCATCCGGGTGGAAAAATGGGTACCTAACTTCGGTTTGGGAGGTGTACATAAAAGGTTGTGGATGTAGATGGTTAGGCTCTGCCTAACAATACAGTGCCCAAGACACAATGGATAGCAACCACCTGCTCATACGGCCTCAAAAAGGCTACCTATCTAGGTTCATGTCGGCAAACAATACGAAATACAACAGTTTATCAACAAATAAAGTACAAATGCAAAACAGCGCTTGGCAAATCTGATACCCCGCATGTTCATGTTTTGGTAAGATTTTCTTTAAAATGCAAAGTTTACAGTACGTCTTTATTGTATTGGAATTTTTGCTTACTTTCTCATGAGGTAGATGTTAGGAATCCACACATCCTCTGTGGTCAGGACGAGCTGAGTGACATCACCATACCTCGTAGGTGTCCAGGACAGGCGGCTGTCTTTCCAGCGCTGGTCAATCAAATTTGGGCGTTATGTCACAAGTGCAAGCAAGCAGGAGAACGTTAACACAATAAGGAACAGAGAAAAAACAAACATAGACATTGAAAGGACATTGAAAAAAGACTAATAAATTCAGGAACCATTGAACCAAGGACTTCAGCACGCTTCCATGGCTCTCAAGTAGCAAACAATATAGACATTGGATGAGTAGAAGTATGTCCAGAGCCATCTAGCGACTCTATTTATCATAGCACATAACTGGTAGGAAATACAGTGCACATAACTTAACAAGGACTCACCAGACGGAAGGCGAATGATCCGAACATGTATTCATTTTTCTCATCCTATAAAAATAAAGAAAACACATGATGGAAAAATGTAGAATGATGCACCTGCTCGCTAATGATTCAAAATACATTTCAAATGATTCCCAATAACATATATGACATAGCAATAACAATTAATAAAACAATGTATGACATATCAATGTTCACAAGTAGGGTGGACCAGCGAGTGTAAACTTACTGCGTCTATTATTTCGACCACGGCTGCCTCGAATGTTACATTCACATGTTCCGTGCTGGGAGGAAGCTGAGATAGGTACCGTTCTGTGTCCAGTAACACATGGGACAACTGCAGACTGTAGTCAGCTGGACAACAAAAAGACAAGACTAGTGTAAACATATATGTTTCGAGCAATGTTGGGGTACCGATGGTGTAGGGTAGGGTTTGGGCCCAGAATCCATAGGTCCTGGGTTCAACTCCACTGGCATGCTCAATGTTGTGCCCTGTGGTCAAGTGCTACACGAACTCAAGTGAACTAGTAACTGATGTGCGTGTCATGTGTACCCAGCCTGGGATAGGGGTGTCCTTAGAATTCGGATAACACGTTAAATGGCCCATGTAGGTTCGGTGTTGTTGGAGAACCGAACCTCGAGCACAGCAAATAATCTACAACGCCTTCTCGGTGTGAGTTAATCAAATAAATCTGTCTGGACGTGCAGCTTGTACTCTTCAGTACAAACCTGGTGTGTTACGCCACGTATGCAATACATGCAAACAAATCTAAAGAAACAAAACAAAACCCCTTCTATCTTATACATATCAGTATCAGTGAACAACAAGGCCAGGGAAAGTAGTTAATCAAGTTAAGTAGCGTTGTGAGTGCCAAATACGGGTGCCGTTGGCATCAATAAGAGAATAGTTTATCTCAGCAAATGAAACAATTTACAGGGTGTGGAACATTCAATATTCAGATTTATCGTGCCATACCTGAACAGCTGATGTCCGTTTTACTCCACGTCCCATTCTGTGTGCATGTAATCCTGATCTCCTCCGTCCCCAGGATGTAGCCCGTGTTACACGAGATGAACACCGTTTCACCGGGCATGTAGAAGTTCTTCACCGGGCTTCTGCGCCCAAACGTCACATCAGGGGGAACTCCGCATCCAATGGCTGGAAATGTGTGAGATTTTAATCGTGGTACAACAGATATATTGAGATAGACATCAAGGTATATAAGATACGCAAAATAGTTATATAAGATACGCAAAAAGCAGTTTCTCAAGCAACAGGATACTTTTGGAAACTTTGAGTCTTTTCGGGTAGCATCCGTTGCCTTGAGTCAGTAACTAATGCCCTGTAACTTGAATAACTGTTTTTTGCGTATTGAGGGACACCATTCCATATTCTTATCATGATTGAATACAGTATGCCAAAGCTGCGTTCCGAGTACGCATGCACAGCGACAAGAATTGTGGGTAATGTGTCAAAGGTCAAGCCCCTGAGACATAAACAAAGCACATCTGGAAATCGTTATGAAAATTGAGACAATGGCCGATCGGCAGAGAGTAGTCAGGGGCCTTCACCTTAGATATGTTACCCACAATTCCTGTCACTGCGCATGCGTACTCGGGATATTGAACGAGCATATTGTTTTTCTGTCATAGCTGAGTGCAGGTTTTCTATGAAACTTATTCGTTTAACAACAAAGTAAGAGAATAATCACCCTTTTATTTACGACAACACTTTACGTGTGGGACCGCATCGTGATATGACAGTAATTGGGTGCGCATTTGGGAGCGCATTGTAAGCAGCGACACCTAGCCATGTGCCAGGTGCCATACTACCAGTTAGTGACAGACGGTCACCGAAGCTTCAGCTATGACTTTATGGCTTGGTTGTGAATAAAGAACTAAAATTCTCATCCAATCAAGTAAGTTGCCTTACCATTGCAGGGTCTCAAGCCGCATGGCTCCATGGCGATTAGTTCTTTGCCATTTGCCACAGTTTTCACCATGCAAAATGGTTCTTCTGTACTTCCTGCAACAACAAAAAAAGCAATAAAGATGGCGGCTACAGTAATTGGTGGGATGAAAAAGAAAGAATGAACAATAGCTTCTTCACATTCGTATACAAAATATATGTGTATTCTACCTATAGCGAAATTCCTACAGTAGTTTTCTCGTGGGTCTGCCCAGTTGTACTTGGCTATCAGCTGAGAAGACAGAACGCTCGTCCAGTTCAGACATGTACTACCACCCTCTTCCGGTAGGGTCGTCATGCCCTTGTAGTTCTGGCCCGTGCCGTAGTAACAGTCTGGAACAAGAGTTAGAAGATATATATATATATATATATATATATATATATATATATATATATGAAATGCTTATAGTTTCTCGTATGTCTTGTTTACTTGTAGTTCATTAAACACGCAAATAACATTTTGTTTAACATCAAATTTGTTCAATGCAGCTTCATTTCCTGTCACTCTGCGGTGAGCCTGATTAGCATGTCCGAAAGAGATACTTTGCAAACAGACACACGGAAGAAGACAACATCTCTTAACGGAACTATCCAAGGTTCGATGCTAGTGTATGTATATGCCTGACAATAGACAGCTGATTCACCCTGTAGTCAGATATGCAAATTTAAAGATAACTACTAGTTTGGATTTACAACTAGTTATGCCAGCTTATGAATTTGTTTCGATTAAAAGAAAAGCGACCAGTACCTTCATTGGATTCCAAATTGACACAGTCTGTACTGTTCAGAATGTTGCAGTCCGTTGATCCGAACGAGGACCCATTGGCGAAGACCGATGGGCAAGATGACTTCACTTCTTCGCACCAAGATCGGCAAGGTAACTGCTTTTGTAACCTTTTTTTTGTGGTCGGAAACAAAATAAATTTGTTATTATTTCCTTCACGAAGAAGGTAAATGTTTCTGTCTGTATGGCTTTGTATGTATGGCGTGTGTGTTTGCGGGTGAACAGCATTATCTAAGAAGAACTGGATTTGTTGTATTGATATTTGATATGTGGGTATAGATGCTGATGAGATATAACGAGATATATAGCGGCGTGTTACTGTATTGCAGCGGCATTTGCGGCTTGAGCATTTCGTTAGTTAATGATGCAGCGTTACATATCCTTTTGTTACATATCAAGAGTAAGAAATGGCAATGCGTTTTCATTTTAGCCATATTCTGCACTGCGCACCATCGAGCTTTATTTTGCAAAATGCATATACAACATGTAACACAGATAAAATATTCCGCATCGCATATACTGTGCACTACTTCTTCACCTTCTCCTTCTGAAATCCAATAAAAAATGGCCATAGGTCTTGGATTTGGACATATTCTGCATTGAAGACCAATGGCAATAACGAAATATTCCACATCACATACTGAGAAATTTTTCACCTTCTTTTGACAATGTTCACGTAACAGCGAGGCATCAGCAATGAGCATAGGAATGGCTGAAGCTGCAGATGACATGATGTGTTGGCTTCCGTCATCTCCTCCCACTGTTGTGAACTCGTGACTTCGTTGAGTGTGTGACCGAACATGTTGGGCCCTAATGTCTTCTGATAGCCCAGGTCTTTACAGTAGTTGTAGAACTCGTCAGGGGCGTCGGAACATCGCGGTCTTCTGGGTGGATCTGTTTTTTTTTCGAAAAGAAAAAAGTAAGAAGATCGATATCTAACGGATGTTTCAGATATGTTGGGTAAGGCAGCCATTTACTGAATACCATTTCTTCTGATAGAAGTACACATTCATTGCATTATTTACAACGACGTTTCGGTGACCGTATGTCATCTTTCTCAGGGCACTTTTGACTGGTTGGTTCACATTTTACAGCAGTACTAAGTTTCACTGTGCTTACAGTTACAGATAGGGTCAAACATCCTACATGTATGCAAATACGCCCCAAAGCAGTTACTCAAGAAATAAATATGATATTGGAAACGGTCAGACGTTTCAGATATCGATAGTATTCACTATCTTAAGTCAGTGACACAGGCTTGAGTAACTCATTTTTGGCATATCTTACTACCGAATTTACCTGAGTGTCTAATCTTTAACGTATATTATAGAAATATATTGCATTTGTATTACATCAAACTTATAATACAGGCAAAACAATAATCGCCCACTACAGAACTTACCCCGTCCGCCACATGGCGTCACTGCACGAAACGTTGCTGAAAATCCAGTCCGGCGGACGGTGGCATCTGACACGAATTCTACCAACAACGTTTTGGTCGCTGACGTGAAAGGTCCTGGCGGCGTCTTCCCACAGAATTTTCCTGAGCAATACAAGAGGGAAATCTGTTTTTGAAAGATTTTAAACATATGATCAGACCAGTTTTAAAATTTTCAAAAATACAATTCAACATGAATACACAAGCAGGCGTAATGTTATTATGGCGACATCACTAGACACAGCGCACAACATAAGGCTACTATGCACAAATTTGATGTATATGCAAGAATGGGGCAATATTTCTGACCTAGACAACTACTTATTCCGGGTTTTGAACACTTCTGACCTAGACAATAATATCACTTATTTGGTTTTGAACAGATTAGTTTTGGTTAATGCAAAGAAATCATTCACACAACCGTCTTACCGATTAGAACATCTCCGTTGTTTAACACATCACGATCGTAGACTGCTACGTAGTCCCATGTGCAGTTCGTGTTAATCTCTGACTTTTCCACGTCGAACTGGTCGAACGTCAAATGTACGCAGTAGTCAGTACTGGCTTCAATTTGCCATCGGATGTTTGTGTTGTCTGTAGGAGAGCCACGAAGCATTGTATAAGTGTATATTTGACAAAGTTTGGTGAAAAGTCCCCATTCTACAAGACGGCGATACATACATATATCGTGGTTGGCGACCTGGCTGCGACCACGTGCACGGCAAACTTGGATTTGCGTAGATTTAGTCTTTCATTTTATAATAAAGATATCATGCAAAATCCAAAATATGACTGAAAAGACAGCAAAGCACACAAAGCTGAAAAAAAGATTAGATTAGCTTTTCTTAATGATTTTTGAAAAGGGTGTATCGCAGGGTGGTTGCAACGAGGTCGCGCAAAGTCGCTAACAGTGGAATCATTCATATCTGGCATGCATGGGTGAATGAATAGAAATAATGTATCGTAGTCGAGATCAAATGATAACAGCTTTGTCTTCAGGGTCAATCTAGATTGACAGTATCTAGTAGATCATTCCTTTTTTCTGTAGCACTGGGCCACACAGTGCATTCTTATTTAATCAACGCAGCAGGGGCGGCTAGTGTTTTAATTGTGTGTCAAGCTATCATACTCTTTCCTAAATACCTTATGCTAAGCAGATAGAGAATATGAAATGACCGGGAATCCAACTCACGACCTTACGATTGCAAGACAAAATTTCTACCCACTTGGCCATTGAACCAGTATCATATCTAGTACGTACTTGGATAGTTATCTGGAAAGCCCGGACTGTTGAACGCGCCGCTACCGGCCTGCAGGCTGATCTCAGTCGGGCGAACTCTGTCTCCTACCGCCGACATTGTGGGAGGTTCCGGTGACCCTGGTAGTGGCCCCGTACCTGGCTGACCACACGCCAGTGAAACAAGGGCGAGCAAGACACTCGCAGTAGAAGGCCACCAATCCATGCTGCATTGTTTTACGTGTTGGTCCCAATCGGTGATATAATATTGAGAAAAAGAGTCAGAAGCACAAATCTGCTACTATTAACTTTGATTTTATAAAGGTTAACTTGTGTTTTATACTAAGGCTATACCTATGCCGTATATCTTAACTGTAACACATTCAAATTGATACGTCAAATGTCGAAAATCTTTGTGATAACAAGCAAAAAAGAGTTGCAACAATTTTAAGCTTAAGTAACTCATGTTTTCTGGTACCAAGACTATGCAAAATATCATATTAGTAGCATATTGAAAGTGGCACCTCAAACATAGACATAACGTTTGGCCGGAAACTGTGTAGTAACAGATATAGCCTAGTTCTTAGTGCTTATACAACTAGAGTTCGGCGACCTCATACCTCCATGAAAATTTAGAGCTTTTGTAAATTTCATGCAAATGACTACAGTTGCATATTTGGTATCTGCTTATCTCTCACCTATCATAAATTACATGTGTTACATTTACGTAAGTTCAGCTAATGAAAACAATGGAATTGTACAATTTCCTCATTAATTATGTAAATTAAGTCCTCATTTGCATAAAATGCATATCATTATAAACATCTTTGCCTAAGCTACCTGCATGCCAAAAATGATGGCAATCCATCATTCCTTTCTATAGTTATCCTCTTTGGAGTGTCTTGACAAAAACACCCCTACAGTTCCACAATTACATGTTAGGGGGCTGAAACTTGCCCCACTTTGCCATGACGTTGAAAGCTATCTACCACCCAAATATCAAAACCATATCATGTCCGGTACAAGAGATACATTGAAAAACTGCTATGATAGAATAAGCTCATTAATTATGCAAATGTAATCTAATTTTGCATAATTTGTATCTTATCTTGTATAACATTGTCTAAGGTACCTACATACCCAAAATCATGAAAATCCATTGTTTCCTTCTTGAGTTATCCACTTCACAAGTTTCTGACAAAAATGCCCCTGCTATCCCAAAACCAGACGCTAGGGGGCCCAAACTTATGTCACTTATTCCTGAGCACAAGAGCTATTTAACACCCAAAAATTGGGACCATATCTTGTTCAGAACACGAGATAGCAAAACCGGAAGTGGCGCTGCAGTACCAAGGAAAGTCGCTTGGGGGCCCAAAATCTAATCACTTCTAGCTTTCGTCACACCCCACCAACACACCAAATATGAAACTAATCCATTCAGCCGTTCTTGAGTTGAGCTTGTTGACAGACACACACACACACAAACGCAGGGTAAACTAGAAAGGCCGACATTTGCTTGAGAGCAAATACAGCATATTTCAGCCATCTCCCTCCCCATGCAACAATAGACTATTTCAAAATCACCCATTTGAAAAATCACTTTTACTAATGACGGTTTAACCCAAAAATGAATCTTACAAAATTACCCCGTTCAAGAATGGACTCCAGTGCACCCTATGTCAATTTGCACAATAGACCAGTCCAGAAATACTCCCACTGAAACCTTGGCCTTTTGAATAAGAAACCAAATCCAAAATTGAATTTAGCAAAAAAGGTCCCAGTGCATGAAAAGGTATAATAGACCAGTCTAAAAACACTTCCACAAAAAATTGAATTTTGAATCATCACCCGTCCAAACTGAATTTGAAAAAAATTTCCTTCCGTGTGCAAAAAATGGACTCTTCCATGTAAAGTAGAGCAGTCCAAAAATACATCCGCTAAAATAGGACTTTGACATAATCACTGAAGTCCCAAAAATGGATTAAAAAAAAAGCCAATGGATTTTTTAAAAATCCCCCCTCCATGCAAGAATGGACTTTTCCAGCACACCCATTTAAAATTGCAAATTAGACCAGTCCAAAAATAACACTGCTGAAAGACTTTGACAAACTAGAAGTCACCAAAGTCCAAAATATGAATTTAAACCCCCCCCCTCCGTGCGAGAATAGACTCTTCCAGCACACCTTCTGTAAAACTGCAAAATAGACCTGTCCAAAAATACACCCACTGAAAGACTTCACCAGTCCGAGGATGAATTTAAAAAAAAAATGAACCCCTCCGTGTAAGAATGGACTCTTCCAGATAACACCGGACTCGCTGATTGGCTGTCACCCCCCCCCCCCTTTAGGATATAGATTCAGGCTAAGTGATTGGTTACCTATCTAATTAGATTAAATAGACATATATGCCAGAAGGTGCAATCTGCAGCTGGGGTCAACGACCTTAAGGTCATTGACCCCTGTGGCTATTGGAAAATGACAAAAAAATCCCCAAATCTATCATTTTGACGTAGTCTATGACAAAAATTATACATGTGTCATTTGAATAAATATCTAGTGCACCATTTTACCAAAATTTAGGTCATTTGGTTTTAAAACCAGAGCACAAGAGCCAAAAGTGTACTTTTTGGTCATAAAATGGCCAAATAATCGCAAAATTAAGCATTTTGTTGTACTGTATGCCTCAACTGTTAATGAATCTATGTGTGCATATGTCTAGGGCACTCCTATACTAAATTTCAGGTCATCCGGTTCTAAAACCAAGGTACAGGAGCCAAAAGTGTCCTTTTTTGGTCAAAAAATGACCAAAAAATCGCAAAAATAAGCATTTCGTTATATTGTACACCAAAAGTGGTATTGAATTTATATGGGGGAATTATCAAGGCACATCTGTGACAAATTTCAGCTCATTCGGTTATAATACCAGGGTACAGGGGGCCCAAATATACAGTTTTGGTCTTAAGATGACCAAAAAACCTTAATAAAATCATTTTGAAGGCAGATATGAAAAAAATGAAAAAAAAATTCTGGGGGTATTGACCTACTCTACCCTTGTGTCAAATTTCAAGTCAATCGGTTTAGGAACAACGGAGATACCGTGTTCCGAAGATTTGACAGGAGAAAGAAAGAAACATTACGAATACAATATATTTCACCATACCTATGGTATGGCTGAAATATAAATATAACCTCCATGACATATCATGGAGGTAATTATCAAACTGACGGTATGAATTTAGCATCACTGTGGTTGAATGCGAGCGATCAGCCCTTAGAATATAAACTCTACTGACAAATACTTAATATTATGCTTTTACTTCTTATGATTGGAAGGGTATGGATCTTTTCCTCAATTTCAATACACTGAGCGTTCAGTTAAATACAAATTGTTGTATAATATCTAATATCACACTTGGCCCCCAAGACATCAAAACATCATCTATCACAACTTTATGCCCAGGGTAATATATATGCAATATCATCAGCAGTATCATCGATTTGTTACTTAGAAACCCAACTTACACACGTAACTAGTGGAAATGGAATGCACAAATATTCAGGGTGACAGTTCAGGCTCGACTTCAAGGGTTTAAATGTAGATAGTTTTAAAGACATTGTACTTACCGGTTGGTCTTATCTTCAGTCCAAACAAACTCCCGTGCGAAGAAAAACCTTCCTTGACATTCAAAGAGAGCAACAAATCCCAACAAGAACAGACAAAAAGCCTGTTTTTAAAGCAAGAGAGAAGTCTCAAGCCAGCACAACAACAGTATATCAGGGCTAAAAGGTCACGAAAGTGACCCCTGGAAGGCATCGCCAGATGCTGCACGGCCTCCTTTGCCAGAAGCCAGAAGTTAACTTCCTGTCATTCGTGGTGAGGCATGCCACCTGCACGACTTTGTGCTCGTGTCGGATTTCACCTAAGTGACCCTGGAATGCCGGCTTTAAAGCAGAAATCAATCTCTCTGATTGTTCATGTCACATTATTTCCCTGAGATCATACCTTTGTCAAGTAATTTTGCCTCATTGCATTGCGAATGATATACAGAGAAGATCCTTATTGGCATCATTTATTTGAAATTAAAAAAAAAATCTTATCATTAATTGTTAAAGCGATTTTGCCATTTTTGCATATATTATGCAAATCAGTTCAAAATTTGCATATTTGGTATCCACTTATGTTACACCTATTAATAATCTACATGTGTTAAATATATTGAATCCCAGTTATTCAAAACAATGGAATTATACAATTTCCTCATTAATTATGCTAATTAAGTCCTCATTTGCATAACATGTATATCATTATGAACGTCTTTGCCTAAGGTACCCGCATGCCTAATATGATGACAATCCGTTAATCCTTTCTGCAGTTATCCTCTTTGGAATGTGTTGACAAAAATGCCCCTGCAGTTCCTAAATTGAATGTTAGGGGACTGAAACTTGCTCCACTTTGTCATGACACTGTACGCTATCTACCACCCAAATTTCAAGACCATATAACGTCCAAGACAAGAGATACATAGAAAAAACTGCTATGATTGAATGTTGTCATTAATTATGCAAATTTGCTCCTATTTTGCATAATTAGTATTTCATCTTGTACAACATTGCCCAAGGTACCTACATACCAAAAATCATGAAAATCCGTTGTTCCCTTCTTGAGTTATCCTCGTCAGAAGTTTTTGACAAAAATGCCCCTGCTATCCCAAAACTAGACGCTAGGGGGCCCAAACTTATGTCACTTCTTCCTGAGCACAAGAGCTATCTAATACTAAAAAATCGTGACCATAGCATGTTCAGAACACGAGATAGCAAAACCGGAAGTGGCGCTGCAGTACCAAGGAAAGTCGCTAGGGGGCCCAAAATCTAATCACTTCTAGCTTTAGTCACACCCCACCAACACACCAAATATGAAACTAATCCATTCAGCCGTTCTTGAGTTGACCTTGTTGACAGACACACACACACACAAACGCAGGGTAAACTAGAAAGGCCGACATTTGCTTGAGAGCAAATACAGCATATTTCAGCCATCTCCCTCCCCATGCAACAATAGACTATTTCAAAATCACCCATTTGAAAAATCACTTTTACTAATGACGGTTTAACCCAAAAATGAATCTTACAAAATTACCCCGTTCAAGAATGGACTCCAGTGCACCCTATGTCAATTTGCACAATAGACCAGTCCAGAAATACTCCCACTGAAACCTTGGCCTTTTGAATAAGAAACCAAATCCAAATTTGAATTTAGCAAAAAAGGTCCCAGTGCATGAAAAGGTATAATAGACCAGTCTAAAAACACTTCCACAAAAAATTGAATTTTGAATCATCACCCGTCCAAACTGAATTTGAAAAAAATTTCCTTCCGTGTGCAAAAAATGGACTCTTCCATGTAAAGTAGAGCAGTCCAAAAATACATCCGCTAAAATAGGACTTTGACATAATCACTGAAGTCCCAAAAATGGATTAAAAAAAAAGCCAATGGATTTTTTAAAAATCCCCCCTCCATGCAAGAATGGACTTTTCCAGCACACCCATTTAAAATTGCAAATTAGACCAGTCCAAAAATAACACTGCTGAAAGACTTTGACAAACTAGAAGTCACCAAAGTCCAAAATATGAATTTAAACCCCCCCCCCCCTCCGTGCGAGAATAGACTCTTCCAGCACACCTTCTGTAAAACTGCAAAATAGACCTGTCCAAAAATACACCCACTGAAAGACTTCACCAGTCCGAGGATGAATTTAAAAAAAAAATGAACCCCTCCGTGTAAGAATGGACTCTTCCAGATAACACCGGACTCGCTGATTGGCTGTCACCCCCCCCCCTTTAGGATATAGATTCAGGCTAAGTGATTGGCTACCTATCTAATTAGATTAAATAGACATATATGCCAGAAGCACGTCATCGGAACGTACTGCGCCTGCGCGAAAAGTATAGACATGCTAAACCCCCGGTTTACTAAAGGGCCGCATTTAAGAACGTACGTGCGTATATAAGGGTAAAACTCCGTGTACGTTTTACACGAAACCATGTCTCTAACATATACTGTGCAACAAGCGGGATTTTAATGCAACGTTGACCAAACCAAGCCCCAAACTACCAGGGTTTGCGCAGGCGCAGTACGTTCCGGTGACGTGCTTATGCCAGAAGGTGCAATCTGCAGCTGGGGTCAACGACCTTAAGGTCATTGACCCCTGTGGCTATTGGAAAATGACAAAAAAATCCCCAAATCTATCATTTTGACGTAGTCTATGACAAAAATTATACATGTGTCATTTGAATAAATATCTAGTGCACCATTTTACCAAAATTTAGGTCATTTGGTTTTAAAACCAGAGCACAAGAGCCAAAAGTGTACTTTTTGGTCATAAAATGGCCAAATAATCGCAAAATTAAGCATTTTGTTGTACTGTATGCCTCAACTGTTAATGAATCTATGTGTGCATATGTCTAGGGCACTCCTATACTAAATTTCAGGTCATCCGGTTCTAAAACCAAGGTACAGGAGCCAAAAGTGTCCTTTTTTGGTCAAAAAATGACCAAAAAATCGCAAAAATAAGCATTTCGTTATATTGTACACCAAAAGTGGTATTGAATTTATATGGGGGAATTATCAAGGCACATCTGTGACAAATTTCAGCTCATTCGGTTATAATACCAGGGTACAGGGGGCCCAAATATACAGTTTTGGTCTTAAGATGACCAAAAAACCTTAATAAAATCATTTTGAAGGCAGATATGAAAAAAATGAAAAAAAAATTCTGGGGGTATTGACCTACTCTACCCTTGTGTCAAATTTCAAGTCAATCGGTTCAGGAACAACGGAGATACCGTGTTCCGAAGATTTGACAGGAGAAAGAAAGAAACATTACGAATACAATATATTTCACCATACCTATGGTATGGCTGAAATATAAATATAACCTCCATGACATATCATGGAGGTAATTATCAAACTGACGGTATGAATTTAGCATCACTGTGGTTGAATGCGAGCGATCAGCCCTTAGAATATAAACTCTACTGACAAATACTTAATATTATGCTTTTACTTCTTATGATTGGAAGGGTATGGATCTTTTCCTCAATTTCAATACACTGAGCGTTCAGTTAAATACAAATTGTTGTATAATATCTAATATCACACTTGGCCCCCAAGACATCAAAACATCATCTATCACAACTTTATGCCCAGGGTAATATATATGCAATATCATCAGCAGTATCATCGATTTGTTACTTAGAAACCCAACTTACACACGTAACTAGTGGAAATGGAATGCACAAATATTCAGGGTGACAGTTCAGGCTCGACTTCAAGGGTTTAAATGTAGATAGTTTTAAAGACATTGTACTTACCGGTTGGTCTTATCTTCAGTCCAAACAAACTCCCGTGCGAAGAAAAACCTTCCTTGACATTCAAAGAGAGCAACAAATCCCAACAAGAACAGACAAAAAGCCTGTTTTTAAAGCAAGAGAGAAGTCTCAAGCCAGCACAACAACAGTATATCAGGGCTAAAAGGTCACGTAAGTGACCCCTGGAAGGCATCGCCAGATGCTGCACGGCCTCCTTTGCCAGAAGCCAGAAGTTAACTTCCTGTCATTCGTGGTGAGGCATGCCACCTGCACGACTTTGTGCTCGTGTCGGATTTCACCTAAGTGACCCTGGAATGCCGGCTTTAAAGCAGAAATCAATCTCTCTGATTGTTCATGTCACATTATTTCCCTGAGATCATACCTTTGTCAAGTAATTTTGCCTCATTGCATTGCGAATGATATACAGAGAAGATCCTTATTGGCATCATTTATTTGAAATTAAAAAAAAATCTTATCATTAATTGTTAAAGCGATTTTGCCATTTTTGCATATATTATGCAAATCAGTTCAAAATTTGCATATTTGGTATCCACTTATGTTACACCTATTAATAATCTACATGTGTTAAATATATTGAATCCCAGTTATTCAAAACAATGGAATTATACAATTTCCTCATTAATTATGCTAATTAAGTCCTCATTTGCATAACATGTATATCATTATGAACATCTTTGCCTAAGGTACCCGCATGCCTAATATGATGACAATCCGTTAATCCTTTCTGCAGTTATCCTCTTTGGAATGTGTTGACAAAAATGCCCCTGCAGTTCCTAAATTGAATGTTAGGGGGCTGAAACTTGCTCCACTTTGTCATGACACTGTACGCTATCTACCACCCAAATTTCAAGACCATATAACGTCCAAGACAAGAGATACATAGAAAAAACTGCTATGATTGAATGTTGTCATTAATTATGCAAATTTGCTCCTATTTTGCATAATTAGTATTTCATCTTGTACAACATTGCCCAAGGTACCTACATACCAAAAATCATGAAAATCCGTTGTTCCCTTCTTGAGTTATCCTCGTCAGAAGTTTTTGACAAAAATGCCCCTGCTATCCCAAAACTAGACGCTAGGGGGCCCAAACTTATGTCACTTCTTTCTGAGCACAAGAGCTATCTAATACTAAAAAATCGTGACCATAGCATGTTCAGAACACCAAGATAGCAAAACCGGAAGTTGCGCTGCAGTACCAATGGAAGCCGCTAGGGGGCCCAAAATCTAATCATTTCCAGCCTTCATCACACCCTACCAACACACCAAGTATCAAACCAATCCACCCAGCCGTTCTTGAGTTATCTTGTTTACACACAGACACACAGACACACAGACAAACGCGGGGTAAAATATAACCTCCAGACACACAGACACACAGACAAACGCGGGGTAAAATATAACCTCCATGAAATTTCATGGAGGTGATTACGTTGTATGCGTTCAAAAATGGCTCAAATGTATATTGCTACAAAATAGTAACGATTGAAACATTCGTTTTATAGCCCATTTCATCCTATGACAAGATGCATATGCCCAAGGTAGGGATGGTTATGATGTGTTCAAACGATGTCATGGCATGCAATACTAAACAGAGTGTGATAAGAGATATAAGGGACAACATTACGTTGTTTTGTTTGCAATGTGAGTCATTTATAGGGAATCTAAACTCACCTGGTAAACCGTGTATCAAAATGATTTCCACACAAGCACTTTCAAATCACCTGGCGACTCTTTGTTCCTTGATTGGGTACCAAAATCACAGAAAAAGCTCGCCTATATTCATCTTACGTCTTCAAAAACGCTACAGTTAAAAGGTCGACTATATTTCTAATGATATATAATTGTTTCAAAAGCGCAGGCCGACACTGGTCTGACAGGGCGGCTTGTGTTGGGGTATCATTATAACCACCCGCTTAAATCATCCGGCCCTAGGGCATGTCGCTGGTTCTTGTCACTAACTGTCAGTATAACCAAACAAAGTTTCAAAAGCTTATCGTCAACATGTATTCAGATGTACTCTGATCTCGTTATTTTATTAATCTGAATGTTTAGCAAGACTTCTATGGCAGAAAGGAGGTACTGAATAACAATTTTACGGTCCAAAACCGTACATTCTGAGGTGCTAAGAAGTCACTTAATACCCCCTTTCCACTGAGACGGCAGTCACACCGTGCTCTCTCTGTGACAAACAAAATTGACAGATCGCTCAAGGAATTGTATAGAAAGAATTACGAATCGTTTTACGCTTTGCGTGGTTTATTTGTTGTCTTTTCAGGCACATTTTTACATTTTGTATAATATACCCAGGATGCATATGAAATCAAAGATTGCAAAATTCCTTTTTTTGTCACAGTCAGAGCGCAGCGCGATCGTGATCTAGTGGAAGGGGTGCCTTATTTAACATTGATTGAAAACACAGAAGCAGAGAAGAGTATTGTATTGGTGTCACCCAGGGGTCAGGTCAGTTCAGGGCTCCGAGCCTAGCTTTAAAGACGTCTTCTGAGTGACACTTGACACTTAAATATATTAGAATCTATTACACAAGAAATAGAGCCAAACATTATGTAAATTTTTCCTTAAAATAAACATTGAAGCATAATCATGAGTGTATAAATTGTACTTATAAGTTATCATTCATAGAATATATTACCACCAGTTGCTTTCATAAAACCACACTTATTTATGCCTACTACAACTACTAACTCTTCATATAGTGTGACATTTTAACAAAATGCAGGGCTAGAAATTGTCATTATCGTTTTTAAAGTGGAATATGATCTTATTGTTTTTGTTTCTCATGACAGTACTAGTAGAATTTTCTACTGCACCAGAACAAAAAGTACACAGCAGAAATAACTATCAGATGACCATCCAACTTCGATGAAAGGCGAAGTACTAAACATGCCCCAAACTATTATGGTTATATGTAAGACTTTACCAGCAGTATAGATCACATATTTTTGTAAAATATAACAGTTAGGTAAACGTTGACAATATATAAAGAATTACCATATTTTATACTAGCCATGAATGTCTTGTCAAGTAACACCACATTTGATTTAGGCATATGAAATATGTTTTATCAATGAATTTTCCTTACATTCAATAGTATAATTACATGTTTCATTACATGTCACATGTATCATTATTCTATTGTAACAGTTTCTAATGTAACATACGATATTTCGTATACTTCAATATTGCTGGCATTGTGGCAATACTGATAATTTGCCGTACTTCAGTCTATACACCATATTCTTTATCGTTAGATATGTTAAGTACGTATTCCACAGTTTCATTACCCAAGTGGTGAAGGCTAAAGTATCACTCGTCAGTGTTACCAGCAGCGAACCTGATGATAGGAATAGAAACGATGAGGGAAAAGATATAGAGAACAATACACATCCTGTCTAAGACCCTGGCCAAGTTCTGATAGTCCGTCTTAACTTCATCTTTCCTGTGACGAGTCTTGGATGGTCCTGAGGTTGCGAGGGTGTTCACGGCATCACCCAGGGCGCTGATGGTGTCTTTCAGGGAAAACATCAGTTCCATTTGGTTGATGGGTTGAGCCGGAGTCGATTTACTAGAAATTGCATAGAGAAGAAAGAGACAGTCATAAGAAATACGTGGAGAAGTCCATGACCAAATGTCAGGGTTAAAGTCTAATGACTATTCCACATCCTAAAGTGTTAGCATATGTATTGCATACCCGGTAAACCGCCTTACGATGTGACACACATTTGTATTGAAGAGTGCAAACTGCATATCCAGATCAATGTAAATATCCACTCACACATCAAAGGACCCCTATTCTTTTGGAGAAGTGTGGTGGGTTCTTTTACCTGCCCAAGGTGCGGTTCTCTTCAACCAGTGGACCTCCATGTAACGATCTATTGGTGGGACGTCCCTAGACGAAGCTAGGTGCTCAATTACAGTACCTTTCCCAATACAACGGCAGAGTGTCGTAGCATGACAGGGGACTAGAACCCAAGATCTCTGCATTCTTGACTTATCGCCACAGCCACGCTACTATATCTGCAGTACTAGAACTATGTTATAAATAATGCATACTTCATAAAAGTTAGCTAATAACGTACAACAAAGTGACGGAAACCTAGTACCTTATTTTCTTTTCTTCATCATCGATCGTCTTCTCAGCATCCAAGTTTACTTCAAGGACACATTTTTGAGCTGGACGTTGTTGCGTAGTCAAGTCACCAAGAAAGACAATCTTCGCCATGTGTCGGAGGAAGACCTTCTTGATGAGAATGGGAAGATCCCCTTTCTAAAATAGACAAACTGATCATGTAACATCTGAATAAATATAGTAATAGAGGCGTTGTTATTTTGTCTGTCAGAGTGTGTGATGATGCCTGTAGTACTAATGGCTTGTTAGATAATGATATGATGTCATGACATATCCATGAGCTTGTTGTAACCTGCTGAAACCGAAAAAAGCTCCATTTTACAATCTGGTGGTGCCTAGAGTGGTCAGAGACTGTGTACAGAACTGTCATCATGGTGCACGATGTACCTGTCCTGAAACCAGGGGATGTTTGATGTCACTAAGGACTTTCAAAGCAAGGATACGAAAGATTGGCAATTGATTGCTGATGAAGATGTGCGGACGATGCTTTACTTTTTACATTGGGTATTTATGTATTAATTTTTTAAACAAAAGTAGTAGCGGTAGTAGTAGTAGTAGTTATAGTAGTAGTAGTAGTAGTAGTAGTACTGTAGTAGTAGTAGTAGTAGTAGTAGTAGTAGTAGTAATAGTTGTAGTAACAGTAGTAGTAGTAGTAATGTAGTAGTACTGTAGTAGTAGTAGTAGTAGTAGTAGTAATAGTAATAGTAGTAGTAACAGCAGTAGTAGTAGTAGTAGTAGTAACAGTAGTAGTAGTAGTAATAGTAGTGGTAGTAGTAGTAGTAGTAGTAGTAGTAGTAGTAGTAGTGCAGTAGTAATCCGTTGTGTTCTGCAGTGGTCTGGACACTCTGCAGCTGCATTTTTTAAAATTTCTACTAGTAATTCCTTTCATATATTCCATTGACTACCACTGCCTGATCTCTAAGAAGAGCGACAAAGACGGGACATTGTAGTCAACGTAGAGGACATTGATTAATATGGGATGGATGAGGTTTTTTTTTTACTTACCCAAGTGCTGATCTTGATGACGATAACGGTAATGAGCATGAATATACCCATCATGCACATGTACAGGACAAGCAGGATCGCTGGAAGTACACAAGGCAAATATCAGATACATTCATACATAACGTTGAAGAGGTTCATCAGTCACGTGTGCATACATTTACAACAATTTCCTTCAATCAATGACTGTTTTGTAAAGGTACAGTACATACCTGCTTTTCGATGTCTATCAGGACATCTTCGTCACGGGGAATGACGAGACCGAGTCTCTCGTGTTCTCTCGTGAGAAGTGAGACTAGGTCATTCCCCGTGACGAAGATGTGCTGGTAGACATCGAAAATTTGGGAGGTATGTACTGTACCTTTACAAAACAGTCATGATTGAAGAAAATTGTTGTAACCCCAATTCATACATAAGGTATTAACAGTGTGCTGTCAGCAACCCTTGCCGCTACAATCAAAGAACAAAAGAGCTCGCTTCATAGCATTTCGAAAAGAATCTGTAGCTTATTGTGGAAGTGAGGCTATGATTCTGTCCTTCGTTTCCTTAACATACCCTTCACTCATCTTGCTCATGAGTTTTCCTTCCTTTATTCCTCCTGTTTATATATTTAGACAAGGGGATTCAAAGATATGCCATCATTTATCTTTCAGCCATTTTACTGTATGCAAATAATATGCAAATGTAAGTAACATTAGATCCTTACCTACAACAGGCATGGACCCTTTGGCTGGTAACACATCCGTAATGAAGACCAGAGACACAACCATGGACAGCAGAATCGTGATGCCGAATGAAATACGATCTCCCTAGATACAAAAGACGTTTGGGCTATATAGTTAGTACGCACAACACACCTGAGTCTTGTCTAGTTCAAATTCTTTGAAATGGATAAGGTATTTGAATTGATAAATGTTGATTTATCTTTGGTTACACTTAATCGATCAGCGTGTAAAATACTCTTTATTCGTGTGATTATTTTCCTTGATTCATTCTGAAAGCTTCGTATCTTTCATTTAGCGAATAAAACTATAGTTACCATAAAAGTAAACAGTTGACTTCGTTTAGGTTTAATGAAACTTGCTATTTTTTCTGTCTGACAATGTTCTGTTGAAAAACTGTTGAAATACAATCAATTTCAAAACTTATGTCGTCAGTTGATAAGCAAATTGATTATGTCGTCTGTTGTGATACCATGCCATTGTCTTCAGGATTCCCAGTAGATTAAGATAAATCAACAATTTTGGAAGGATATTTTGACGATTTTTTATTTTTTCATCAAACGTAAAAGAAATGACTTAAAGTAATAGAAATGACCAAAACGAACGGATATGGACGATGAACTCTGATGAGCTTTGGCTCAATATTTTTTGTACCATGTATGAGGATAGATTTATTCTGACTAGATGTAATCTGTATATGTGTGAGGGAGGTAAGGGCCAGATAAAATATAACACAGAGATCTCTGTGTTTTTTTTATCTGGCCCTGGCCCTTACCTCCCTCAATCAGTCATGATCATGACCTCAATGAAAAGCGGCATGCAGGCCGGTTTGAGCTCCTCGTGAATAAAGGTTAAAACAAAACAAACAAACAAACACATGAAATCTACTGACCTTGTCCGTTGGAAGTAGGAATGTGATGCACATGATAATGGAGAGGATGATGGGGGGAGAAAGAGTGGCACAGAAATGGAAAGTTGGGATCCGCTTAAATGTTACTTCGATACAGCCGGACCCAAAAGCGCCACCTCTGACAGATACCTGGTGGAGACAAAGACATAGCATAATATGACAATAAATAATATTCTTTATCGAAACTCATGACAGAAGGCTAATTGCAAAAATACATGTATGAAAGAACGATGATAGTAATACAATAACAAAGTGAACATTAAGTGAAATAGGAGGTATCAACTAGTGATACTTCTAATCTAAAATAAATGCTATTGGGTATGACAATATACGAGTACAGACCGATTTTCAAACCCCTTCCATGTCCGTCAAACTTAGGAATGCAATAAAAAAACATACAATTGATGACGGATATGTATACGCTTTCTTATTGGTTTAAGGTTTTTGATTGACAACTTTTTCGGTCAGAGAGCACACTTACTGTTTTGGTGCCTGAAATAAGGATCGTTGTTAAGTGTTATGGTTTTGCCGATTAGAATTGGCAAGATACTACGACGACTGTTATGTGGATCATGGAGTCAAATCAACAGTTTGAATCATGAAAAAGATAAGCATCACATTCAAAATGTATTTTAGGTGCTCTAGAAGTTATTTGTCAGCTATTTGTCAGTGAGTAGCTGACTTGTTTAGAGGTTATTAAGCTGACGTGTATGAATGAATCTGGCTAAAAAAGAGAAACAAATACGAAGATAGATACCGTCCATTCGGCGTTCCACTGGTCCACAACTTCCTTTATTTGATCGCCACATTTCATGAAGTGTTCTATGTACGACTCTGACTCTAGTGGTTTCTCGTTTCCCTGTTCTACAGGGCAGTTGAACCGTTCTACACTTGTTGTCGTCCCCAGGCACACTGGGCAAGTCATGGTGTCAAAGGGAAACAGCGCAGGCTCTGTGGCAGTGAAACATAAAGTTAGGGGAAAGGTGTCAGAGTTGCATCTGGCACTTGATCAGACTGGGACAAGGTCATAGTGACAACTTAAAGCGGCTGAAGATCATTCTTCTTCTTGACAGGTTTGACCAAAGCATTTTTTTGTCAGAAGGACCAGTTAGGGTCTAGTAAGCTTGCACATCTTGCTCGAAATTCGCTCAGTTTGCCAGATATATAGCTGGCGTAATGACAGATGTGAATTGCTGGGTCATGCGGATGGATACAGAAGAAACCGGGGTCTAAGCTACGTAGTTTGTCTAGCTGTTCTAAGAGTTTGTGCCCCCCCATTCCCGTTTATTTGCACGGTTTTCAATTATAATGTGGCTTTCTGGCGAACTAAACCTTTAAAGGTTGAAATACGGATAAGTACAAGTGCTTTAATTTATGAAGCCTGGTTTCAGTGCATTCTCGATGAGTCAGCTGACACCATTACACTGAGAAGCGTTTTGGCGAAGAACATACAAGGATAGGTTGATGCTCAAAAAAAACATCATGATAATGCTAGTAACGCATGTTGCGTGTCAGCAACCTGTAAATACACAAACTTGTGAGCATCAACATCGTTTGTCACTACAAGGGATGTTATCAAAGTTTATACTATGGTATCAAAATCTTACCGAGGTCGCAGGTAGTCGTCAGGAGATCGACAATGTCCCACCCCACCTCTCCATCACTTGTGACCGTCACAGGTGCAGCCGGGAACGTGCTGAACTTCGCATCTGAGCTGTAAGTAATGTAGATAAAATACAATTCTAAGCTATAAATTAATGGTTGGATACTATCATTGTTCCTGAACTAAAATAATTACTCGAAGATCTCACATACAACCATGAAATATCAGGATTTTTTTTGGTGCGATATCCATAATATGATAATGATTGTGAATTTCTCGCCAAATCTCTCCTTGCATTTTTATCTGCAAGTCCCCGGAAACAGCTCTGGAGCTGGGCCAAGCCTAGCTTCCTATCCTGCCAGTCTGTCTTCAGTTATACCATCTTCCACCTCACATCCTGTCAATCTACAATTTTTTTTTGTAATTACGGCCATAACCAGCAAGACAAAAACAGTACCTTCTTTGTGTCATTGTGACGGAGGTAAGAATAGCAATGTATCATTCTAAATGGAGGTAATATTCATCATTTCGAAACGAATCTCAGACGAACAAAAAAGTGTCTATTTCCACCGAGAACGTTTTTCTTTCGTTCGTTACTAGGTTGTTTTGGCTAACGACAATTGATCAATATGCAAACGTTGCTTACTTTCTTATAAGATAGATGTTAGGAATCCACACGTCCTCTGTGGTCAGGCCCAGTTGAGTGACATTGCCATACTTCGAAGGTGTCCAGGACAGGCGATTGTCTTTCCAGCTCTGTCAGAAAAAAATGTTACAAACTAACATTGGCCACATGCCTTTTTTAGCCGACGTAGGATCGTCTCAGAGGCTTTAGGACAAACAACTCCGAGTCGTGAACTCCGAGTAAGTGAAAAATATCGTTTGTACGTAAAGCATACTTAATTAATATACAAAGGACGTAGAAAGGAGATGTTTATTTTCAAACGTTTGGTATGGTCGCTATATGTATATGATTGTGTTAGTAGTAGCTCATAGTGATGTACCCTCACTGTACTCTCCATCAGGACATACTTACCAGACGGAAGGCCATGGACCCGAACATATGTTCATTTTTCTCATCCTACGAAAATGAAGAAGAAATGAAGAAATTGTATAATACACTTACAAATATGCAGTTGTAATAGCTAAAAATCCTTGATAATTGAGACTTCATACTTCATTAGAAAGAAATGCCACAAATAAAGATTGTCAAAAATGTGCCTAATTTTGTAAAAGCAAAATGTAATTGGTATGCCATTAAAATGGAAGGTGCTAGTAGTTGTTAGTATTACATCAAACTTACTGCGTCGATTATTTCGACCACGGCTGCTTCGAAGCTGATATTAACATGGCCTGAGCTGGGAGGGAGTTGAGGCAGGTAGCGATCTGTGGCCAGTAGTGTGTTGGACAACTGTATCCTGTAGTCAACTGTACAACAATGATATTATATAGAAAATATAAGATCATTCAGTTTTGTTTTGTTCTTGTCTTCGCCAAGAAGGCCATGTTTTCAGTTGCGCCATGGCGAGGTGGGTCTGTTTAAAGTTCAATAGCATGTAACTTGAGAAGTTGTAGAATGATTTTTATGATACTTTGTAGGTGTGTAGCGGTTGTAAAAAGGAAGGTCAAGCTCGAAAATGGTTTACGCCAGGCGTTTTCCTACGGTACTGCAGCGGACTTTGTATTTTCATGCGTTTGTGAACAACACGACTCGTGAAGCTGTGAATTGGTCTTCATGATATTTTGTAGGTTAGTTGCGGTTGTGAAAAGAAGGAAAGTCAATTTCGAAAATGGTTCACCTGGCATTCTCCATCAAGGTAAAGCGATACGCAAATTAACAATAACTCATGCAACTGGATGTGATGTTTGGAAACAGTCAGACGTTTTTCAGATAGCATCACTATTGTCAGTGACTGTCCACATTGAAGAAATGGTAGAGGACGCTACCTGAAACTCCCGACCGTCTCAAGACATATATCCAGTTGCTTGAGTACCTGTAACCTTGCGAAAGGCTATGTCATTTTTAGTACCATACCCGAACATCCAAGGTTGTCCGTTTTACTCCAAGTGCCGTTCTCCGTGCATGTTATGGACATGTCGTCATTCTCCCTGATGTAGCCTGCGTTACAGTTGATGTACACCTTTTCGCCGGGCCGGTGGAAGTTCTTCACCGGATTCCTAGTCCCGAACTCCACGTCAGGGGGAACGCCACATCCGATTGCTGAAGAAGCGAGAGATATCAGTAGTAAAGGGGGCACGGTGCCATGTTACAAGTATAAAGTATATGATATGTTGCTAGCTGTAGCCACATACCTCTCGTACAATGCATACGATGTGGAAACGGTTTTCAGTTCACGACCTCGCACCCAGAGACCTTGCGATTGATGTCAAGATTGGCCTAGAGAGTACACTTTTCATTAACTCTTATCTTAAGATGGGGCTTTACTTTAGGTGGCATTAAACTTCCAAGAGGCATATTAGGGCTTCAACTCACCTCCACATGGCTTGAGTCCACATGGTTCCACGGTGACAAGTTCGTTACTGCCTGCTGTACCAGAGTTTACCAGACAGGAAGGCTCTTGCATGTTTTCTGTGATAAAAGATATTTACATTCAAGACGTTCAAACGTTGTATGAAAATCTCCAGTGTCCCAAAATTGCTTCTTTTTTTTCAATAGCCATCGCTCCAGTCTAGTTGCTGCTTTTGTTTGCTTTGCGCTTGGCGTGCTAGCAAGCACGTGTTTATACGCTGACGTCATATGGTCACGTGGCCGGCTTCTGGTAAGATAGCATGGAATTGGTTACATTAAGGCGCTTCTAGAAAATTTGAAAACACACTTTTAAGGGCCGTTAAAACTTCATCGCTCAATTATCGGGGTTACAGATACTTTCAACAATGTTTCGGGGAGCCATATGAACTTTAAGTTAACTTGTACAAGCAAAATGATTATTCTTCATGTAAATGTACAGGAATAGGGCTTACCAAGACCAAGGTTCCTGCAGTAGTTTTCCCGCGGGTCTGCCCAGTTGTAGTTGTACAGCAGCTGACCAGTCAGAACACTCGTCCAGTTCAAGCACATCCTGTCACTCTCCTCGGGTAGGGTCGACATGCCCCTGTAGTTCTGGCCCTTGCCGTAGTAGCAATCTGGAAAAAAGACCAGTGTTATCAACAGGGCACGTGACACAATCGGCAACACTGTTTTGTCCTTTTAAGTTACATGTTCATTAATTATAAGTTATGAGTCCCGGTTACACAAAGTCGTCAATGGCTTCTCGAACTTGAGGAGTGATTCGGGGTTGCGAGCTAGATCGGCGCGGTTGGTGGTGTTCGTTCGGATGTGCGAGTCTACTCTCCAAGCAGAGGTTAGGCTCCGGCTGTTTTATTAATGTTTTTTATTCGTTTTTATCGGGCTTTCTATTTTGTCATTTTTCTTGAAGTACGCCAATCGTTAGGTTTTGACAAAGCAAGATATAAAAAAAAATAGAAAGCCCGATAAAAACGACTAATAAAAACGTTAAAAAAACAGCCGGAGCCTAGCCTCTGCTTGGAGAGTAGTGCGAGTCGTCGACTTTTTGAAATTTTTCAAAACTCAAAATTGTCTCTTGAGCTAAAACTGGTCAGATTTATCCCGACCTACCGCTATGTGGAGAACACCCATGCAACATTAAGTGCCAAAACCAGTGTACTAAGTAAATGGAGATTCATGGGAATGACAAGTGATTTAACTGAAAAGATTTAAGGAAATAAATCACCTTGAGGAGAATCCAAGTTGAGGCAGTCTGTACCATTCAGCCCACTACAGTCCGTGGACTGAAGAGTTCCATTGGCGAAGGCTGGCGGGCACGCTGACTTGACTTCCTCGCACAACGACTGACAAGGCACCTGCTGTTTTGGACTTTTGGAAATGACAAACAAAAAAATAAATCACTTTTAGGACTTAGAGCAGCTCATTTTCAAACGGAATTTCGTGAAAAATTGGATCAATAGCTATAGACATGCTATAACAAACGCTTTGGCTAAACAAAATTGCAATAGATGATGAGGAGTAGAACGTTGCGAACGTAACATGCTCAGACTGTGAGCAGTTTCCATCTAAACTCCACTAGCTATGATTAGACTGGAAGCTCACCTATGTTAGCAGTAATCATAGTACAATGCTTATAACTTTCTTCCAAGACAGAGGTATACACGGATATCGAATTTTTAACGACCACTGTCGCCTGAGGTGTAAAGGATGCCATTTCATGACATCCGGGTACTCCAGTCATCACTAAACAGAGACGGTGGGCGTTATAAACTTCCTGGCACTTTTGACCAAGTGCTGACGTCACGTATCCGCAAAATCACGTGTTAAAAAGAGCACGTGTCTGTGATCACGTGTCTGAAGTGATTGGTCATCAGTATTGGTCCTGAAGAAGGCGACAGTTGTCGTTGAAAATTTGATCCGTTTACACCTTTGTGATGGATGAAAGTTTAGCATGCGTACTGGAAATTAGAGATTGATTGCTGGTTATATGGTGTAACATCGACTATCATAATTCCACCAGGTTCCATAATACTGCCATCTAAAAAAATGGTGGTATAGAGGTCTTCCCAAGATTGTCTTGAACACCGAATGTTAAATATCTTAAATGTAATACAATTCAAATATCTAGGTGCTGAAGACAATCTTGAGAAGGCTCCTATAACAACGTGTTTTGAGGTGGCGGTATAATGGCACCTGGTGGAATTATGCGAATGTATGTTACATACGTGATGCAAGCGTATGAAAAACTCAACGTACACAAATTGAACTCCCCTCGATGAGAATTCGACTGTAAGTAGACAGCGAGGCATCAAAAGCGAGCAGATGAACAGCCGAAGATGTGGATGGCAAGACGTGTTGACGGTCTTCATGTTCAACCACTCTGGTGACTCCAAAGTGTCGTTGATGCTTTGATCGAAGAAGTTCGTCGCCGTCGTCCTCTCGTACCCGAGATCTTTACAGTAGTTGTAGAACTCCTCAGGGACGCTGATACAATTCGTGGGACCGTCCGTTCCTGATGTAAACCCTGTATGATTATAAAAACCAATACACATATATCTATGTATTATCTATGTATTTAAGCATGTATATGTACCATCGTTATTCGTAATTACAAATCTCCCTCCCTTATGCATGGTCGAAGTCCCCCTTTAAATTGACATATAGATAATTTAATAGCCACAGATCATTAAATAATCATAAGAAAGAAATTCGGCAGAGTTTAAGATACAGTAGTAGGTATGTTGTGTTTTCTGATCAGACTGGAAAATATATGAGTACCTTTAAATTGTTATAACGTTACAATAGTAGATATATAATGTATCAATTAGCCTACAATGGGGCTATGCACTTTTTTTTATGGTGAATGAGGACATTTCTTGCGCGCTATTTTCAACCGAACTGAGTACAGGCCACAACAAGGACAACCTAATACAATGTCATGTAAATTAGCAAAGAGCCATATCAAACCTTACCTTGTTCTCGTCTCACAGTACCAAATGTTGCATTGAATCCTGACCGAGAAATGGAGCCATCAGACACAAACA
Organism: Branchiostoma floridae x Branchiostoma belcheri; assembly: GCA_019207045.1. Taxonomy (NCBI): domain Eukaryota; kingdom Metazoa; phylum Chordata; class Leptocardii; order Amphioxiformes; family Branchiostomatidae; genus Branchiostoma; species Branchiostoma floridae x Branchiostoma belcheri. The sequence continues at coordinate 16,451,480 of CM033028.1, read as the reverse complement.
CTACCGACATCGCATTCGTGTTGGATGTGATGCTTCTGCTGGGTAGCGTCTGTCCGCAAAACTTTCCTGGGAAAATTAAACGGACAAGAAACAGATCTTAACTTAATTCATCTAGAAGTTATTCTTGAACTAGTCTAACTGTAATATCAAACACAAAAATTGGATTCCACAAATTTTCGGCAGTAGAGCACCAGTCTTCGTCAAGGAATTAACATTCCACTGCTGCCTTGACGTCACGTTATGCAAATAGAACACGTGACTCAGTGAGCAGTGGATCATAAGTTGCATTTTTTGTGTTTGATATTACAATTAAACTAGTTCAAGAAGAAACTGATCTTTTTCAATTGGGCACTGTGGACTATTCCATCGTTGAGTATGAGAGAAAGACATTTTTTCTAACTTAGCTTTTATAGTCACGAGTCATTCAGTAACTTTTTAAGCATTATTTTGTCCTGGCCAGTGGTTTTTGTTTGAGCCAAAACCAATTTATATCCATAGTTAGTTAGCGCTAGATTTTAGCCGTCGATCAGGCAAAGGAGCATGGCAATAATGCCATTACAGTCTACCGAGATATGAAAACAACAAGTTCAGAAACAATTTGATCAATATATAATGATATATACATGTATCACTTTCTTAATTGTACTGTATTATATCATTCATCATCGGAAAACATGTTTACTGCCATCATTTATAATGGTGCTCCGTTTGCTGTGGTCGTACATTCGACTTTTGAATGTATGGTCAAACAATTTTTGTATCATTGTAAAAGGCAATAGATCAGTTTTCTATTTATACAGAACAATGGATGAATTAACAATGGAGATGTGATTGTGTTTTTATGCTTAGTGCATTTCGACTTTGAATAGAAATATTGATATTGATAGATGATGAATAGACGTGGAATTCATGATCAATCTAAAAGAAATGAGATGCATCTCTTTGAATACATCTCTGATTTTAATAGTGAGTCCATGTAAGATTTAAAGTTGAGTGGTTATTTCACACACAACTGCCTTACCGATAAGAGTGTCCAAGCCTGCTATGTCACGGCTGTACACCGCCACGTAGTCAAAGTTACATTCGCCCAAGATGTTGGTCCTCTCCAAATCGAAGGCATGGAAAGTCAGCTGTATGACTTTTGATATGCTTGCCTCTATCAGCCAACGGATGCTTAAACCGTCTGCAGATGAAAAAGCATATATAAGTTTCATCGGGTTGGCAACTTTACGTAACAAACCGCATCTGTAAGCAGCGACACCTATAGCTGCAGTGCAATGTGAACCAGACAGGATTGCGTTGTATAGGATATGTATACCATGTTGCTTCGATTCGTGTTGCAACATTTCTACTTGTACAAGATAAGCTCTTTCACAGATTACACGACCACACATTACGTATGTGTGATCGACAGGAATTCTGGGTAATATGTCAAAGGTGAAGGCTATATGACATGATTGTAAAAATGCAGGCACCATTCCGGATATTGTTATAATTGCAAATATTAACATTGGTCAAGACAAGACTGTCTACTTCTGATGTGTCTTTACCTTTGTTATTGTTGTTGTTATTGCTGATGTCCTTGCTTTACGTCAGGTTTTTCACCGCTAGACATGGACCCTTATCACTGCATTGTCATATTACCCAGACTACTTTGACATATTACCCAGGATTCCTGTCGCTTGCACATGCGTAGCGAACTCTGTGAAAGGGCGTATTTCCAAACATTGGGAAACTCGCGCTTTGTGGAGTCTGCGGAGGATGTCATTCTTAAAATCTACTTAGAATCTATTTTTATTACCTTTGCCAGAATGGCTAAGGTTATGTTTTGGGCTTGTGGGTCTGTGTGTCTGTCTGTGTGTGTGTTAACAGCATAACTCAAGAAGCCTTGGATGGATCCCGATAATATTTGGTAGGTGGGTAGGGGTCGGAAAAACGAAGGTCAAGTTCGATAATGGGCACCCTAGCGGCTTGCTACGGTACTGCAGCAGGACCTCAATTTTTGATATCTCCTGTTCCGGACAAGCTGTGGTTGTGATTTTTAAGTGGTAGATAGCCCTTGGGGCAGAGAGTAAGTGCTGTAAGTTTGGTCCCCCTAGCGGCTTGTTCGGAACTGCAGTCGCCGATTTCCTTTCAAAGTTTGGACGAGAATAACTCAAGAACGTGCCAATGGATGGTCATGATTTTTGGTATGTAGGTAGCCCAAGTAACAATGTACATAATGGTATACTAATTATGCCAATCAGCAGCTAATTTGCATAATTAATGAGGAAAGTTTATAAATCCACTGTATTTCATGATAGGACTTTCAAACTTGTCACATATATAGATAAGAAAGAGAGAAGTACACATTTGCATAATAAATGGAAAATAGTATAATACCCTGGCAGTAAATGATGGGAATTCTTACAATACTTACAACACGATGAAGCTTAGTGAAGGTAAGCATTATAAAAATAAATCATGCATATTAATTTCACATTTACATAATTTATGTAGCCTGGGTACCATCCGGATAGTAGTTCGCTTCGTCTACGTTCGCTTCTGCTATCCGTCTGGAGACGTGCGCATTCAAACCGTTTGGTGGTGACGCCAGTTAATGAGCGAATCTAGGAATGCGTTCTAGAGCGCTCGTTCGAGCCCGACCGTCCGCTTCTTCGTCGGCCATGTTGATGGTTTTCCGGTGTTGGAACGCCGGTTCGAACGAGCGCTTGAGAACCCATTCCATAATTCGCCCATATGTAAGGACCAATCAGCGCCTGCGTCCAAAATTTGGACGATTCCAGACGTTTAGATGGTCCGCGTTCCCAGACGGAAACACAGAGAAGCAACTGTATATAGTGTATAGTGAATGTCAGAGCTAGAAGCGACGGTACATAGTATATAATGAACGCCGGAGCGAACTACTTTCCGGATGGTACCCAGGCTATAATTTATGTGGGCACACCCAAATAGATTTTGCATAAGTAATTAGGGACATTCACGAATCCACTACATTCCAGACTTCCAAGCTTCTCACATATGTAACAAAAAGAGAATAATGTCAATGCATATCGATTATGCAAATGAGATAATTATTTCTTTGGTTTTGATACCTCGCAAAACGCATGGGCCATAATTATGCAAATTAGTCATCATTTGCATAACATGCATATTATTATAAACATCTTTGTCCAAGCTACCTGCAAGCCTAAATTGATGCCAAACCGTCAATCCTTTCTGCAGTTATCGTTTTTGGAATGTCTTGACAAAAATGCCCTTGCAGTGCCGAAATTAAATGTTAAGGGGCTGAAACTTGATCCACTTTGTTATGACACTGCAAGCTATCTACCACTTAAATGTCAAGACCATATCATGTCTGGGACAAGAGATATATTGATAATTAGCATTTATCTTGTACAACATTGTCTAAGGTACCCACATACCAAAAATCATGAAAATCTTTTGTTCCCTTCTTGAGTTATCATCTCCAGAAGTTTTTGACAAAAATGCCCCTGCTATTCCAAAACTAGTTTCTAGGGGGCCCAAACTTATGTCACTTATTCCTGAGCACATGAGCTATATAACACTCTAAAATCGTGACCATAGAGTGTTCAGAACACGACATAGCAAAACTGGAAGTTGCGCTGCAGTACCAAGGGAAGCCGCTAGGGGGCCCAAAATCTAATCATTTCCAGCTTTTATAACACCCTACCAACACACCAAATATGAAACCGATCCATCCAGCCGTTCTTGAGTTATCTTGTCTACACACAGACACACAGACAAACGCAGGGTAAAATATAACCTCCATGGCATTTCATGGAGGTAATAATGATTTTGATATCGACATCGTCTATATTCTTAAAAGCCTAAGCCATTATCTTATCCCCATACGGTTTTACAATGGTTGATGCCGTATCCACTTTTCACTTCCTGTGGAGGTCAAGGTCACTGATCTATTGACCTTGCCATCTGGGTACTGACCTATATGACTTGCCAGGCAGTGCTGCACAGTGCCACACAGAACTGTCAGGACAGGAAACACATGCCAGCTGTGATTTTCCTTTCTGCACCAAGGAGTTTACATTTCAGTCCAGGAGACAACCGTACGCGCATTTAGAAGCAACAACTTCTGTGGAGAACGTGCGAGCACGGAATCAATTGATCAAGTGAAAGTCTTGTGATTCTACAGGAGACTGTGTATCAACTAAGTTACAGGTAAGAAGAGTTGATATGTACGTTATCATAGAAAGAAAAGAAAAGTTCCAAGACTTTTCCCCACACTACCAGTAGTTGGTCAAAGCTGTTTTCTTTTGCATAGCTGCATAAAGTATATTGTAACTGGAATAAGGGAAGCTTGTGATTTTTTCGTTGTTGGATTTTGTTGTATGGTGCTCAAAAAGTGGTTTTGATGTAGCAGCTGACGGTAATGGGGAAGTAAACAGGTAGAGGGTCTGTAGGGGGTTATTACCTCCATGAAAAAATGGAGGTATAGTTTTGAGTGTGTCTGTGTGTGTGTCTGTGTGTGTGTGTGTCTGTGTGTGTGTCTGTGTGTCCGCATATTTGTGGTCAGCATAACTTGAGAACCTCTTGATGGACTACGATGATATTTGGTATGTAGGTAGGGGTTGGGAAGACGAAGGTCAAGGTCAATTTTGGGCCCCCTGGTGTGTGGCCTTGGTACTGCAGCGCAACTTCCGGTTTTGCTATCTCAGTGTTCTGAACATGCTATGGTCAAGATTTTTAAGTATTAGATAGCTGTTGTGCTCAGGAAAAAATTACGTAAGTTTGGGCCCCCTAGCGTCTAGTTTTGGGATAGCAGGGGCATTTTTGTCAAAAACTTCTGACGAGGATAACTCAAGAAGGAAACAACGGATTTTCATGATTTTTGGTATATAGGTACCTTAGACAATGTTGTACAAGATTAAATACTAATTATGCAAAATAAGAGTACATTTGCATAATTAATGAGGATATTATATCATGGCAGTTTTTTCAATGTATCTCTTGTCCTGGATGTGATATGGTCTTGACATTTGGCTGGTAGATAGCTTGCAGTGTCATGACAAAGTGGGGCAGGTTTCAGCCCCCTAACATTTAATTTCGGAACTGCAGGGGCGTTTTTGTCAAGACATTCTAAAGAGGATAACTGCAGAAAGGATTGATGGATTGGCATCATATTAGGCATGCGGGTACCTTAGGCAAAGATGTTCATAATGATATACATTTTATGCAAATGAGGACTTAATTTGCATAATTAATGAGGACATTGTGTAATTCCATTGTTTTCAATAACTGGACTTCAATAAATGTAACACATGTTAACTATGATAGGTGGAATATAAGCAGATACCAAATATGGTAATGAGGAACTTATTTGCATAATTTATGTAAAAATTGCAGAAACGCTTTATGATTAATAATGGGAATTTTATAATTGTGACATGTGTACGTTAGTCAATGATGAACAATACGATGCATAAATTATGTTAATGTGCTAGTCAATTGCATGAAATTTACGAAAGCTCTAAATTTTCATGGAGGTATGAGGTCGCCGAACTCTAGTTTGATTTTGATTTTCTTGGAGTCTTATATTTACCATTATATTTTCCGGGGGAAAATGACATGTTTATTTGTGTACAGTGTCAGAATCAAAATTTAATAATAAGGTTCCGAAAGCCAAACATTCATCAGGACCCACGTCGTAGGTATACTGCAAACCCCTTCATGTGCCATGTCCCAAAACGTTGCATATAATTCTAACATCTGGATTTCATGCCACAATCAAGACAGCCTGACTAGAGAGTGGGAGGGCAAAGGGACGGTTCATTAATCATTGAAGTGGTACTCTCAAAGCAGTTTCATAGCATAGTCTATCTAGGCTTGAGTGAGAACTATGCCTTTGTCCAAGTTTGAAAGCATGCACTGGGTATTTGCACTTGATGTTGAACAGGAGCTCCTCACAGCTTCCTTTCATACTTATAATAAAGGACAAGAGGTACCAAACTTGTGTCAAATTAAGGTACAAAACGTTCGTGGGCATTGAAAGCAGCTACCAATTTGAGTACTTGACATTAGAATTTCAGTGTATGGCCTCCAAATTCAGTTAAGGGTCCAACTTACAATGATGATAGAGATGTATATAACTCTCCCAGTAGATATCAAGTCCACAACATATCAAATTGCTGTTATATGACCTAATATTTAAATCAAACAATTTTGGTAAACATGAATCTGACTACATCTCTCCTTGGGGTTGAACACCAAATTACAGAGTTTTCCCAAAAATTGCTTTTATGTTGATAATTCAGCAGTGTCTATGACATTGGAACTGATTAACTTTCTTTTTGACACAACAGATGAAAGCATGCCTCGCTTAAAGTCTAAAAGTACACAGCAGAGAGGGAAGCTGATAGCTGCCCTAATGAAAAAACAAAGGGCGGAAGAGACACACGAGGCTGTTGAGAGAAGGCGCCAGTCCAACAGAGCGTCAATGAAAGTACAAAGGGCTGAAGAGACACACGAGGCTGCAGAGATAAGGCGCGAGTCCAACAGAACCAACATGAAAGTACGAAGGGCAGAAGAGACACACGAGGCTGCAGAGAGAAGGCGTCAATGTGACAGGACTGGCAAGAAAAGAAAAAAGAGCACAAGAGACACACGAGGCTGCAGAGAGAAGGCGTCAATGTGACAGGACTGGCAAGAAAAGAAAAAGAGCACAAGAGACACACGAGGCTGCAGAGATAAGGCGCGAGTCCAACAGAACCAACATGAAAGTAAGAAGGGCAGAAGAGACACACGAGGCTACAGAGAGAAGGCATCAATGTGACAGGACTGGCAAGAAAAGAAAAAGAGCACAAGAGACACACGAGGCTGCTGAAAGAAGGCGTGCAACTACGAGAAATCAAATGAATGAAGTTAGAAAAAGGAGACAAGAAGACTGTTTCGCTTGCTTTAGGTTAAAAATAGCTGAAGGACCAATTTACAGTTGCATATCATGCTACCGACTGCTTTATAGAGAAACAGTCATGGAAATGAAAGCTGGCAACTACTCAGCCAATAAAACAACAAAAAAGATGTTAAAGAATGCATCTGTTTGTAAATTGCAAACAAATGGTAAGTCTTGGGTTTGTCAAACTTGCCATAAATCACTTAAAAAAGGAGAACTCCCTGTGCAGTCATGGGATAATGGGCTAGACCTTGACCCAGTGCCACCTGAGTTGGAGGATCTGAGGTCATTAGAACTGAGACTGATAAGCCAACGAATTCCATTCATGAAACTTGTAGGGTTACCGAAGGGAGGCCAAAAATCCATCCATGGCAGTGCAGTAAACGTGCCGTCAAAACTGCAGTCAGTGATGTCTCTCCTGCCTAGGCTTCCAGATACAGCTGAGGTGGTGCCATTGAAGCTTAAAAGAAAATTGATGTACAAAGGACATCATATGTACGAGTTTATCCGTCCTAGCAGAGTAACAGAAGCAATTAAATGGCTTAAGCAAAACAATCCTCTTTACAAGGACGTTGACATTTGCCCTGATTGGCAAACTCAATGGGCAAATGATGATCCTGAGTTGTGGGAAGCATTAGTCAACCCCTCTCAGTCTCATGAGGAGACGGCCAACTTCGACAGAGGAGGCCAAGACGATGACATGGGCCTTAATGAAGATTCCCAAGCCGAAAGTACCACCACGCCGATGGAGGATGAAGAGGACAGAATCGCCTTTGAGCAAACAAGTAAACTAAGAGGCATACCTTATGACACCCTCTTACAAGAGGAGCAAATCACTGATGGAGACAATATCTACTCCCTCGCACCTGGAGAAAATCAAACACCATGCGCCTTCCTTACAGACGACAAATTTGAAGAACTTGCTAATCCTTCAAAGTACCCATTCGGTCATGGAGGACTAGGAGACAACGATAAGCGACCGAGGAAAATAACGGCAAAAAGATATTTCAACCAGCGTCTCTTGCATAAAGACGGCAGGTTCGCGAAAGATATTGAGTACCTGCTCACGGCACAATATATGACAGAAGCTAAGCAAGTGGCTGACAGCATACAGATTAACTTACGACAAACTAGAGGCCAGACATTCCAGCACAAAAAAATAAATGCTGGTCTAATGAAAAATGTGGTCAATGTGCAAGCCATGCTACGGACAGACAATGCGTACAAATTCATGAAAAACATACGCGGCTCTCCAGCCTTTTGGAACTCTGTGCTCCTTGACCTCCTGGCTATGGTACGTCAGCTGGGAATTCCTACCTGGTTTCTAACTCTCTCAGCAGCAGACATGCAGTGGCCGGAAGTTATCCGGAGTATCGCTCACCAGTATGGAACATATCTCACAGACGACGATGTCAAGAACATGTCTTGGGAACAGAAATGTAAATGGCTCCGCTCCAACCCTGTAACGGCAGCCCGCCAATTCAACCACAGACTTAACCTTTTCTTCAAGGAGGTCATAGGAGGACAATGCCATCCAATCGGTGAACTTCAAGATTACATGATAAGGATAGAGTTTCAAGTAAGACACCTTTTAAACTATACTACAAGTGTATATAGCCACACAAACCATCACATACAGACTTATAATTATAAATGTGACACATTATCTATAAACATCTAATGCATCTAGAAAATACGCCCCACCCTTGTGGTTGCTTCTAATATAATCACCAAACACAGCAATGCAAGATCATAACGCAGTGTTCAGCTGTAGTATAGTGACCAGTCATCACAAAAGTCAGATATACACTACCATGCAAAATTGATAATAGTTGTAATGGTTTTGTTGTGCATCCCAGGCTTTATTTGATATCAGGGACAGCAAAAAATAAAACAAGAATGAAACAAAAACAAAGAAAAGAAAGGAAAACGACAAAATAGAATAAAAAATAAACACTAACCAAGTTATCATACATTTGTTGACCTCTAATACTCTGTATTATCAACTCTATGTAACTAAGGTGGTCCAGGCCATGTTACAGCTATCACTTGGGGTCGGAGTGAAAATGGGTATAAGTCAGCCATACACATTTCAAATTGACTCAAATTTGCAGGAGAGTTAGATTGCATGTGTATCGTTGCGTCTAAGTAATTTTCGTATTGATATATTGTATTAATTTGTTTGTTTTAGTAAATTAATAAAGTCATTTTTTGGGGTAGAAAATGTAGTTTAAAGAACCATTCCGAAAGTTCAATACTTGTGTTTTTTTGTGTATAGCTGCTAATACTTACCTTTGGACAGAAACTGGGTGATTATAATGATACTATATTTCCTTCTCCTGAAAAAGCATTATTTGTCTATATTATTGATGGATATTTTAGGGTAGTTCTTTCCTTTCTGGCTTATATAAAATCTACGGAATCATTTTCCTAGATTTTTGGCTGTTTTTAGAGTAGACAAGGACATGGCCGATCATCTAACGTTATTTTCGTGTTTCCTGAAAGGTTACTATAGTCCTTTAAAATGGTTTAAAGTTTGTACTATTAATCTTACCTACAGAGGCATGTTCTCCAACCAATCAATCTGACAGCCTAATCACTTAGCTTATTTAGCACCTCATTGAGAAGCAATTATAAGTAATTGACACTTGCACGGGGCTCAGCTGGTGCTATTGTTATGCGTAGTGTGGTCTGTCAGGTTTGTCTTTCGTCTTTCACCTTACCATACTCCAATGCCCATCCAAAACACAAAATAATGACATGAACAGACAACTGTAAAATTTACAAAAGTTACATTTCGATTAATGAAGGCTCAGGAATTCCTTTTTTTTTCTTTAGCAGTCGAAGTACTGTTCATAGCTGGGCACATAACTAATGATCCAAGGTGAACTGAATGATTGAATTCTATGTAGTTAATTTTGGTGATAAAATGAAGACCTAAAATATCAACCTACGTGTGGCTTCTTCACCGATATTGTGCTTCATTCAGTGTCCCGAGGCTGTAGTGAGACCCCAGGAATAGACAAGATCGGCAGCGCATAATGTCAAAAAGACTTTACATAGAATGTAGTATTACTATTAGGAAAATTTGGATATGAGTCAATCGGCAATACACATTGTAACTACAGAGTAGACATTAGTACTAGTAATCAGTTTGAGTTGGTCATGTCCATTGTATGATGCAATACAGAAAACATCTGCACCAATTTGAATTGATAAAGAAGATATAGAGTTAGCAGTTTGAAAAAAAGGTACTTTCAAATTGGTTTTTAAAAAGCTTCAAAATTATCCAACGTAAACGAACGGGTGCCAAAACCTATACGTCTTACTGTCCCCTCCAAGCGCTATGGTAGATACTGACTAGTGGTGGGTACAAAAACTAATTTTTCTTTAAAAGAAACGAACCTGGTAAAATTCATCAGTAGACCGGATATTGGGCCGATTGGAAAATTAACAAATTACATTGTATATCGGCAGGCGTTCACACGTCTGGGAGCTTACCGATCCAATATAATAACAAGAGTGAAGTAGAGTAGAGATTATTGTAATTTCTAACAAATTCCCTCTGGTCTCAAGACGATCACTTTCAGTCCGCTCCGAAATTTTCATTCCACATAGAGTAGACATGAACTTGTCAAAGACGAAGGCATGTCTATCATGGTCGCAACCACCCGGAGTTGAGGACGCAAGTTTCACATACAATCTGGTCCAGCTTCAGGACAAGTCACATACATGTAAAAATTGATGGCATGGTAAGTAAGATGGTATGTAATTGCTTAACCTGTCTACAATTTTCGATTTTCAATAAAGATTGATAAAACGACCGTTATTCTTTGTTATAACAATATTTATTTATGAAACAAGGCAAGGTCTAAAAGCTATGTAGCACATCAAATAGTAACTGTACATTGATTGCTCTTAATAACGATTAGTACAAAATTCATTATTTTGACTCACAAAGTAAGTTCAACTTGTTTAAACCTTTACAAAGCTAGAATAGAATAAAAAAAGTAGTTTAACACTAAGAAATACACGCACATATCTGTCCCTCGAGTCGTCATATAATGGTAAACACACACGTCGGTCCCTCATAATCCAAAGATACATACTTTTCTATCCCTCGTGATCTAATAAGGCCATGTTGATTTGATTATATGGATGACATCCGCGCGCGCATCAATTTTTGGCCATTTCCAAGTATATATAAAAAAAGTTTTCAACCATTTTATAAATCTTACAAAGCAACTGCAAAATGAGCATGATATGCTGTCGAATGCGAAAAAATATCAGAAAACATCTACTTATGTCATAGCGTGGCAATTTCAATTCCAATGTCATAGAAGAAGACCAAAACATGAAGGATATATTATTCGATATACCATATTCTGTGTTTTCAGTCATTTGTTCAAACTTCCTCCATGATCACTTAGATTTCAACATGAAGGCAACTTTTTTTTTACCAAACTTTTTTATTGGCACGCTCGCACCAGTGTTGGGGTTCTCAGAGGATGTTGTTCATGTAATCAAATATACATGGCCTAATAAACATACTCTAGTCCGTCCCTCATGATCTGATGATAAACACACACTTGCACAGTTTCAGCATCAGCATGAGGTCAGCACAGTACACCACGGCTGTTCCAACCGCAAAGGCCTGTAAAACAGCTTTGGGCTTCCCAAATGATGTCATCCATATAATCAAATCAGCATGGCCTAAGAAAGACCACAGAAAATACTCCCTGTCGTCAAAAAATGTGCAAGTATCGCAGTTTCTGGTGAGAATGTGCTTGTCATCCTGCGGGGGTGTAACGCTGACAGTAGTTTGGCTTACTGCCTGATCTCGCCATGCCATGGAAATCAAGGAGTTCCTAAAGCACCATGTAGGTTCGCTGATCTCCTTACCAATTGTTCCAGCTGGCAAACTGTTCACCTCAACAGAAATGCCATAAGAAATTTAAAAACATGTTGATGTCGAAATGGATTTGTGTACATCACAATCTTTCTGACATTATAGGAGAATTTGATCGTTAGCCGTGTGGCCGTAACGGTTTCCCTACACTACACTGCCTGGCCTCTTCAGGACACGAAAACAAACTTGGTATACAGGGGAATTCATCTATGAACTCAGTCCACCCCCTGTTTTAGAATAGGCGAGTCTTCCTCTTGCTCAATCTTTACCCTAAACGACTTGTGACAAAGGGAAAATAACAAGCATGTGTTAGTACCAAACACGGTGGCGTCGGAAAAGTTATAATAAACAACTGAAATTATACAAGAAAATGGACTGTACCATTTCATATTGGAGTTTTCAAAAAGATGTTTTAGAATGTCCAAAGTCGTGATGACACTTTGACACACAGTCAAACCTGTACAACTGACCACCGGTGCATAAGGATTACCTGGCTAATGTGACCACATTTGGTGGCCCCTTAGACAATTTCCACACTGACACAAGAATTAAGAATCCTGTGACCACCTGTCTGCACAAACCGGATTCTGTCGGTTGCCTGAGTGATCACTCTTCTAGGGCAGTATGCCTGTAGTTGTAAAGAAGCGTGATTCTTTTTTGAGACTCTGGAAGTAATTTCAATGGAACTTGTCGCTGACTAATCTAGACTTCAGCCTGTCCTGAATTTAACGGCTGTATACGAAACGACAGGAAGAAAAGACGCCGACACAGCTTCCCCTTATTTGGGAAGATAGCCAAGTTCCTTCTGAAATCCTCAGTGACAGCGAAAACGATGTCGTTTCTCGGTCTACACTTGAAACACCGGAAGAAAAGTTCAATCAGGGGTCGGGATGACAAAAATTGACAAAAGCTCTTAACACCCTATCCTAATGACTGCGATTCTTTTCATTTCTGTCTTGGGTCGATGAGGTTCAAAACCTTGAATCCTTGGTCGTCCAGAACAGGCCTAATACCTACTGAGGGACCAACCACTGTTACTCAGCAAAAGACTACCGTCGTTTTTAATTATTGTTACTTGGCAATAGATGTAAAGACACACGGTGCTCTCTTTCACCATCCACAGCTGGGTCTGATTCACTGTCATGAGGAAACGCCAAAACTTGGCGCAAACATCGCTGTAAGTTGCCATGAGTTCCTGGAAGAACAGGAAAAGGTTCTGAACAAGTCTCGCCAAACACCCCACGGCTGGGTCTGTTTTAAAGGTCATGACAGAAATGCCACAAACTTGGTGAAAACATCGCTGTATCTTGCCAAGAGTTTCTGGGAGGGCAGGAAAAGGTGCTGATATTGGCCAACTTTTGGGAATCTTAAATGAAGAAGAAGAAAACAGAGTTGAAAGTAAGGGCTAGTCATGATTTCAAAATCTAGGCAAGGGTTTGGAAACCTCGTACCCCGTGACATGTTAAGTGCTGTTGTTAATGAGTTCCTTCTAAGTCAAAGGCTAGGAAATGAAGCCGATTTTTTTCTGGTTTGATAAACAGTGAATACGTTACTTTCTTAGTAGACCTTCGGGGTGCAGAATCGTTATATAGTCAGGTAAAATGTAGGGAGCTTGTAAACCATCTTCATGTCTACCTTGTCCCCCCAACGAACAGGCGGTAAAGGGACTAGATAGGTAGGTATGCCATGGAAAAACCTTCTTCACTAAAATATGAAGACAAGATACTGGATCTTACTTCTACGGACTGCGTCATTACAAAAGCTAATTCAAGGTGGAGGAGAAGAATAAAAGCTAATTGCTCACAGGCCAAAGCTGATAGGCCATATTTCATTGGAAATGGCTTGCACAGATTCAGACAAACGTACAAACACCGTCATAACGAAGTACAATAGAAGCCAGTTAATCGCACGTCGGATAATCGCACACTTCGGTCAATTACACAGAATCCCCAAAGCGGCTCCCATTCACTATTGTTACTGACTTCAATTATCTGCACGACGAAAAGTCACCAATGCCGGATAGTTGCACGAAAATTTGTCAAACATCGTCAAGAAATTGATTGAAAACGCGTGCTAAAATTTGACATACGTGGGACAACTAGGCACTGCCAGATAACTGCCTGACAGGTGTAAAGCTCTATATAAAACGTACATGTATCCACATGCTGTAGCCTGAATTCCATGAATCCATGTTAAACAGACTGCCACGGAGGCTAGCCGGAGGGTTCCTTTATTATGTTCGGTAACTAAAGCTAAGGGCACAACCCGCTGTACTTGAAATTTGTACGTACATTTTTATGGAAGGCCACGTCCGCCACGTATTTCTGAAAACGTTCAGGCTGTACAGGGCAGACGCGTACCCCGTACTGGCAGCTCGAATCCGCAGCTCGATGGCACACAAATTTTTGCCTGCACGTAAAGTTCTACGGCGTGTCTGCGTGCTCTCAAATCCGTCGGGTTACCTATGAGTTCGTACGGAGGCGGTAACTACCACTTACGGATCCCAAAAGATTGCCCACGTTTTGGCACGTAGACAGCACGTATTTGCACGTACGGCGGGTTGTGCCCTTAGCTTAAGCTAGTAATGAATGCTTGCGTTATCGTTGATTGAATCATTAGTACCGACCTGGTTTTTTTAGAAACAATGGCTCTATTTGTTATTTGTATTGACTTATCATATGAGCTTAAGCTTACATCTGAGAAACCAAGCGGAAGCAAGACAAGCCAAAAGACGCCGTTAAGTTTCTTAGAAGGAAGTCCCGGTGTTCCTTTGTCAGCAAAGCGCCGTCGTCCTTGCCACGGAGGTCATCGACCCGACGAAGAGACTGCTAGGAGATTAGGGGCGGACCAGGGAAATCTAGAGGAATTGTAGAAGTTCGGAGGGGCGAGTAAGAACAGAAAGAAACAACATCCCGACTCCCGGGATTCGAACCCGCGCCGAACCCGGGTAGCCGGATCACAAATCCAACGTGCTAACCACAACACCAAAAGCTCAAGAGCTGTTGGCGTGGTCAGTTTGGCAGCGCTAGAACCCCACTGTTACACTACTCCCCCTTTTCTTTTCAAGATTCGTCCTCGAATCTCCGAGATCGAAATATATGGTGTTGTGGTTAGCACGTTGGATTTGTGATCCGGCTGCGCGGGTACGGTGCGGGTTCGAATCCCGGGAGTCGGGATGTTGTTTCTTTCTGTTCTTACTCGTCCCTCTGAATTTCTACGGAATGATAGTCTTTTGAAGATTTTGTTCCGTTATATAACCTCCTCGGTAAATCTAAGGGTCAGCGTTTTCTGCATACCTGGATTCTGGGCCAAATCCACTTTTTGCGATATCAAGCAAGGACGTTTCCGACCTACTAAAAACCTAACAGGAAACGAGTCCTAAAATGCAAACCACATGTAAATCCCTGCTGTTTGCCGACCAGGGGCTATGATAAGATATGCATGGCTTTGTGCCAAGCCCACTGAGAGGAAACGTATAAAAGGCGATAAGTTTTTCACAAGTCTTCATTCGTGCAGAGGACGCGCAGTAACGCAGCTCTCAACTTCCGTGCCGTCGTACAGGTGTGTAAATCCTTGCTTTAGTGAACCACAAGTTATGCCGTTTCAGCACTCTTTTCATGCTAGTTTACTTACCTCCGAGAAACGTAGGTATATAAATGTTATGGTAGTATCTACTGTATGCTTGTCACGGAGATAATATCTGTGCTGAAGCGGAATTTCTGGCTTTGATATCTCCTGTTCTGAACTTGGTCGTCATTCAAGGGGTGGGTACCGGTACAGAAAATGCAGATCCAGGTCAGGTCCAGTTTCAGAGGATCAAGTACAGGTCCGGACCTGAAGCTGGACCAGATTGTATGTGAAACTTGCGTCCTCAACTCCGGGTGGTTGCGACCATGATAGACATGCCGTCGTCTTTGACAAGTTCATGTCTACTCTATGTGGAATGAAAATTTCGGAGCGGACTGAAAGTGATCGTCTTGAGACCAGTGGGAATTTGTTAGAAATTACAATAATCTCTACTCTACTTCACTCTTGTTATTATATTGGATCGGTAAGCTCCCAGACGTGTGAACGCCTGCCGATATACAATGTAATTTGTTAATTTTCCAATCGGCCCAATATCCGGTCTACTGATGAATTTTACCAGGTTCGTTTCTTTTAAAGAAAAATTAGTTTTTGTACCCACCACTAGTCGGTATCTACCATAGCGCTTGGAGGGGACAGTAAGACGTATAGGTTTTGGCGCCCGTTCGTTTACGTTGGATAATTTTGAAGCTTTTTAAAAACCAATTTGAAAGTACCTTTTTTTCAAACTGCTAACTCTATATCTTCTTTATCAATTCAAATTGGTGCAGATGTTATCTGTATTGCATCATACAATGGACATGACCAACTCAAACTGATTACTAGTACTAATGTCTACTCTGTAGTTACAATGTGTATTGCCGATTGACTCATATCCAAATTTTCCTAATAGTAACACTACATTCTATGTAAAGTCTTTTTGACATTATGCGCTGCCGATCTTGTCTATTCCTGGGGTCTCACTACAGCCTCGGGACACTGAATGAAGCACAATATCGGTGAAGAAGCCACACGTAGGTTGATATTTTAGGTCTTCATTTTATCACCAAAAT
Source organism: Branchiostoma floridae x Branchiostoma belcheri (assembly GCA_019207045.1). Taxonomy (NCBI): domain Eukaryota; kingdom Metazoa; phylum Chordata; class Leptocardii; order Amphioxiformes; family Branchiostomatidae; genus Branchiostoma; species Branchiostoma floridae x Branchiostoma belcheri. The sequence goes on along the minus strand of CM033028.1, from coordinate 16,435,003 downwards.
TAACTACATAGAATTCAATCATTCAGTTCACCTTGGATCATTAGTTATGTGCCCAGCTATGAACAGTACTTCGACTGCTAAAGAAAAAAAAAAGGAATTCCTGAGCCTTCATTAATCGAAATGTAACTTTTGTAAATTTTACAGTTGTCTTTTCATGTCATTATTTTGTGTTTTGGATGGGCATTGGAGTATGGTAAGGTGAAAGACGAAAGACAAACCTGACAGACCACACTACGCATAACAATAGCACCAGCTGAGCCCCGGTGCAAGTGTCAATTACTTATAATTGCTTCTCAATGAGGTGCTAAATAAGCTAAGTGATTAGGCTGTCAGATTGATTGGTTGGAGAACATGCCTCTGTAGGTAAGATTAATAGTACAAACTTTAAACCATTTTAAAGGACTATAGTAACCTTTCAGGAAACACGAAAATAACGTTAGATGATCGGCCATGTCCTTGTCTACTCTAAAAACAGCCAAAAATCTAGGAAAATGATTCCGTATTTTTTATATAAGCCAGAAAGGAAAGAACTACCCTAAAATATCCATCAATAATATAGACAAATAATGCTTTTTCAGGAGAAGGAAATATAGGATCATTATAATCACCCAGTTTCTGTCCAAAGGTAAGTATTAGCAGCTATACACAAAAAAACACAAGTATTGAACTTTCGGAATGGTTCTTTAAACTACATTTTCTACCCCAAAAAATGACTTTATTAATTTACTAAAACAAACAAATTAATACAATATATCAATACGAAAATTACTTAGACGCAACGATACACATCCAATCTAACTCTCCTGCAAATCTGAGTCAATTTGAAATGTGTATGGCTGACTTATACCCATTTTCACTCCGACCCCAAGTGATAGCTGTAACATGGCCTGGACCACCTTAGTTACATAGAGAATTACAGGCCAGAGGATCCCCACATGCACACACTATTCTGTGGATGAAGAATGCTCCGAAGGTTGGTGTTGATAGTGACGAAGACGTTATAAACTTCATCAATCAACATCAAACATGTACAATTCCGGACGAAAAGGAAGACGACTTGAGGCAGTTGGTATTGTCTCTACAAAAACATGTCCATTCAAAAACATGTAGACGGAACGGATTGTGCAGGTTCAGATTTCCTCATCCACCAAGCAAACATACCATCATCGGTAGACCTTCAACTGAGACGGATGCGACAATGGTAATAAAAGAACTGCAAGCTAAGGAAGATGTGCTCCGAAAAGTGAGAACCATCATGGAAGACAAAAACACATCTCCTGACATAACATTAGAGAACTTGTTGCAAAAAGCCAAGGTAAATCAACACGACTACCAACAGGCATTGAAACTAAAAAGTCAGGCGAGCAGATCATTCTAAAACGCCAACCTTCTGAAATCTACATCAATCACTTTAATCCCACGATCTTGAAGCTTTGGTTGGCCAACATGGATATTCAGTACATTTTAGACGCTTACTCGTGCATAATGTACATAACAAGTTACATGGTAAAAGCAGAACGAGCCATGAGTGAGCTCCTACAAAGAGTGTTGGAGGAAAGTAAGGCCGAAGACTTGAAATCAAAACTGAGAAAGGTTGGGTCAGCGTTTCTTAACAACAGAGAGGTGAGCGCACAGGAGGCAGTCTACAGATTACTATCTCTACCACTACAAAGAAAAAGCAGACAAGTAGTCTATATCAACACTGCCACAAGAGACAAACGCGTATCAATGCTCAAGCCTCGACATGTCCTTGAAAGTATGGACGACAACGACGACAATATCTTCTGCACTTCGGCCCTTGACAGGTACGCGTCCCGACCAAGTGAACTTGAAGAAATGTCCTACGCTGAATTTAGAGCCACCTACAACACTGGTATAGGGGATCCACCTGACGGAGAAACTGACCACATTCCAGATGTGCTAGATGGCCCAGACGACAATGAAAGGGACGACCAAGACGGCATACAGAGGCATCCACTTGTCATCAAGTTGCGAAACAACCTAGGCAACATGAAGAGGCGCAGACAATACTGCATAATCAGGTATATCATTAACTTCACCAATTGCGCAGATCTGTTTGTATAAAATCACCAATTATCTACATTTCTGCAAAGTATCGATGATAATAATTGAATGACAAGCGGGGCACAACTAGCCTGAGTACCATCCTATTTCTACCGGGGCTCCTTACACTCACATCCCTAAAAAAATATTATTATTTAGTGTAACGGTAGAATACAATATAGATTGTACCCAGGCTAGGGCGCAACCCTTTTTAGCATTTTTTTTCTAAAAATGGGCGTCATACCAATTCGCATAAATTATCTTTAGACAATAAGGTACCACCTGAAAAAAATCAAGGTCCATGCATTATTCAAGATGGTATTTTCAGAACACCAAAACCCCCCAAAAAAGGGCTCAGGCACCACTCTTTAGAACCTTAAATGACACTAAAACAACATCAAAATTTACCTCATTGAGAAGTCCTTTGCATTTGGTCATTTCAGCATTGGTATTCAACATGCTAACCATGCTACGTATTCTTTGTAGGTTTCACAAAGAAAAAAAGGATGCTGAGGAGAGGTACAGGAATCTACTCATGCTGTATTATCCCTGGCGGGATGAAGAAGTGGACCTGAAAGCCGGCTATCCATCTTACAAAGACCACTATGAGCACGTGATCAATACAGTGCGTACTAATGAAGCCATGTTCAGCATAAACGCTGATGCAATCGATGCAGCATATGATGAACTGCTGCATAATGGCCCCCCCAGAAGACATATGGGATAGTGTCGCGCCCAATGTGGAGTTCGAACAGGCCGCACAGCTAGCGGAAGGAATAACTGTGGAGAGAGAGATGTCAGATGAAGATCAGCACGAAAACATCGACCTTGCACCGCAGTCAACATCCAATAATAGTCAGGAACTCCACGCGCGCTTTACAGCAGAACTGCATAAAGTGCGGATGGATTCCCAAGAATACAGAACCATGATGCGGTCTCTGAACAGTAAACAAATGGAAGTTCTCAGGTTCCATCGAAAATGGTGCAAGGACACTATCATAGCTTTGAAACATGGACAGCCTGCGCCACAATATACAGCATTCTTAAGTGGTCCCGGTGGAGTTGGTAAGAGCCACATCATAAAGTTGGTTCACCATGAAACATTGAGACTTCTGACACCTTTGTCCGGGCGTTACTTTGATCCAAACGACCTGCCAGTTATACTTACTGCTTACATTGGAACGGCAGCATTTGGCATCAACGGAATGACCTTGCACTCAGCTTTCAGTCTCAGCTGTGGTCTGAAGAAGAACAAGGACTACCAGCCATTAAGCAGCGACAAACTGAACACGCTTCGCTCACGATTAGGAAAGCTGAAACTTCTCATTGTGGATGAGGTGTCGATGGTCGGTGCAGATCTTCTATATCACCTACACCGTCGGCTGCAAGACATCTGTGGCAGCTCCAACCCTGACTCCCGCTTTGGAGGGGTAAGCATTCTGGCCGTGGGAGACCTGTTCCAACTGCAGCCCGTCCGCCAGAACCATGTCTTCAGCCTTCCTTCAGACAACTACGCCAAGTTGCATGGCTCTCTGTGGGAAGAAAACTTTCGCATGGTAGAACTCACAGAAAGTATGCGACAGAAAGACGACCAGGATTTCGCCAACCTTCTAATGAGAGTACGAGATGCTACCTGCACAGAGGAAGACATAAATGTTCTCAAGTCCAGAGTCATTTGTAAAACTGACCCTAGCTATCCATCTGAAGCATTGCATGTCTTCAGGACGAACAAAGAAGTTGATGAACACAATATGTCACACCTAAACAAATTATCAAACATGGTATTTCATATCAAGGCCATTGACTCCAAGAAAGACATTCTAACTAATACAACAACTGTTGCCATTCCTCCTAAGCAAAATGGCTTGAGAGAAATTTTGTCCATAGCAACAGGGTCGAGAGTCATGGTGACTACAAACATTGATGTCTCGGATGGACTTGTCAACGGATCGTTAGGTACGGTGATAGCCATTGATAACACAGGCCTTGAAGTTCATACCATCCTGGTTAGATTTGACAGTGACAATGTTGGCACGCAAACTATATCCAACAGTCAATATAAACAAACATACCCAGATGCTGTACCCATCAAAAAACAAACTGTCCAATTTTCCATCAATACAAACGGACAGTCGGTCCAGGCCCAACGAACTCAATTTCCATTATCGTTGTCGTGGGGCTCTACTATCCACAAGGTACAAGGTCAGACGTTGGATAAGATTGTAGTCTCCATGGAGGGCAAAGGTGGTTTCATGCCTGGCCAATGTTACGTCGCTTTAAGCCGTTAAAAACCTTAAATGGATTATATCTTTTGGGATTTAAAAGAAGTGCAATTCGTGTGAATTCAGCCATAATCAAGGAAATGAAGCGTTTACAACAACGGCCTTTATTAGACGCATCCCAATTGTCTTCCTCCACTACAGATGGAACATCTCTTAACATCAACTTTCTAAATATACGATCCTACTTAGAACATCTGCAGGACTTGACAGCAGACAGGACAACACTTCCCGTTGATGTTTTCTGTTTCGTGGAAACCTTCTTGTACCCAAATCAGCAGATTGAACCTTTCCTACCACAATCACAGGCCTTCAGAGCAGACAGAATTGGAAGAGGAGGCGGAGTGATGACGGTTGCTAAACAGGACATCTCTCCCACACAGCTTCGTATTGAAGTCGGTGGACTTGAGTGCACAGCCACCACTGTCACCAAAGCATCCACTACAGTCAACATTGTCAACATCTACAGACCACCGTCCTTACCAGAAGAATCCTTTATCGACAGACTGCAAAGACTGTTGGAACAACTTCCCAGTGACATATTGACAATTATTCTTGGAGATTTTAATTTTGACCTCTTGAAACATCCACCTCCAAAATTCTGGCTGCAATGGGACATTTTGGCTTTAGCCAACACGTTAAATTTCCCACAACTGACAGTGGTGCTCTTCTGGACCATGTTTATGTCCGAGGCCTTAAAGAGGACAATGTGCTCGTCAGTGTCATGGACACATATTATTCCGACCACGACATGGTCTGTGTTTCGTTGATGCTGTAAAATCATCATCATCAAGGAAACACTGACCAATCTCATTGTACTCTACTACAGGGATTGATTAGTAACCTAACACATTGATTGTGCAATTCTTTGTATATAAAGATGTACATATTTCAACTGTTCCTAATATTTTATATGGAATACTTAATTCCCATGAATGGAAATAAATATTAAATGTATAATAAAGTAATCATTTCTTTTCATTACAATGTGTTTTCTGCCATGAAATGCAATGTTAAAACTCATGATTATATTGTAATATCTACAATTATAGATAGCTTTTAGCGTCATGAGAATGTTTCCAACCCCTAATATTTACTTTTGGATCTGCAGGGGTGTTTTTGTCAAGACATTCCATTGAGGATAACTACCGAAAGAAACGACGGATAGTTGTCATTTTAGGCATTAGGCAAGAGTGTTCATAATAATATAAATTCTGCGGAAATGAGGAGATAATTTGCATAATTAATGAGGAAATTTTATAACTCTATTGTTTTCCATTACTTGACTTCAATAGATGTGACAGATGTACATTATGATATATGGAACATAAGCAGAAACCAAATATGCAATTGAGGAACTGATTTGCATATTTTATGTTTTTAGTTTAGTCTTAGAAACCATGTTTACTGCATTACTACCCTTTGTATCTATATGCCTGTACTTAGCCCGATAGGGCATGAATGTGCAATAAAGGCTATTACTTATTGTGGCCTAATTCAATGAAAGCCGATACAGAACCTAGATTGTGCCTACTTGGATAGTTTTGAGGAAATTCCGGGCTGTTGAAGGTTCCATTAACATTGCCGGCTTGCAAGGTGATCTCGGTCTGTACGCTTGTCGGCCATTGTGGTTGTGCCTCCGATCCGGATGGCGGGAACTGACCGCACGCAAGTGCGAAGAGGACGACAAGAGTGCCGATGGAAAGATGTAGTTGTTCCATGTTGACTTGTTCCCTATGAGGTAGATAATACGGACGTTAAGAATCATCTTTATGCATATTTATGCAAGTTAAGCTACGTAATAAAGATGTATTTGCTACTGAATGCTCACTACTAAGTTATCGCGGAGTAATACAAGCTGCATAGGTGGCAGTTAATGTACCTGTATATTTGTAACAAATATAAGACATTTTACATTCTACAAAGTATGAAAGACACCTAGATTAGACACAAGTCTGAACAGAACACCTTGCTTGATCACAGTTCTCGATAATCACAGTAAACAAACGTGTCTAACACGTAGACACGAGGATTGTTCGGTGCCTATTCAAGAGAGACTATTAAAGTGTATAATAAGTCCCGCGAGTTTTGAAAAGAACCATGTGTCGGTAACAGACGACAGGCAATGTAATTAAAGACCGTTCCGCTTTAATTAGTACCCACTGACACAATGAAGATAGACAGTGTACCGATTAAATGACTCATATTGCAGGTGTGAGAAATGCGAAAAGACCCAGGTGTAGTTCTAAGAAGGCACAGCCAGGGAGATGAAAATAAGGCCCTATTTAACGAGACGGTGATCGCGCTGCAACCTCTATATCTCCTAAATTGGATTTGTGGATTCTTTATTTCGTATTTGGAAATATCATGCAAAATGTAAAAGTAAGACTTAAAAGACAGCAACACACGCGATAAAAGCCTAAAAAGTCCATTCTTCATCTATGAAGACGTGTAGATTGGTAAAATTTAGATGGGAACTATAATACTAAGAGTGTAACATGCAAAACATCACAGGCACATTGCAAGCATCTGGAACACCTAAATCCCCTTTAACCGGACGGTGATCCCTAAAGCCATTGTCACAAACCAAGAAAAGCGCTCGGTCGACGTGAGCTCAAAATGCCATATGGGCATTTTCAGCCAAAGTACGGCCGACATCCTGGCCATTGCTAAAGCTTCGAGCAACTTTAGCAGCTCGTTCGTTGAGATTTAAACCTTCTTGTGGACCAAAATGGCCGAAAAGGTAATAACTTAAACTTTCTTCAATAACATACCGAGCTTAGTTCCAATTTGTGTCGGGGAAGATTTTCAGCGAAAAGTACGGTCGACGCTCGGGCGATTTTGAAATTCGACGAGATCTGGCCGATCTAAAATTTTGGTTGGCGTTCGCTTGAATAATAGCGACCGTTCAGCGTTAAACATTGATTTTTTTGTGCTCATGTTTATTTTATGACCGATTTATGATGCGCAATGTTTAAGAATGAGACAATGAAAACGGCAAATCACATGAAAAATTGTTTTAGTTGTATGAAATTCGTTGTGCACTCTGTCAACTTTTCTTAACGCTCAGTGATTATAACCTCTAGTGGAAAACTACAAAAGACTAGGCAAAACTATTCATAAATTTAACTTCATCTCAGATATCAAAGTATACCAATATGTTGGAGTATAGGTAGGAAAGGTAGGAAAGTAAGCACGAGTAAACCCATGCACAAAACATTAGCAAGTTCGGATATATGTGTGGCCTGCCTGAGAGGTTTTGAAAAATAAAATATTGGTAAAACGCTATCCAATTGCGACCAAGAATGTCAAATTGAGATAAAATTCTCGTCTAATTAGCCTAGAACACCGTCGGAAAATCGTTCATGCTCTACTCCTGGATGTTCTTTAAAAATTTAGATGCATTCGAAATATTCGGTCCCGTTTCTATTTCTCTAGAGAGCGATCAGACTGTCTCGAACGATGATTAAATGCCGGCGTTAGAATATACAAGATGCGGTCAGAGTAATGTTACCATACACTTCGAAACCCTTTCGACATTTTCCATTTCAACTACACAGAATGTTTTGAACATTGAGTAAGACCCCTTCACACGAGAAGCGAAATAAGCTGGAATGTCGTCAGAATGACTATTCTTTGTATATTCCTGGGTATTCGCAGTGCATTCTAGAAATTCTCACTGGGTGCCAGATATGTCTACCCATTCATGGGACCGTACCCCGAATGCTTTTGTCATACTCAAAACTTTCGAGGTGCATTTGAAGTGGAGAACTGTCGAACAGCATTCAAAGTGCAGTATGACCTCATTCTACGGCATTACAACATTATTCGAAACATATTCTGATTTCATTCGATGGAACACCGAAACGGCAAGCCACTTCAAATCCTGTCGGAATGTGACCAAAAGAATATCTGGAATGCAGTGAGAATGTCAAGAATGCACCACAAATACCCAGGAATGGACAAAGAATAGTTTTTCTGAAGGTTTTCGGCTCATTCCGTCTCGTTCAAAGAGGATACAAGGTCCATTTGAAATTCCTAACCGAATGTGGCATGAATTAAGCAAATATTTCGTGCCGGCTGGTTCTGCTTGATTCCTGCTGATTCGGTTTCAGTTTGTAGGCCCAATAAAATGTTCCGGCTGGCCACGAGAATGGGTCCGAGCATTTGGGTGTACTGTATATGCACTCATAAAGTAGCTAGAATACTCAGAACAGACTTCAAATGTATGGGAATAGTCTAGAGCCCGGATTTTCATTTCGAAGACATTTCGTCTCAATCTGCCTCTAATGTGACAAGGGTGTAAGAAACGATGCCGATTCAGCTAAACTTGAACCTGGTTACTGTCAAAACTGCATTTTTACTGTTTATAATGTCATTTCTATAGTAAATGATAAAAAAGCGGGATAGTGTGGGACTCTGACGAATACATAAAAGACTACGAACGATAACGAATTTAGGTCCCTAACGAAGTTTCTTGGTTATCCAAAAAAGGGTTAGATATGCCAAAACCCCGTCTTAGCAAACAACAACAACAACAACAACAACAACAACAACAACAACAACAACAACAACAACAACAACAACAACAACAACATAGAAACGACACTTCAAACATTCTTACGAGCGCACTTTTAAGGTATGGAAGCACAAGTAAGTCATTCACAAATGCGTCTACGTCATGGAATAGTTTCGTTGAAAATCAGATTAAAGCAATCACAAAGGCAACGTTCGATCAGACGGCTGTTTAGATTTTTTAAACTCCGACAATGAAGTAATCTTGTCAACGCGATCGAATTTTTTTTCTTTTTCTAAATGGCTATGACGCATACACAGTATTTTCTATTTCATAAAAAGCTTATATCAGGAGGTTAAATTTGAAAAACAAACTTGTGACATTCATATAACCATTCAGAAAATGGCTATCAATATAATATCCAGCAAAAATGATTGATACTTGAAATAGAATTCCTTCGGCTTGCAATCGTAACCTAAGCTAAAAAATCTAAAAATAATGAAATGTTGCAAGAAAAAGAAATAACAAGTATTCCTTCTAAAATGTAATCAAATGTACATACCTACTTGACGTAACTTGAAAGTATTCTGAAATAGCTCCAAATACACGTACTCTTCAGTTTGTCACCAAACTTTAAAGGTTTTCTTCAAAATTTCACCAGTGCGCGTTGGGTTTACAAGTCCTTTCTGGTCAACAATTTCCATGCCATGTGCGGTCTAAACAACGGCCTTGTTACATAAAGGTTACGGTCCTTCGGGACTGACGTTTAAAACGTTCGGCCCTGTGCTTGAGGAAAACCACACTACTCCTGACAAGTTAAATAGCCGACCATAATTACCGATCAGACTAGGGTGACACCCAGGTGTAAGATGACTCAAAGGTAAGATCTTTACGTGGCTTGTGGCAGCTCTTTACGTACATTCAAACAGTTCTTTACGTACCTTATACATACAAATCTTACTGGCTAGTTAGTTTCTTATTTGATACTGATACACGATGGTTTAGGAATTATCCCCCTTCCCACTAGACGGCGATCGCACTGCGCTCTCACTGCGACCTAAATAAGATATGTATATCCTTCGCTTTCACACTGGGTTTATTGTACATAATGTAAAAGTGTGACTGAGAAGACAACAAAACACGCAAAGTGTAAAAAGATTCGTTTCTTTTCTATACAATTCGTTGAGCGATCAGTCAAATTTTAGGTCGCAGAGAGAGCGCGGTGAGAGCGACGTCCTAGCAGAAAGGGGGTATAAAGAAGTGCAGTCTTTTAGAAAAACTCAGGCATATGATTGTCTGTCTAAACCGGTAATTTCGGTCACATGTACAGGGTATCATCATCATTATCATTAGCGATAATTAGTCTAGCAGAAGAATGATCTTATCTCACACAGCTGGCAAGTCTCAAACATCAACAATTTCAAGACTTCAAATGTTTTGCGATCGAAGTTGTCATGGCGTTCTTCAAATTACGTCCCACACACGAGACAGACGCCGTTATTACTGTTGTAATATGTGTTTTTCGAAAAAAGCGTCGGAAGACTAGCGCAGGATTGATTCAGTTAATTAGTGATCATGAGGCGTGTATACACACGTACTTAGTGATGGCATGACGCCACACGCAAAAAAATGACTACACAGACAACATATTTATTTCATCTATCCGAGCAGAAGGCTTTAAGACATGTTGCGGCACAATTACATACATTGTAACATTTACATGTACAGCTTCATGACAAGTACTAGTTTAACAAAGTTTGTCATTTACAGCTGAAGAGAAAAAAATAAATCTCCATATAATATCATGTACGGAAGCATACTTGCACTTGTGCATGATATTGCTATTATAAAGTCAGGGATATCAAATCTGATTCAGGACGTGGCGACGCCGCAGACATACCAAAGCCCAGCGAGATCGCGCTTAAACTATTAATGACATCATGAAGACTAAATTTCAATCTAAGAATCGCGACTTATTATTGGGACGGATTTCTTTAACAGACTTTGTGATACGTGTTTTTTCGATCGCTTCTTACATAGACACGTTTCTCTGATGCAGGTAGTCTATCTTGATGACGTCAACGTAAAACTTGAAATTGATAGCCCTCGAATCGTTGCGACGTATATTTGTAGATGCCAGCCCCGATGGTAACACAACGGTCACATTTAGGTTTGACCGCGTTATTTGTGCGAGCAAAAAAATAAAAGTGTAAGTCCTAGCGAGAAATTTTGCATTTTCAGATAAATTTCAATTTCTTATCAATGGAAAATCCGTGGTAAGTCCCGTCAGCCACATGTCGACTGCAGTGTAGAAGTTAATCGCCAGGAGGCATCAGTAAAACACGTCAAACCACTTCATTCATTATCTTTGCTCGTTTAACTGGATAGAACTATTTATTCAACTGTAATGCAAATCAAGTATACAGATATGTTAGCGTTTAACTTTTCAGGTATGTGAATGAAGTTAGTAATACTGTTTTGAAGTCGTAATGAACACAAAGCAATGTTGTTTGATTGTAATTCAAGTTTCAGAGATCACAATACATGTAACATTACATCAAGGTGAACTATTGCCCCTCCCCATTTTAACACCATGACACCCACGTTTGAGCAATGTATGTATAGGAATCATCCCTCCCATAGAATGCCGTTATAGAAAAACAACAAGCATTTTGTATGTACGGATCATGTAGCTATGCTTAGCTTTATCTCTTAAAATGAGTAAACTTTCAACTTGGACGTGACAGGAGTAAACAACATGAAGTTGAGATCTATGCACAATTGGTTTTCAGTCACTCTCCTTGTAAACAATAGCCAGCGTTGTCTGTGTGCCGGAGGTATTCCCAGTCGGGGACACGACCCGTGACTGCCATATGTAGTCTACAGCCATTACCTGTTGACTCAGACTACACCATTTTAACAACCAGTGCATATTGTATCCCGTATACGTAAAAAGTCAAATCAGGCAGACAACACAAGACACCCGGCGTTGTACTTGTGCTACCAGGTGTGAGCTTGCTGAGACGACGTTGTCAAGAGGGAAGCCATTACGCCAGGTAAGTTTTCAGTCGCTTGTCCGATCGTCTACTACTGGCATGCGTAAATACATAGACAACAATATCAACAAACGTATACATCTGTTGTAACAGTACTCGTTTTTTTATGGCTAATGGCGTAAGTAGCTTTTGATTACGGTGATTTGGTGATTTTAGTCTGTTAAAGGTCAAATAGTATGGGCTTTGAGTTAGAAGAAGGTATATTCATGCATGCGTGTCATGAAATGCATGCCCTGGGGCATGCTTGATCACCCATTGTTGTTCAGAGACAGGTTCGCATGCATTGATCACACATGCGTATGGAACCTTCCAATATGCTGGAAACATGGACAATATATCGTCTACATTTCTGCGCTCGGTTATTCCGCTATGAAAGGCCACAATAGTTCCGAAACGCAATCCTAACCGATGTTTACATTCAAATTCACCGAGGGCAGACGACTTCATGTCGGGTGCTAAGGAATAGACCGACCCGTGACCCCCCCACCCCCCCTCCGAACTCAGTCAACCATAGCAATACAAGATAAAGACATGGAAAATCGAAATATTTCACGGAAATGCAGTCTGCCTTGTGCGGTCACTCTTTCATTGGTCGAACATTCAAAAGCCATGCAGCCACTCATCATCATATGTACTGCAGATTGCGATGTACAGCCGGGATAGGTTTACAGTACATGTAGGAGTTTTGTAGAAGTCTTGCTCCACATTATTGTTTTGGGGACGTTAAATTTTGTTCTCCATCATTTCGTTTTCCCTTCTACAGGTCAGAGAGGATGGATAGGCAACGTATTGAGGCGTTCTTTGTGATTCTACTACTTTTCGTTGCCTTTGCTTGCGGTCAGCGAAGTGCAAGATCGGCAGGGGGCACCACTGCCCCGCCAGCCCAGTTCATCGTCCTGCAGGCCGAACGTGGCCGTGAAGGATATCTTACAAGTCCCGGGTTTCCAGAGAACTATCCAAGTAAGGGCATTTCTAATATGCTACCATTTTAGGAAATGCCATAAGAAGCAATTTCGTTAGCTCAGAACTTAACTTCACGCTCAGATGGAATTAGCGAAGTGATGTATGATTATAGCAATTCTGTAATTATCCATAGCTCAGCAGATACCGAGATCGCATTAAAAGATTGTCTTTTCGAATTCATAACTTTTGTTTCGGTTGTTTGATGATATTGTAAAAACATAGAGCTTGTCAACAATCACTTAAATTATTGATGTCAGAGAACACCACCATTGATTTATAATGTATCTTATTTTTCCAACAATTGATCCTATTCATGAACAACGTTGTCTGGTTGTGTGACCCATGTCACTCTGGCTCTAAATACTAACAATGCACTAAGAAGTAAGATTAATCATTTATGAAAACGTTCACCGTTCCAAACACGCGCATGTGCAGTGATAGAAATTATGGGTAACATGTCAAAGGTGAATGCCTCTGAGACGTAAACAAATAATGTCTTGACATTTTTATGCAAATCGAGACAATGATAGAAACGAGTATTGTTTACAAGTCAGTAGCCTTCACTTGCGGATGCGCATTCGGAACAGCAAAAACGCTCATTGATGACAATTTCCGTTACAGATAGGACGAATATAAAGTGGAGGATTGAAGCTGGTAATGGTGATGTGGTGCACTTGGCGTTCGACCATTTTGATCTGGAAAGGCGCCAGGTACTGAAACGGAACTGTAGCTGGGACTTTGTCGCGGTGTACGACCATAACAACAATTTGAAAGGTAGGCTCTTTCAGATCACTCCACATTTACGATTCAAAGTTGATTTCATGTTTTATAAAACCCACAAACCATATAGACTTTACCTTAAACTGTGGAGTGGATCTTGATTTACTATGAAATTAGTTATCACTTGTGTTTCATTTGATTTCACTTACTGTACCATGTATTTAAGTGTATCATAGTACTTCCGTTGATGTACTATAATTGTTTACTATCATTGCTGTTTTGAATTATCATAGAACTGCAAAATTAAATATTTTCTTTCATTTCTTCAGATAAGTTCTGTGGGAAGGTGCTACCCCCAGAGGTAGAATCCAGCTCCAGCTTGTCTGTAGCTTTTGTGTCAGATGCTACTGTATCAAGGTCTGGCTTCTCTGCAAGATACTGGGCTAGCGATGCACCGGCTTTAGGTAAAGGATTTTCATCCAATGATATACTCTGTTGTTGTAAGATCTTGTCAGTGATTCGAGTTTATGGGTGACATCGGGACATGCATAATTTTTGTCCATTTTCCAAATTTAAAGGAAAGTCTGTAACTAGAAGATGTGAAAGAAAGCACGCTCACATCAGTTTTTTTGGGTTCCCTGGGGATATTACCGATATAGGATATCACCTACATAGTACAATCAGCTTGGTGTGAGTGGTTCAGAATATGGTCGTATGGCCGCATTTGGGGCAAATTGCTGTCGTATTGAGGTCGTCTGAGTTAGCGCCGAATGGCAACCGCTCCAGACCCTTGCTTCTCGCTGTTTAGCCCCTGGCTGCAAAGAGAGAGTAGTCGGCCCTTCCAGTTGTACATGTAATGTATCTTTTACAGTCTTCAATAGTGTTGCAATGCTGCTCAGAATCCCCTTATTCCATCATTCTGAAAATGCCATCTTGCCCGATGATAACATGGCTGGTGCGCATTCAATAAGCTAGTCTTTCAATTCCATTGGTATTAATTGGATTTGTTTGGATATGTAATGTCTGTATATTCGTATACACATATTTTATTAATATAGCTAAATTTAGTTATATTTATAAAACAGGTGTATACGAATATGCACATGTTTAATAAAACATAACATAGCTTTCTTGTTGATAGATTTGCATCTATCGCACTGCAGTAGACCCAATTATGGGGCATGAAAATACAATTTACTTTAGTTAACTGTTGTTGCATCATTCTTCAGAAATAATGCCTGTCGGCGCCATGGGAAGTGTCAACTTTGTTCCTTTCGACGTCCCCGATGAGTTTTATAACTATTGTAAAGACCTGGACTTCGACTCGGTTGCGGTCCCCAACTTCTATGGCCACGAAAGTGTTTCGAAGATCCTGACGTCACGGCAATGGCAGGAGATGAAGACTGTTGACCGCTCGTGTCATCCGCAAATCCAGCCATTTCTATGTTCACTCTTGATGCCTCGGTATACAACAAGGTAACTTAAAAGCAGGTCTAAGCTTCGACCTTAGTGTACACTCCTGGTTGAACTAATAGATAAAGATAGATGTATGTGTTCAATGGTGGGACCGGTTAGTAACTTTTCACGAATGAAAAGGCATGATGGTATATAGTTACAGATATTAGATTGGCATGTTACGAAATACCTTTTCGTAAAAGCTCAGTCGATCACTCACTCACTCGCTCACTCGCTCACTCGCTCACTCGCTCGCTCACTCGCTCACCCACTCACTCACTCACTCACTCACTCACTCACTCACTCACCCACTGATTCGCTCGCTCGCTCGCTCACTCACTAGCTACTCACTCACCCACTCTCTCACTTGCTCCCTCAGTCAATCAGAAAGTTAATGTTCTTCTTCGTCAATCAGAAAGGCATTGAACATAATAGAATTTGAAAGCAGCAAATGTTCCAGTTCAAATACATCAGAAACCTACATTGCGAAGACTAAACCTCTGCATCCTTATATTAGAAAAGAACTGCCCTGTCAGTCATGGTGCAGAGAGGTAAAGTCGTCATGCTCATCAACAGACATTGACTGTGAGAGTCTTCCTATCACTGGATGCGTCAACTTGGAACCTCCCGAAGGTATAGTGAAAGCAACGGAATACACGTATCTGAAACTGATCAACTTGAAAGACGTCGTTCTTTGTGTAGTCTGATACCAGTATAGCAGTTTGTGTAGTAGTTGTCTTCTGTAGTCCGTGCTCGAAGCAGTAGTTAGTCTTTTCTATTTGGTGCTCGAGGCAGCAGCACCAGCAGCAGTAGTAGTATTGGTGGGGGTGGTAGTAGAAGTAGTAGTAGTAGTATTGTAGAAGAAGCAGTTGTAGTAATTATAATGGTCTATAGCAGTAGTGTTCTCTATTCAGTGCTCGAGGCAAGTGTCAGTCGAAACAATAACACTTTTAAAAGAATATTGTGCATGAGTACCAACGATGGTAACATCGGTATTTGCATTCTTCTTCAGATTGCTACTACGGTAATGGAGAAAACTACAGAGGCGTGGGAACTCTACCGGAGGGAAGCGGGAAGACGTGCCTGAATTGGACCAACGTGCTTGAGCCATTGTTTGGGCAATTCAAGTCCTACTTGGACTGGGTTGATAAGCGTGAGAACTACTGCCGAAATTTAGGGCTAGGTCAGTATTCTTCCCTCTTTCTTGAAATTCTATACTTTTGTAAACCGTGTTTTTATAGTTACCTTTTAAAATGCATTATTTTTTTACTGTCTGTTTGAGTTTGCCTGTCTGTGTTTTACAGGCTTTTATTATCAAGAACCCTTCTGTTTTGTGAGAACCGTCTTTGATGGCGAAGAATACCCACTCCCCACGCCATGTGGTTTGAAGCCTTGCGATGGTAAGTTTTTCGTCCTTCCTGTCCACATACAGGGCTATGATAAGGCTAGAAACATTTGTCCGAAGTGTTTTAGTCCAAAATTAGTCGGAGCAGTGTTCATTAGTTTTTGCTAATATGGAGAGTTCTTTACTTTAGAGTCCATTCCAAGACACCATGAGGGTTTTTAGGCGATACTCATAATTAGTCTGAATTATTTTGAATGAAAAAAATATCTGAGCCATAACAATTAAATTATTTTTGAAAAATTGCCTAAGAAAGTACTCATATATTTGAATTCCATTGAATATTTTAGAAACATTTTGAAAGTAACTGTACAAAAATATCTTTACTTAGAATAATTGTGAAACCTCCGTGTGATTATTTCACATTACAAATATTTACAAAAAATGGTAAACCTGGCCAAATGGTAGAATTAGTTTATTGCCCCCATAAAAGTAAGCCCTATTGTTGTATCTGTATATTTTTAGATTTCACAGCTGGGCACTGTTGGATCCTTTGTGGTTGGCCATTGTTGCATGACACCCAACAATACTTTGCAACGATGTGTGAATTGCTATCTTCCCAGCCCACTGAACCATTTACAAAAAATGGTAGAAAATGGTAAATAATGTTAGAATGCTGTTATGATTATTTAGAAACCATCAGAAGTATCCAACTTCACACCATGAATATTTCCAAAGTTATACAGAACCAGGGAAATATTTATAAAGTTGAAACAGTGTTACAAATATTTCTGTAGTATCAAATGTCCTAGACATATAATTACAAAACTTTAAAATGAATTCTAAACAATGGCTACAAACATCCGAACGGTGTCTTGGAATGGACTCTAGCTTCGGAATTGGCTAAGCCTTTTATCATCTTCCACTGCAATTAACTAAATATATATATTTATCTACAATAAACTATCTCGTCGTTTGCAGTGTGTATGTAAAGGGTTCTACACCAAATTAACCTACTGTCAGAGACCACATTACACTTATTACACAAATATGATTGGCTTAAAGCCTGATTTTGAAACAAAAAGAAGGCCCAAAGACTTGCCTAGCCTGCAATATGCACCTTCAAAATCCCAACATATCTCAACAAAAAGGTTTTACAGCTAACCCTTCGGTAACCGCAAAAAGCGACCCCTTACGATTGCACTTCTGGAATTCCCAACAAAATGTGTGTTACTTTCAACACTTTTATATCATAGAAAAACATCTGGGCAGAAGGTAAAAAATGGTTTGGGTGCCCAAAATTACTTTGCTACTTTTCTTTTATCGAAAGAAGGCTCACCCTGGGGGTTACCGCTAACGCGTAGCGAACCCTTCGGTAACCGCAAAAATTGACCCCTTACGATTGGACTTCCGGAATTCCCAAGAAAGTGTGCGTTACTTTCAACACTTTTATATCATAGGAAAACATCTGGGCAGAATGTAAAAAATGGTTTGGGTGCCTAAAATTACTTTGCTACTTTTCTATTATCGAATGAAGGCTCACCATGGGGGTTACCGCTAACGCGTAGCGAACCCTTCGGTAACCGCAAAAAGCGACCGCTTACGATTGCACTTCTGGAATTCCCAACAAAGTGTGCGTTACTTTCAACACTTTTATATCATAGAAAAACATCTGGGCAGAAGGTAAAAAATGGTTTGGGTGCCCAAAATTACTTTGCTACTTTTCTATTATCGAATAAAGGCTCACGCTGGGGGTTACCGCTAACGCGTAGGGAACCCTTCGGTAACCGCAAAAAGCGACCCCTTACGATTGCACTTCTGGAATTCCCAACAAAATGTGTGTTACTTTCAACACTTTTATATCATAGAAAAAAATCTGTGCAGAAGGTAAAAAATGGTTTGGGTGCCCAAAATTACTTTGCTACTTTTCTATTATCGAAAGAAGGCTCACCCTGGGGGTTACCGCTAACGCGTAGCGAACCCTTCCGTAACCGCAAAAAGCGACATCTTACGATTTGACTTCCGGAATTCCCAACAAAGTGTGCGTTACTTTCAACACTTTTATGTCATAGGAAAACATCTGGGCAGAATGTAAAAAATGGTTTGGGTGCCTAAAATTACTTTGCTACTTTTCTATTATCGAATAAAGGCTCACGCTGGGGGTTACCGCTAACGCGTAGGGAACCCTTCGGTAACCGCAAAAAGCGACCCCTTACGATTGCACTTCTGGAATTCCCAACAAAGTGTGCGTTACTTTCAACACTTTTATATCATAGAAAAACATCTGGGCAGAAGGTAAAAAATGGTTTGGGTGCCCAAAATTACTTTGCTACTTTTCTATTATCGAAAGAAGTCTCACCCTGGGGGTTACCGCTAACGCGTAGCGAACCCTTCGGTAACCGCAAAAAGCGACATCTTACGATTGGACTTCTGGAATTCCCAACAAAGTGTGCGTTACTTTCAACACTTTTATATCATAGGAAAACATCTGGGCAGAAGGTAAAAAATGGTTTGAGTGGCCAAAATTACTTTGCTACTTTTCTATTATCGAATGAAGGCTCACCCTGGGGGTTACCGCTAACGCGTAGCGAACCCTTCGGTAACCGCAAAAAGCGACCCCTTACGATTGCACTTCCGGAATTCCCAACAAAGTGTGCGTTACTTTCAACACTTTTATATCATAGAAAAACATCTGGGCAGAAGGTAAAAAATGGTTTGGGTGCCCACAATTACTTTGCTACTTTTCTATTATCGAATGAAGGCTCACCATGGGGGTTGCCGCTAACGCGTAGCGAACCCTTCGGTAACCGAAAAAGGGACATCTTACGATTGGACTTCTGGAATTCCCAACAAAGTGTGCGTTACTTTCAACACTTTTATATCATAGAAAAACATCTGGGCAGAAGGTAAAAAATGGTTTGGGTGCCCACAATTACTTTGCTACTTTTCTATTATCGAATGAAGGCTCACCCTGGGGGTTACCGCTAACGCGTAGCGAACCATTCGGTAACCGGAAAAAGCGACCCCTTACGATTGGACTTCGGGAATTCCCAACAAAGTGTGCGTTACTTTCGACACTTTTATATCATAGAACAACATCTGGGCAGAAGGTAAAAATTGTTTGGGTGCCCAAAATTACTTTGCTACTTTTCTATTATCGAATGAAGGCTCACCCTGGGGGTTACCGCTAACGCGTAGCGAACCCTTCGGTAACCGCAAAAAGCGACCCCTTACGATTGCACTTCTGGAATTCCCAACAAAGTGTGCGTTACTTTCAACACTTTTATATCATACAAAAACATCTGGGCAGAAGGTAAAAAATGGTTTGGGTGCCCAAAATTACTTTGCTACTTTTCTATTATCGAAAGAAGGCTCACCCTGGGGGTTACCGCTAACGCGTAGCGAACCCTTCGGTAACCGCAAAAAGCGACCCCTTACGATTGGACTTCCGGAATTCCCAACAAAGTGTGCGTTACTTTCAACACTTTGTTATCATAGAAAAACATCTGGGCAGAATGTAAAAAATGGTTTGGGTGCCCAAAATTACTATGCTACTTTTCTTTTATCGAATGAAGGCTCACCCTGGGGGTTACCGCAAACGCGTAGCGAACCCTTCGGCAACCGCAAAAAGCGACCCCTTACGATTGGACTTCCGGAATTCCCAACAAAGTGTGCGTTACTTTCAACACTTTTATATCATAGGAAAACATCTGGGCAGAAGGTAAAAAATGGTTTGGGTGCCCAAAATTACTTTGCTACTTTTCTATTATCGAATGAAGGCTCACCCTGGGGGTTACCGCTAACGCGTAGCGAACCCTTCGGTAACCGCAAAAAGCGACCCCTTACGATTGCACTTCCGGAATTCCCAGCAAAGTGTGCGTTACTTTCAACACTTTTATATCATAGACAAACATCTGGGCAGAAGGTAAAAAATGGTTTGGGTGCCCAAAATTACTTTGCTACTTTTCTATTATCGAATGAAAGCTCACCCTTGGGGTTACCGCTAACGCGTAGCGAACCCTTCGGTAACCGCAAAAAGCGACATCTTACGATTGGACTTCTGGAATTCCCAACAAAGTGTGCGTTACTTTCAACACTTTTATAACATAGAAAAACATCTGGGAAGAATGTAAAAAATTGTTTGGGTGCCCAAAATTACTTTTCTACTTTTATATTATCGAATGAAGGCTCACCCTGGGGGTTACCGCTAACGCGTAGCGAACCCTTCGGTAACAGCAAAAAGCGACCCCTTACGATTGCACTTCTGGAATTCCCAACAAAGTGTGCGTTACTTTCAACACTTTTATATCATAGAACAATATCTAGGCAGAAGGTAAAAAATGGTTTGGGTGCCCAAAATTACTTTGCTACTTTTCTATTATCGAATGAAGGCTCACCCTGGGGGTTACCGCTAACGCGTAGCGAACCCTTCGGTAACCGCAAAAAGCGACCCCTTCCGATTGCACTTCTGGAAATCTCAACAAAGTGTGCGTTACTTTCAACACTTTATCATACAAAAACATCTGGGCAGAAGGTAAAAAATGGTTTGGGTGCCCAAAATTACTTTGCTACTTTTCTATTATCGAATGAAGGCTCACCCTGGGGGTTACCGCTAACGCGTAGCGAACCCTTCGGTAACCGCAAAAAGCGACCCTTATAATTGGACTTCCGGAATTCCCAACAAAGTGTGCGTTACTTTCAACACTTTTATATCATAGAAAAACATCTGGGCAGAAGGTAAAAAATGGTTTGGGTGCCCAAAATAACTTTGCTACTTTTCTATTATCGAATGAAGGCTCACCATGGGGGTTACCGCTAACGCGTAGCGAACCCTTGGGTAACCGCAAAAAGCGACCCCTTACGATTGGACTTCTGGAATTTCCAACAAAGTGTGCGTTACTTTCAACACTTTTATATCATAGAAAAACATCTGGGCAGAAGGTAAAAAATGGTTTGGGTGCCCACAATTACTTTGCTACTTTTCGTTTATCGAAAGAAGGCTCACCCTGGGGGTTACCGCTAACGCGTAGCGAACCCTTCGGTAACCGCAAAAAGCGACATCTTACGATTGGACTTCTGGAATTCCCAACAAAGTGTGCGTTATTTTCGACACTTTTATATCATAGAACAACATCTGGGCAGAAGGTAAAAAATTGTTTGGGTGCCCAAAATTACTTTGCTACTTTTCTATTATCGAATGAAGGCTCACGCTGGGGGTTACCGCTAACGCGTAGCGAACCCTTCGGTAACCGCTAAATGCGACCCCTTACGATTGGACTTTGGGAATTTCCGACAAAGTGTTCGTTACTTTCAACACTTTTATATCATACAAAACATCTGGGCAGAAGGTAAAAAATGGTTTGGGTGCCTAAAATTACTTTGCTACTTTTCCATTATCGAATGAAGGCTCACCCTGGGGGTTACCGCTAACGCGTAGCGAACCCTTCGGTAACCGCAAAAAGCGACCCCTTCCGATTGCACTTCTGGAAATCTCAACAAAGTGTGCGTTACTTTCAACACTTTATCATACAAAAACATCTGGGCAGAAGGTAAAAAATGGTTTGGGTGCCCAAAATTACTTTGCTACTTTTCTATTATCGAATAAAGGCTCACCCTGGGGGTTACCGCTAACGCGTAGCGAACCCTTCGGTAACCGCAAAAAGCGACCCTTATAATTGGACTTCCGGAATTCCCAACAAAGTGTGCGTTACTTTCAACACTTTTATATCATAGAAAAACATCTGGGCAGAAGGTAAAAAATGGTTTGGGTGCCCAAAATAACTTTGCTACTTTTCTATTATCGAATGAAGGCTCACCATGGGGGTTACCGCTAACGCGTAGCGAACCCTTGGGTAACCGCAAAAAGCGACCCCTTACGATTGGACTTCTGGAATTTCCAACAAAGTGTGCGTTACTTTCAACACTTTTATATCATAGAAAAACATCTGGGCAGAAGGTAAAAAATGGTTTGGGTGCCCACAATTACTTTGCTACTTTTCGTTTATCGAAAGAAGGCTCACCCTGGGGGTTACCGCTAACGCGTAGCGAACCCTTCGGTAACCGCAAAAAGCGACATCTTACGATTGGACTTCTGGAATTCCCAACAAAGTGTGCGTTATTTTCGACACTTTTATATCATAGAACAACATCTGGGCAGAAGGTAAAAATTGTTTGGGTGCCCAAAATTACTTTGCTACTTTTCTATTATCGAATGAAGGCTCACCCTGGGGGTTACCGCTAACGCGTAGCGAACCCTTCGGTAACCGCTAAATGCGACCCCTTACGATTGGACTTTGGGAATTTCCGACAAAGTGTTCGTTACTTTCAACACTTTTATATCATACAAAAACATCTGGGCAGAAGGTAAAAAATGGTTTGGGTGCCTAAAATTACTTTGCTACTTTTCCATTATCGAATGAAGGCTCACCCTGGGGGTTACCGCTAACGCGTAGCGAACCCTTCGGTAACCGCAAAAATCGACCCCTTACGATTGGACTTCCGGAATTCCCAACAAAGTGTGCGTTACTTTCAACACTTTTATATCATAGAAAAACATCTGGGCAGAAGGTAAAAAATGGTTTGGGTGCCCAAAATTACTTTGCTACTTTTCTATTATCGAATGAAGGCTCACCCTGGGGGTTACCGCTAACGCGTAGCGAACCCTTCGGTAACCGCAAAAAGCAACCCCTTACGATTGGACTTCCGGAATTCCCAACAAAGTGTGCGTTACTTTTAACACCTTTATATCATAGAACAATATCTGGGCAGAAGGTAAAAATGGTTTGGGTCCCCAAAATTACTTTGCTACTTTTCCATTATCGAATGAAGGCACACCCTGGGGGTTACCGCTAACGCGTAGCGAACCCTTCGGTAACCGCTAAATGCGACCCCTTACGATTGCACTTCTGGAATTCCCAACAAAGTGTGCGTTACTTTCAACACTTTTATATCATAGAACAATATCTAGGCAGAAGGTAAAAAATGGTTTGGGTGCCCAAAATTACTTTGCTACTTTTCTATTATCGAATGAAGGCTCACCCTGGGGGTTACCGCTAACGCGTAGCGAACCCTTCGGTAACCGCAAAAAGCGACCCCTTCCGATTGCACTTCTGGAAATCTCAACAAAGTGTGCGTTACTTTCAACACTTTATCATACAAAAACATCTGGGCAGAAGGTAAAAAATGGTTTGGGTGCCCAAAATTACTTTGCTACTTTTCTATTATCGAATGAAGGCTCACCCTGGGGGTTACCGCTAACGCGTAGCGAACCCTTCGGTAACCGCAAAAAGCGACCCTTATAATTGGACTTCCGGAATTCCCAACAAAGTGTGCGTTACTTTCAACACTTTTATATCATAGAAAAACATCTGGGCAGAAGGTAAAAAATGGTTTGGGTGCCCAAAATAACTTTGCTACTTTTCTATTATCGAATGAAGGCTCACCATGGGGGTTACCGCTAACGCGTAGCGAACCCTTGGGTAACCGCAAAAAGCGACCCCTTACGATTGGACTTCTGGAATTTCCAACAAAGTGTGCGTTACTTTCAACACTTTTATATCATAGAAAAACATCTGGGCAGAAGGTAAAAAATGGTTTGGGTGCCCACAATTACTTTGCTACTTTTCGTTTATCGAAAGAAGGCTCACCCTTGGGGTTACCGCTAACGCGTAGCGAACCCTTCGGTAACCGCAAAAAGCGACATCTTACGATTGGACTTCTGGAATTCCCAACAAAGTGTGCGTTATTTTCGACACTTTTATATCATAGAACAACATCTGGGCAGAAGGTAAAAAATTGTTTGGGTGCCCAAAATTACTTTGCTACTTTTCTATTATCGAATGAAGGCTCACCCTGGGGGTTACCGCTAACGCGTAGCGAACCCTTCGGTAACCGCTAAATGCGACCCCTTACGATTGGACTTTGGGAATTTCCGACAAAGTGTTCGTTACTTTCAACACTTTTATATCATACAAAAACATCTGGGCAGAAGGTAAAAAATGGTTTGGGTGCCTAAAATTACTTTGCTACTTTTCCATTATCGAATGAAGGCTCACCCTGGGGGTTACCGCTAACGCGTAGCGAACCCTTCGGTAACCGCAAAAATCGACCCCTTACGATTGGACTTCCGGAATTCCCAACAAAGTGTGCGTTACTTTCAACACTTTTATATCATAGAAAACTATCTGGGCAGAAGGTAAAAAATGGTTTGGGTGCCCAAAATTACTTTGCTACTTTTCTATTATCGAATGAAGGCTCACCCTGGGGGTTACCGCTAACGCGTAGCGAACCCTTCGGTAACCGCAAAAAGCGACCCCTTACGATTGGACTTCCGGAATTCCCAACAAAGTGTGCGTTACTTTTAACACCTTTATATCATAGAACAATATCTGGGCAGAAGGTAAAAATGGTTTGGGTCCCCAAAATTACTTTGCTACTTTTCTATTATCGAATGAAGGCACACCCTGGGGGTTACCGCTAACGCGTAGCGAACCCTTCGGTAACCGCTAAATGCGACCCCTTACGATTGGACTTTGGGAATTTCCGACAAAGTGTTCGTTACTTTCAACACTTTTATATCATACAAAAACATCTGGGCAGAAGGTAAAAAATGGTTTGGGTGCCCAAAATTACTTTGCTACTTTTCCATTATCGAATGAAGGCTCACCCTGGGGGTTACCGCTAACGCGTAGCGAACCCTTCGGTAACCGCAAAAATCGACCCCTTACGATTGGACTTCCGGAATTCCCAACAAAGTGTGCGTTACTTTCAACACTTTTATATCATAGAAAAACATCTGGGCAGAAGGTAAAAAATGGTTTGGGTGCCCAAAATTACTTTGCTACTTTTCTATTATCGAATGAAGGCTCACCCTGGGGGTTACCGCTAACGCGTAGCGAACCCTTCGGTAACCGCAAAAAGCGACCCCTTACGATTGGACTTCCGGAATTCCCAACAAAGTGTGCGTTACTTTCAACACCTTTATATCATAGAACAATATCTGGGCAGAAGGTAAAAAAAATGGTTTGAGTGCCCAAAATTACTTTGCTACTTTTCTATTATCGAATAAAGGCTCACGCTGGGGGTTACCGCTAACGCGTAGGGAACCCTTCGGTAACCGCAAAAAGCGACCCCTTACGATTGCACTTCTGGAATTCCCAACAAAGTGTGCGTTACTTTCGACACTATTATATCATACAAAAACATTTGGGCAGAAGGTAAAAAAAGGTTTGGGTGCCCAAAATTACTTTGCTACTTTTCTATTATCGAAAGAAGGCTCACCCTGGGGGTTACCGCTAACGCGTAGCGAACCCTTCGGTAACCGCAAAAATCGACCCCTTACGATTGGACTTACGGAATTCCCAACAAAGTGTGCGTTACTTTCAACACTTTTATATCATAGAAAAATATCTGGGCAGAAGGTAAAAAATGGTTTGGGTGCCCAAAATTACTTTGCTACTTTTCTATTATCGAATGAAGGCACACCATGGGGGTTACCGCTAACGCGTAGCGAACCCTTGGGTAACCGCAAAAAGCGACCCCTTACGATTGCACTTCTGGAATTCCCAACAAAGTGTGCGTTACTTTCAACACTTTTATATCATAGAAAAACATCTGGGAAGAAGGTAAAAATGGTTTGGGTGCCCAAAATTACTTTGCTACTTTTCTATTATCGAATGAAGGCTCACCCTGGGGGTTACCGCTAACGCGTAGCGAACCCTTCGGTAACGGACTTCCGGAATTCCCAACAAGTCTGCGTTACCTTCAACACTTTTTTTATCATAGAAAAACATCTGGGCAGGAGGTAAAAATTGGTTTGGGTGCCCAAAATTACTTTGCTACTTTTCTATTATCGAATGAAGGCTCACCCTGGGGGTTACCGCTAACGCGTAGCGAACCCTTCGGTAACCGCAAAAATCGCCCCCTTACGATTGGACTTCCGGAATTCCCAACAAAGTGTGCGTTATTTTCAACACTTTTATATCATAGAAAAACATCTGGGCAGAAGGTAAAAAATGGTTTGGGTGCCCAAAATTACTTTGCTACTTTTCTATTATCGAATGAAGGCTCACCCTGGGGGTTACCGCTAACGCGTAGCGAACCCTTCGGTAACCGCTAAATGCGACCCCTTACGATTGGACTTTGGGAATTTCCGACAAAGTGTTCGTTACTTTCAACACTTTTATATCATAGAAAAACACCTGGGCAGAAGGTGAAAAATGGTTTGGGTGCCCAAAATTACTTTGCTACTTTTCTATTATCGAATGAAGGCTCACCCTGGGGGTTACCGCTAACGCGTAGCGAACCCTTTGGTAACCGCAAAAAGCGACCCCTTACGATTGGACTTCCGGAATTCCCAACAAAGTGTGCGTTACTTTCAACACTTTTTTATCATAGAAAAACATCTGGGCAGAAGGTAAAAAATGGTTTGGGTGCCCAAAATTACTTTGCTACTTTTCTATTATCGAATGAAGGCTCACGCTGGGGGTTACCGCTAACGCGTAGCGAACCCTTCGGTAACGGACTTCCGGAATTCCCAACAAGTCTGCGTTACCTTCAACACTTTTATATCATAGAAAAACATCTGGGCAGGAGGTAAAAAATGGTTTGGGTGCCCAAAATTACTTTGCTACTTTTCTATTATCGAATGAAGGCTCACCCTGGGGGTTACCGCTAACGCGTAGCGAACCCTTCCGTAACCGCAAAAAGCGACATCTTACGATTTGACTTCCGGAATTCCCAACAAAGTGTGCGTTACTTTCAACACTTTTATATCATAGAACAACATCTGGGCAGAAGGTAAAAAATGGTTTG
This sequence comes from Branchiostoma floridae x Branchiostoma belcheri, assembly GCA_019207045.1. Taxonomy (NCBI): domain Eukaryota; kingdom Metazoa; phylum Chordata; class Leptocardii; order Amphioxiformes; family Branchiostomatidae; genus Branchiostoma; species Branchiostoma floridae x Branchiostoma belcheri. The sequence goes on along the minus strand of CM033028.1, from coordinate 16,407,796 downwards.
GGTGCCCAAAATTACTTTGCTACTTTTCCATTATCGAATGAAGGCTCACCCTGGGGGTTACCGCTAACGCGTAGCGAACCCTTCGGTAACCGCAAAAATCGCCCCCTTACGATTGGACTTCCGGAATTCCCAACAAAGTGTGCGTTACTTTCAACACTTTTTTATCATAGAAAAACATCTGGGCAGAAGGTAAAAAATGGATTGGGTGCCCAAAATTACTTTGCTACTTTTCTATTATCGAATGAAGGCTCACCCTGGGGGTTACCGCTAACGCGTAGCGAACCCTTCGGTAACCGCAAAAAGCGACCCTTACGATTGGACTTCCGGAATTCCCAACAAAGTGTGCGTTACTTTCAACACTTTTATATCATAGAAAACTATCTGGGCAGAAGGTAAAAAATGGTTTGGGTGCCCAAAATTACTTTGCTACTTTTCTATTATCGAATGAAGGCTCACCCTGGGGGTTACCGCTAACGCGTAGCGAACCCTTCGGTAACCGCTAAAATTTACCCCTTATTACGATTGGACTTCTGGAATTCCCAACAAAGTGTGCGTTACTTTGAATACTTTTATATCATAGAAAACTATCTGGGCAGAAGGTAAAAAATGGTTTGGGTGCCCAAAATTACTTTGCTACTTTTCTATTATCGAATGAAGGCTCACCCTGGGGGTTACCGCTAACTCGTAGCGAACCCTTCGGTAACCGCTAAATTGCGACCCCTTACGATTGGGCTTTGGGAATTTCCAAAAAAGTGTGCGTTACTTTCAACACTTTTATATCATACAAAAACATCTGGGCAGAAGGTAAAAAATGGTTTGGGTGCCCAAAATTACTTTGCTACTTTTCTATTATCGAATGAAGGCTCACCCTGGGGGTTACCGCTAACGCGTAGCGAACCCTTCGGTAACCGCAAAAAGCGACCCCTTACGATTGCACTTCCGGAATTCCCAACAAAGTGTGCGTTACTTTCAACACTTTTTTTTTATCATAGAAAAACATCTGGGCAGGAGGTAAAAAATGGTTTGGGTGCCCAAAATTACTTTGCTACTTTTCTATTATCGAATGAAGGCTCACCCTGGGGGTTACCGCTAACGCGTAGCGAACCCTTCGGTAACCGCAAAAAGCGACTGCTTACGATTTGACTTCCGGAATTCCCAACAAAGTGTGCGTTACTTTCAACACTTTTATATCATAGAACAACATCTGGGCAGAAGGTAAAAAATGGTTTGGGTGCCCAAAATTACTTTGCTACTTTTCTATTATCGAATGAAGGCTCACCCTGGGGGTTACCGCTAACGCGTAGCGAACCCTTCGGTAACCGCAAAAAGCGACCCCTTACGATTGGACTTCCGGAATTCCCAACAAAGTGTGCGTTACTTTCGACACTTTTATATCATAGAAAAACATCTGGGCAGAAGGTAAAAAATGGTTTGGGTGCCCAAAATTACTTTGCTACTTTTCTATTATCGAATGAAGGCTCACCCTGGGGGTTACCGCTAACGCGTAGCGAACCCTTCGGTAACCGCTAAATGCGACCCCTTACGATTGGACTTTGGGAATTTCCGACAAAGTGTTCGTTACTTTCAACACTTTTATATCATAGAACAACATCTGGGCAGAAGGTAAAAAATGGTTTGGGTGCCCAAAATTACTTTGCTACTTTTCCATTATCGAATGAAGGCTCACCCTGGGGGTTACCGCTAACGCGTAGCGAACCCTTCGGTAACCGCAAAAATCGCCCCCTTACGATTGGACTTCCGGAATTCCCAACAAAGTGTGCGTTACTTTCAACACTTTTTTATCATAGAAAAACATCTGGGCAGAAGGTAAAAAATGGTTTGGGTGCCCAAAATTACTTTGCTACTTTTCTATTATCGAATGAAGGCTCACCCTGGGGGTTACCGCTAACGCGTAGCGAACCCTTCGGTAACCGCAAAAAGCGACCCTTACGATTGGACTTCCGGAATTCCCAACAAAGTGTGCGTTACTTTCAACACTTTTATATCATAGAAAACTATCTGGGCAGAAGGTAAAAAATGGTTTGGGTGCCCAAAATTACTTTGCTACTTTTCTATTATCGAATGAAGGCTCACCCTGGGGGTTACCGCTAACGCGTAGCGAACCCTTCGGTAACCGCTAAAATTTACCCCTTATTACGATTGGACTTCTGGAATTCCCAACAAAGTGTGCGTTACTTTCAACACTTTTATATTATAGAAAACTATCTGGGCAGAAGGTAAAAAATGGTTTGGGTGCCCAAAATTACTTTGCTACTTTTCTATTATCGAATGAAGGCTCACCCTGGGGGTTACCGCTAACGCGTAGCGAACCCTTGGGTAACCGCAAAAAGCGACCCCTTACGATTGCACTTCCGGAATTCCCAATAAAGTGTGCGTTACTTTCAACACTTTTTTATCATAGAAAACTATCTGGGCAGAAGGTAAAAAAATGGTTTGGGTGCCCAAAATTACTTTGCTACTTTTCTATTATCGAATGAAGGCTCACCCTGGGGGTTACCGCTAACGCGTAGCGAACCCTTCGGTAAGCGCTAAAATTTACCCCTTATTACGATTGGACATCTGGAATTCCCAACAAAGTGTGCGTTATTTTCAACACTTTTATATCATAGAACAATATCTGGGCAGAAGGTAAAAAATGGTTTGGGTGCCCAAAATTACTTTGCTACTTTTCTATTATCGAATGAAGGCTCACCCTGGGGGTTACCGCTAACGCGTAGCAAACCCTTCGGTAACCGCAAAAAGCGGCCACTTAAAAAGAGTCTCTGTGGCTACGTCGAATTAGTGACGATTTTCCTTCAACTTTGACATATAACTTCCATTGCAATACGCTGTACATACGCATATTCACATTGGACTACTACTAGCCTTATTCTCACGTCTTTTCCAGTTCCTGGCTGCGGACTTCCCCCTGTTGTGGAATCTGGGAGCAGAAGTCCGGTGCAAAATTTCTACAGGGTAGGAGAGAGCGTCTCCATCAGCTGTGATGTAGGCTATGTCATAGAGGATGACGACATGTCGATAACATGTACAGGAGATGGAACATGGAACAAGGAATATCTACGGTGTACTGGTGAGTTTGTCTTGAGTAGTATAGTTTATGAGTTTCTAACATGGATTCTACGTTACCATTTCCCCCGATCAATTAGATAGACAGCACGAGGGAAGTATTAGAAACAGTTACATGACAGAATCTTCCTCGACATGACTTCCATACGGTCCACACGAATTAGTGACTTTGACAAGTAACATGTTTCTTCAGTTAAATGCTCTGATGTTGTTTATTTTCTGCCAGATCATTCTAGTGACGCCGAAGTAGCTATCATCTATTGTTTCGCTTCAATGCACAACGCTCTAATAATGATGTTATTGTAAGTTCTTGCTATAACTTTGCATGTCTCTGATAGAAAGTATATTCAGATCATAGGTTATTTTAAAAAGCAATTTCTTGAATTGCAACTCTCTATACATATAGTATAACTTGTGAAGTTACTAACTAACTAACTAAACGAACCCTTCTGTCGTTTATGTACCAGTTGACCACAGGCTGCAGCTTGCCAATACGCTGCTTGCTTCAGAACGGTACTCCCCACAGCTGGCACCCAGTCGGAATCAGGTCAACGTGATCTTCGAAGCTGCAGTGGTGGAGATCATCGACGCTGTAAGTGCGACATATAGCGTTCCCTTTTCGTATTGCAGCTGCCAAAGTTCACTACCGAACTGATCTAACAGCTAGCAACATGTAGTACTTTCCGTGTATTATATGATTTCTGTACATGTTTTGGACCACATCACTAACACAGACATCGGTAAGGAACAAATGTGATGCACTTAACACACTAAGCAATTTTAGTTACTTCTTAAGAATGCAGTCCCAAGCGTGACTGGGTCTTTATCCCTCTCGAAGTTATCACGGTTCATGACTGTAGTGAGTTTTCTGATCCACAGACGACTTGATCCGAATGGAATGCATCTGTTGTTCTCTCTGTTTAGTAGTTATTATTACCAAGAGGAAACGTTGGCTGTTATGTTACTTTGTTTTTCAGCCATTCATCAAACTAAGGAAATTACTATCCGAGACTGCTCTCATCCTGCCAGTTACTGTATTGTATTGGCTTCAACGTGTAAGGGCGTAACGTTATTTGTGATTGGCGTTGCTTTTAACAATATGTTTTAAGTCAACCTTTTCTGTGGTTTCAGGACGAAAAGAACGAGAACATGTTCGCATCGATTGCCTTCAGGCTGGTAAGTAGTTTGGTTGTCTGACACCGTTTCATTTATATCAAAATGTATGAAGTTGAATAAAAGATAAGTGCACCAAATGTGACAATGTGTCTGAACAATGCTTTCTTAGATTTTGATCTCGTCATACAGTCCTTTTAGGTCGTCATGCTAACATGCAATGGGTCACAGTAGCTATTATGAATGCTTTTAAGTGTTGTTGTTTCTTCCTTTAGCGATGGAGGGATAATCGTCTCTTCTGGACCCCAACCAAGTACGGCGGAGTCTCTGAGCTTGTTGTGACCACGAAGGATGTGTGGATCCCCAAAGTCTTTCTTCAACGAAAGTGAATACCCGTCTTTTCTCTCATTACAGACACATGATCTGTGAATACTAGTACTAGTATTTGCTCCATAGATTTCTTCATTGATACAAAAACCAAATTGAATGCTTAATGATAAAAAACTACGGGTCTTAGTGGCAAATGTGCAGATGTTGGCCCACCGGTGCACCAGATCCGTTGGTGTTTTGACACCCTTTTTGACAGATTAGCCGTAAGGCTCGATGGGCGTCACTCCACCGTCACGGGGGAGGGGCATGGCGAGTATCGAACTCGGGACCTACTGATTCCGATTCCAACACCCTAGTCGTTGCGCCACACAGACACCGTGCTTATACATGCCATCAGGAAAAATAGTCTCTTCTTGACTCAGGTTCCATTCATAAAGTTCACGATTGATAAAACGTATGTCCATAGCTATAATTTGGATGCTTGAATCTCTTATGATAACGAGAAATAACTAAAACATTACTGACAATGACTATTTTGATTACTACAGCGGCGACGCTAAATTCAGTGACTTCCCCGCCGCTCCTGTGACAGTCAGAAGTGATGGACTAGTGGAGTGGGACATAATAGATCTACTAACGACAACATGTGATCTTGGTAACTTTTGGAAAAAACATTATTGCTTGAAAGCAAATAACTATTTCTGCATGGTTAATTGAAGTAACGAGTATGTGCAAACCCCTCACGCTTCATACGTACGTGGTTGACAAGTACAAGGTATAATTACATATGCATTGTATTCATACGTGATACGTACAAGTTTCTTTATTTCACAACTTGGTTTTATGTACATTTAGGTAATTCTAACACCACACTGCAGATATGATGATGCAGCTACAGGTGTCGCTGCTAACCATGCGTCAAACATAAAAAAAATGTCAAAAAATGCAGTCTTAAACGTATATGCGTAATGTGTTGTCATACATATAGGAATAATAATTGAATATTGTTCAGCAGCAATAAATAAGAAATGTGTATTGTCCATTATATATATAGAGATTGTAATCGAAATCTTGAGAGAAAGAGAGAAAGAGAGAGATAGAAACGGAGAGAGACAGAGAGAGACAGAGAGAAAGAGAGACAGTCAGAGACAGAAAGAAAGAGAGACAGAATTACTGATGCTTAGATGCCTCTTCTTTACTTGCAGAACCTGCACTGTTTCCTTTTGACACCATGGAGTGCCCTGTGTGTCTGGGAGCAAGTACTCGTGTGGAAAGGTTTCACTGCCCGAAAAGCAATGACAACAGAAATGCTACTGAGCATAACACTCACATAGAAAATTTCATGGCATGTGGAGAGGAGTCTGTGGACGTGGCCGACCAGTGGAATGCGCGATGGACGGTATGTGTTTTTTTAATTTATTTAATTTTCACCACAAAACAAGGCTATAAGAGCAAGTCAATTTTTTGGAGTTCCTGTACTGAATTATGATGACAGATGTTTCTTGCAACCTTTAAGTTAAAAATTTATGGTTGTACGTATACCCATCAGGGAAGTAATCAGAACGAAGCTTGTTCAATGAAGTAGTTTCATGATCACTTAGTCTTTTTTGTACACAACCAAGTGTTTCATTCAAGACAGACGTTTTAATAACCGATTGTCGCCTCTCTTAGGGTAATACTGATTGGTTCTGTTACACACTACAAGTAGGTGTCGCAGCTAACAGATGCGGTCCCAAACGTATTCGTACATACACATATACCAATGAGGTTTTATACTTGAATATACATGTACCTATACATATTCATTTTACCTACACTCAGATACCAAGCTTGAAATATATTTCATATACATATACAGCAATAATGAGATAATGCGATTCCAAACGTAAAGTATTATCACAAACAATACCTACTGTTTATAATTTCCCTTTGTCACCGCACCCCCAACAGATTGACGTCAACAAGGGCGTATTTGGTAGTGGCTGCATCAACATGAAGTTTGACCGCATCCCAACGTTCCACTTCTGTACCACGCTGTTTCCCGTCATCATTCTCTCCCTGCTTATGTGCATCACCTTCGTGCTGCCGATTGAAAAGGTACGTTGCAAACAAACAAACAAACAAACAAACAAACAAACAAACAAACGAACAAACGAACGGACGACTTAGCGCGAGCTGAATAGCAACGGAATTATAGTGTGTATTACCTGGCTTGTTGTCAGAACCACACTCTCTCTCTCTAGAGATTCGGTACCAACTGCTGTTTTTGACGTGTTTAGAGATCTGGCTCCGGCTGTTCTGCTTGGAGAGTAGTCAGGCCTAGATGAGAGAAATTTTGTTATACATGTTCTGACGACCAGATGTAACGGGATTATAAAGCCAATGTTCCCATTTACGATGTGTGGATTTTACTCCTCGTAAAGTTTTGATGCATTAAGTACAACAGAAAATGTACATGTATCTTCAATTGTGCTAGAGTTCTATAGATGTATAATTATGCAACCATGTTTTCGATAGGGGGATCGTCTATCCTTTGGGATGACGATCCTGTTGTCCATGGTGGTGTCTCTGGTTTTCATTACGGAGGTCCTACCGGCCAAGGGCTCCATGCCTGCAGTAGGTAAGAGCTGCAACTTGCTTACGGTTCAAAATTTAAACAGAATCGTTTCAATAATCAAAATATTACCTAATATGTCTGATGATGAAAGAATGTCCAACGAATTTGTGCATTTGTATTGCAACGCCTTCGAAAATAGAAATGTGGCATGCAACTATGGCAAAATGATTCCACTTGTTCCATCTCATAGCGCTGCTGATCGTCGTGTACATGTGCATGATGGGATTTTTCCTGATCGTGACCGTGATAGTCATCAGGATCAGCTCAAAGGTGAGACTCAGTACAGCCAGGATGGATTGGTCAATCTTTAGCCCGCATAGGATATTGCTCAGGAGGATGGCGTACTATTTGTCAATCTTAGCATGAAAGCTCTTCTGTGTTGATATGATTTTTCACTGTTATTCAACACAAGCATATTTGCGACGAATAAGTGACCGAAAATTCGAGGTAAAAAATGTTGTGTTGAATGACAGGAGAAAACATCAACATATTGTAAATCTACTGCAAAAGCCATGGTTGACAGATTTTGATGCCTAAGCATGCCCGTGTCAGTTTTAATAGGCTATATGATGACATTGTTACTGTCTTGCTGTTATGTTGTTTATAGTGATGAAACACTTCGTTTGCTACAAAGCCACCTAGTGAAAAATTCTAACCTTGTGGTGCTTATAGTTTTGTCATATGCAATGCACATATGTCTGAACAATCTACCTAGTCATATAATGTGATTGTATATTATTGTATATAACCAAGCATAATGATACACGATAATCTGTATGAGGGATATTGATATGTAATTATTGTATCAATACACACACACACACACACACACACACGCAAACATGCATAAACACAAACAAACAAACAAACAAGCAAGCAAACACACACGCATGCTCGTCGATGCTGAAGAAATAAAGACGAACTCGCTTTTTATGTTCAATAAAGGATAAGTTTTGTTCTCTGCAGGATAAAGACCTCCCTCCCATCTTGAAGAAGGTGTTTCTCCGGTATGTCGCCCGCCTGGTGCTCCTGGGGGACCTGACCAAGCCAAAACAAGGTCATACCGTCCTGAAAGTGGACGACTTTGAGATGGCGAAAGGAATGATGGGAAATGACAGGTAGGCTTGGTCGCCATCTTGTCGCCATCTTGACACAACATGACGAGATTACCACTATGTTAGCTTTACTCCTCTTTGTTCATGTCTATAAGTTAAGAAAATGTATGTGGTTTGCATTGGCTATATTACTGTTATGTTTTTCAACATATTATCCTAATGGACATTGACAGTATGTACAAAAACATAAAATTAACGAAGTCTTGAGTTGTTTTGGGGTGGACAAGATGAATCATTGTTGCGACTCTAGTATAATCCAAATACCTTTCATGCTGGCATTCCAGTAATGTCACTATATTTGTCTGTACACTTTTTCTATAGGCCTCTTTGCCCCAATATGTCCATGCCACATACCTAAAAGAAAGTTAATGTTTTCACGTGTGTATAAAGCTAACATTCTCATGTATTAGAAAAAAAATCCTTCACTGCAAAGCTTAATTCGTATATTCTCCTATTGGCATTAGTAAATCATCCCAAGCCGAGCCAAGTCACCTTCTTGAAGTCTTGCTGTCTCTCAAGGAGTCCGTCAACAATCTCAGCAATGCCGTGGAGACATTTGGAACCTGCAAAACCTCCGAGGCGACGGAAGACGAGCCTGCCAATACGGACTACTCAAAGCTTGCCAGGGTCCTGGACCGTCTGTGTCTCATCTTGTATGTGTGCGGATTGATCATTTCGATTCCCATTGTGAGGTTTTCGGCTGACAACAACTAAAGTTACCCACTGCATTTAGGGGCACCGGTGCGGCACTGCGGGGTTAGTTCACTGCGGCACTGTTTTGTTATTGCTCATGTTTTTTTATAATTTAGATATTGCGTAATACTTAAATTGTAGACAACAAAATGCACAAAATACAGAAAATTCGTCCTTCATCTCTGAAATTCGTTGAATAATCTTAACCCCGCAGTGCCACACCGGTGCCCCAAGTGCAGTGAGATACCCACTTAAGGCTAGTGTCACATTACCAAAAAGGGGCCCGGCCGGGCAGCTTTCGGGAGCGAAAAGAATGATATAAAAGACATCAAAATACACAAAATATCAAAATAAGAATCAACGGCATAATATGTGTATTTTCTAAGTATACAATTTGTTTTTTTGTTTCTGAAAACGAATTTTGAACATTGAAAACTTTTAGAGTGGTTTGAATAGGTAATATTCAGAACAGTTTGTATCATTTAAAAAAGTTTGGACTTTCTAGATCAGTTTGTGACAATGAAACAATTTGTGACATTTAGGACGGTTCAACCTTAAACATTTAGAAAGATTTTTAATATTCAGAACATTTTATTACACCCAAGGCAGTGTGTAACATTTTGAAATGTTTATTACATTCATCCAGGGCAAATGGTATCATTTAGAGCAATTTGTAACATTAAGAGTAGCTATGGTCCATTTGCCATAGTCAATAAGGTGATTTGAAATATTTAGGACTGTTATAGTTTGTAACATTTAGATGAATTAGAATTAGTTTGTTCTGATCGTGACGTCTAGAACACTTTTTAATATTTACAGCGGTTTGTGACATTTATAATAAATTATAACGTTCACCATTCAATTTAGAATTCTAATATTCAGGACAGATCGAGCAAACTAATGTGTTGTAATATTTAGAATAGTTTGTAACATGTAACACAGTTTGTTACGTTAATTAAAAAAAACGACCATGCAAATCATCGATAGACAAATGATGTTGACCAATTAGAGTCCCCATTCCATTGCGTTTATAACAACACGGAAGTACCGTACAAGTGGTGAATAATAAATATGGAGAGGTCAGTTAATTTATCACAATAACGGACTTGTTATGTACCGTTTCAGTATACGGGGAGTCGAGTCATTTCCTAAAGGTTTTAGCAAGTTTCTTTGTTTGAGAACATGTTTTTCGGCTGCAAGTATTAAACAAAATACATGTAGAAGAAATCATTTCAAGAGTCTTTCAATACAAAGTTTGGCCACACAATTTATGGCTGGATAAGTTTGCTATATATATTTTTTGTGTTGGTAGTTTGTGGAAAAAATGGCTTTTGGGCAGTACATTTATGTTGACACATACTGTAATCATGAAACGTGCACATGTGCTTATTGACCGCGCTGCGATATTTTATTCTGATGTGCTTAAATAATCCGCCAAGCGGCATCATTGTACAACCTTTGATCCACTGGCGCCAGTTTTGAAAATGTCAAAATCTGTTAGGTCATTTCTACTGGTGTTTTCTCCGGTATTTAATGCCACAATCTGACCTAAAAAATCTTGAAGGACTCGTTGATATCAAAACCATCCGTGAATCGGGCTTTTAGTGTGCGGTTTGGCATGGCTATTGGGTAGAATTCTAACCAAAGGTATGTGGCATCTCTGATATGTTTGACTTAATGATGTGTTTTGCTGGACTTTGATAGTTAATGTAACCCTATTCAGACCGGGCTTTTTTGGTCATCCCTTGACCGGGAGGGGGGGGGGGCTTTTGAGGCCCTCCCCTTCTAAGTCCTATAACTCTTGAACGACGTGTCGTGTGGCCACCAGATTTTCAGGAGATGACATAGACATAATATCTGACAATTACAAAACGTTTGACGTTACACATCAGGTTCTGTTCCACCTCATCTCCAGCTGTTAATCCCCACTACTAGGAACAGTCAATGACAACTAAATGTACGCCTTCGGAACGACACACACTTGCATGTTCCCCACTCCAGAACAAACACATACAAGAACAGCTTTGTTCCGTACACCACTCGTTTGTGTAACAGTCTACCGAAGGAAGTGAAGGAAGCCACCTCCTTTAACCTGTTCAAACGGAAGTGCAGAGACCACATGCTGTCAGCCCGTCATCACCAGAAGTACCGTAGGTTTGGTGAACGTCGCAGCAACATCCTTGCTACCAGACTCCGTCTTGGCTGGTGTCAGCTGAATTCCACGCTGGCCAAGTTCACCATCACCACTCGGAGATGCGCCTGTGGTGCAACATATCGGAGACGGTTGCACACTTCCTCCTTCATTGCTCACTGTACACAGCGGCACGACAGTCACTCACAATAGCTGTGCATCGTCTCGTGGAACGTCCCCTCTCCACTACCCTCCTACTCAACGGGTCTCCGGGTCACGACGACAATACAAACAGAAGTCTTTCGATCGCTTTTTATACTTACATCTTGTCAACAAAACGGTTTTAGCTACTTCCAGTCGTTCCACCTGTACTTTGCTATTTAGATATGCGATGTCGCCCGTGGAAGTTCCAACATTGTTTGTACATAGCCTTTCCTTCAGATGACCTCTGATCTCCGAACTTGTGAACAAACTATTTTCGTGATATGAAGCAATTATGACTTGAATTGTATATTGTAAATAAGATTGTTGACTGATTTTAGATTAACATGTTAGATATGTTGTTAGTTCTTGATTATGGCATTGTTGTGTAGCGTTATGATTTGTATTGTATACGTATGTATGTGGTCACGATATCAGCATGTGCTGCCTATGTGTCCACATTGTATTGCCCTTGTTGCAATTCGAATAAATAAATAAATAAATAAATAGTTTGACGTTACATTGGCGTAATATGACATAATAATGACATCATCAATGTGATTGTATTTGCCGGACCCATGAAAAAGGATATTCTCAGAAAACTTCACGTTTTGCTCCAAAAATATAACAGCAAGTGCAGATACCAGAATGATAATGTTTGTTACGACTTGTGTTGCCAATAGCAACATCAATGACGTCAAAAGGACGTCATACAATGACGTCATACACATCTAAGATAGCAGAAAGGCTCCGCCACATTATATCCACCACCTTGAAATTTCAAAAATACTTTTTTTGGAACAACTAATCACAAAAGACAATAGGAATAGACTAAATACATTCATTTAGATGTTTTTTGATTAAAAAATACCAGGTATTTACACATTCTAAGGGATAATAAGCTAGTTTTTCTTAATCTGGCCATACGGTCCGCCATCTTGGATTTAGGGTTAATGACGTCATCAAATTAGCATAATTTATGCAAAAATAATTATGAAAGACCTTCTAATTAACGTAAGATTTTATTTATGTAACAGAATAGCAGTGATATATCAAATAAACGCGAAAAATACATTGTTTGAACCGAAATTAGCGATTTTTGGCAAAACCGCCTGTCAACAAACGGTTGTCATGGCAACACGAAGAAATGGAAAATTTGTAAAACTTCGTGAAATTGTTGCCAACAATATTTTAGGAAAACTCACTAAATTTGTTGGCTCTAGCATAAGCCGTTCTGGCGCTATAGGATAGGGTTAAAGTCAGTATTGAATGTAAATATGATAGAGTACTAGTAAGAGTAGATTTGAAAGTGTTTTTTTAGTGATGTTGATGTCTTTTACTGTTGCCTCCTGGCGACAAGCTGACGTACTGCAATCAACATGTAGGTTAACAAGAATTATAAATACTTAGAATACATCTGCACAAATAAAAACTTCCTTGATAAGATCAAATAGTAGTAAACCACACGTGCAACTTAACAAACTGGCCTCATTTTGTATTTCAATGTATTCACCCTGTTGATACTTTCAAACATGATTTTAAAGACAGAAATCAGCTTCTATTCATAGAAATTCACACAAATTATACCCATTAATCTTATTTTGACATTATGTATGTTCTGATGTCTTTTCTATAATTTTTTTCGCTCCCGGAAGCTGCCCGGCCGGGCCCCGGGTTTGTAAATGTGACCTAAGCCTTCGTTGGGTTCTGACGATGAATGAAAAAGAAGTTTTTGATTACACTTTGAAACATAATTTGGCCTCTATTTTTTTCTAAACTGCTAATTTCACAAGGCCATTTAGTTCTTCTCCACTCACCAGAGGAGTTTGTTGGGGTCCCCGATGGCGAAGCCCAAGGCCACTCCTAGGATCTAGAACATAGACATCTTAGTACATAGTCATCTTTCCGAAGTCATCACTCAGAAACATGCAGTTTGTTTTCCCAGCAAGCGGACAGGCTACGACGGTTCGTTAGCCTCCTTCACCGGCCTCTCTGGGGGCATTGGCGTAAGTTGTTGAGGAAGAGTATAGACTCCGTTGCAGTCTTCGAACGGGGCTGGTTTTTATTAGGCAGGGGGGGGGGGGTGTTTTTTTCAACGTTGGCTGGGTTCTCTTGTGCCGGGAGAGGGAGTTTGCCGAGGAAGGGAGTTTGTTGTGAAAGGGAGTTTGCCGTGATAGCGATTTTGCCCCGCTATCACGTCAAACTCCCTTTCACAGCAAACTTGGTGAGTTTTCCTAAAATATTGTTGGCAACAATTTTCAAAAAAATTAAGTTTATAATTTTTTCGTGTTGCCATGGCAACGGGTTTCTGAAAGGCAAATTTTACAAAAATTACCAATTTTGGTTTAAACAATGGGATTTTAAGACTTTCTTGCTAAACTTAAATTCTTCTTCTTCATATATCTTTAATATCTAACACATCTTAGCTGAACATTTGTAATTAGATATTCATAAATTATGCTAATGAGATGACGTAATTGGTCAAAATCCAAGATGGCTGACGATATTATGATGAAAAAAATAACCAGCTTATTTTCAGTCGGATTTCATCACCACTTGGTATTTCCTTACAGAAAACATTCATGTGAACGTTTTTCAATCCATGGTTTCTTTATGGGGTTTTAGCGTTAGATGTTGAAAAAATGTATCTTAAGACATTTAAGGTTGATAATCCAATATGGCGGGTAGCTTAACTATAGATGACGTCATTCTATTCGTCATTCTATTCTATTCGTCGTTGCGTCGGCATTTGACTACAGAAGTCTTATAACACTTAATGATATAAAACATTCAGGAATTCTAAAATTCGACGAGCACAACACTTCCTGTAAATTTGGTGATCGAGAATAAGCCGTTTCGAAAATACCAAGCTGGGCGGGTTGAAAAAGCCCAGTCTGGATAGGGTTAAAGGGTTTCTGCCGTACTATGCTAGCGCGCCTCGGGACGTTTTCTGTCTGCCAGGAGTCAGACGAACGCAGTGACCAGACTTTCTAACGGTCGGGGTCACGGCCAGTTTAAAATCCGTCGGTTCAAAACAACAGTACACTTACCTACCGTCCATGCTTGACGTTGACTGACTGACGAGTGTGACGACCGAACAATGGCAGGGCGGGTACCGGTGACAAAGGACTTGTGGGGCTTTGAAGAGCTGAGGGACGGCCAGCTAAAAGCCATCCTTGCCGCCTGTCAGAGGAAAGATAGTTTTGTCAGTCTCGCCACGGGACAAGGCCCTGTGCTTCCAATTCTTGCCATCCATATCAACAACACCAACAATCGTAGGAAGAGCGCCCGTGTATTTTTTCCGACTTCTACTATATCTGCGCGATTCAAACTCTGCTTGGAGAGTAGAGTTGTCATGAAATTTGAACCATAGAAGACATACTCTAAAGTTTTGTGGAAGTACAAATGATGTACTGTATATATATATATATATATATATATATATATATATATATATATATATATATATATATATATATATATATATATATATATATACTTGCACAGTACGACTGTGTGAGGTACTAAGCCCCCTTTCGTGATAATGACACATAACTTCTTTTTTCGGGTATTTGCTAATAATATGAGGTTAACAAATCATTTCTGCATGGGGCCCTACTGGCCGGCAGTGATTCGGCCCTGGTCGCCTTCTGACGCCCTAAGTGGATCACTGGACCATGTGCTTTCCTTCTGCGTTCTTCTTTGTTTTGGGAGCACCTTCCAAAAATAGCTCTTTCTAGTCTACTTACGGAGCGGAATCCTACTTACGTGCTTAAGATAGTATGTTGTCTGTTATTTAACAACGAAAAGAAGACACAGGTATGTAATCTTAGAATGCTAGTATCCTAAGTTCATAGGATGACAAAAACTCTTTCATTATGTCAAAGCTACCGATTCCCATTATATTCTTGTTGACATACTGACAATTAAGTTTGTCAATATTGTATTTGGGCTTGGTGCCGGACATGCCACTTTGCTTCCCTTGTCTGCCTTGCATTGAAGCATCAAGTTTTCCCTCATTAATATTCTACCTTGAATTCACAGTCTATCATCCGTGGCATCCCTGGCTATGGTCTCCGGTTGCATAGCCGCCAGGACACAATTCAAGCTGAATGCAGAAATTTGACTTTTCTGCAAATGTTGGAGTACACAAATGTTTACCGACTATGGTCTGAAGGAATTAAATGCGGGATATTCGAGACAAGGACAAATGTACGATACCCAAGATTCTGCCTCTCTCAAGACATCTATCGTGCTTGGTGTCCACCTCAACATGAAAAAAAAAATGTCATTTTTAGAGTCCACTCTATATAAACCCTGGCTTGTCTACTTTGACCAAGTCTAAAAACTGAAGGATTTTTGCTCCGACAGCCACGCATTTTTGCTGTGAATAACTTCCCGTGATAATTGTCAAAATGGGCTGAAAGGATTCACATGACATGCTGTGACATTTGTTACTCCTTAGTCAAGATGATCAGATGACAAGATGTTAGAAGTACCTTTGTCTTGCAGGAAAGAAATTCAGTTTTAAATTTGTGCTGAATGTGGTATTTAGATATATTCTAGACAAGTCAAGTTTGAACTTTGATCAATTGTGCAGCTCTTGTGTCCAAGATTTATTCCTTCTATCCAACGTTTTGAGTTTGATAATGCGGAAGGTGAAGACTGGAACAAAATCGCACAAATAAATTCCAGTATCCTTTATTGGAAGCTCTTTTTACAACTTTATATTATTGTAACGGTCATGACATTTGACATATGACGTAATTATTTATTGACTGTCTAGACCATATGGGCGGAGCATGATTAGCATGTTAGGTATCCCCGATTGGTTGTGGTGGTGAGAGCTCCCAACCGGCTTACCTTTGATGGACGGAGCTAGGCAAGCTTTTGTCATGCTAGTTGACCTTAGAGATTGTACGGAGATATTTGTCAGTCTGGTGCCCACAGGACTGAGGTAAGCAAGTATACAAAAGTAACGGGTTCCGCACTGGTGTTCCAGTGCTGAATCAATGGGTCGAGTCGGCCTCAGCACTGGTTTTCGAGTGCTGACGAAACGTCAGCACTGGTTTTACAGTGCTTAGCGCTAGCAGCCTTGTTGCAGTGCTGAAGCTCCCTCAGCACTTGAATTCCTGCTGAACCCAATGCGAGCACTGTATTTCCAGTACTGAACTTCTCCGAGCACTGGTTTTCCAGTGCTGAACTGCCGTCAGCACTCGGGTACCAGTGCTGAACTCGCGGTGGAGAGGCGGCGAGCCAATTCAAAGGTTATTCAGCACTGGTTACGCAGTGCTGAAACCGCCGTCAGCACTGGAACCGAGTGCTGATATACAAAAGTAACGGGTTCGGCACTGGAATTACCAGTGCTCGGGAACTTTTCCGCACTGGACCACCAGTGCTGTAAAAACTTCAGCTCTGGGCTTCCAGTGCTGACGTTTATGAAGCACTAGAACATTCCAGTGCTGAACGTAATATTCGTGTAGCATGCGCCCGTACGGCTGTCTGAGTTATTTCCTTTAGACTAAAGATATATGTCTTTTTAGTCAGAGGTAGACAACTAACAGTTGGTCTATCTGTGTGGTAAAGAGATCGCTTAATTTTATTACAAAGAATAGGTAGTTACAGGTGGACAACACATTCTGCTTGTGCGGCAAAGTAGCATCATTTAAAAAATAATAGGTAGTCAGAGGTTGACAACTCATTGGTGCTCTATGTGTGTGGTAAAGAGATCGCTTGTTTTTTTGTTTTTCTACAAAGAATTAGTCGTTACAGTCGTGTCGCTACTTTAGAGTCAGCGGCTTAGGCACTCGGTCTACAGTGCGGAATATTTGTCAGCACTGGATTTCCAGAGCTGAAACGTCCTCAGCACTGGAAATCCAGTGCTAATTGTAGTCTCAGCACTCGGTTTCCAGTGCTGACAGGAGGGCTTCCAGTGCTGAAGCTGCCTCAGCATTGGATTTCCAGTGCTGACGCCGGCTCAACACTGGACTTCCAGTGCTGACGAGTCAAGGACGCTTGTTAACTAGTCCCTCTGTTGGATTGTGTAATAGTTGGTTAGACCAGGTCCCTCTGTATATATAAGATCTCTGTATCAATATCTTATCCCTAGACCTGTCTCTTCTGTGAACTTGCTGTTATCATATATTGAAGCATCTTCTATTATATGTTACTTGAGTTTAGCATGGGTTGAATAAACACGGCTCACAAATACTAATCGACTGGTTTGGCTCTGAGATTCTGATAAGCTATTAGTAATATAGAACTTAAAAACCCAAACACCCTAAACGTTTCAGTATCATTTAAAGACCTTTAAATTATGACCGAAAAAATCAAAACAGAAGCACATCTGCCTGTCTAGACTTGCAAAGATGATTGGCTGTATGACTACCTTTGTTTCCTCTGTTTAACATTGGTTGCCCTGGCAACAAATATGATAACAGTATTGGGCTTGTTGACCCCAAAATAATTTCCGTGTATAGGTTGCTTTATAATGGCATCAAAGAAAAAGGCATTTCCTGTTGACATTTGGTAAATGACATTAATTGCCTTAGATATTCAGAAGAAATTTTGTCCCTGGCAATTGGATTTTTTAAAACACTTTACCCTTTGAAGAATGCTTTAGTTTTAACCAATGAGTCTTATCTGTAAGCTGAGAGGTGTTCTTTTGGTGTGTATGCGTAGTATACTTGATTTTTATTTCATGCATGGACTTCAATGAGAAACACTTATCGCTGGTCGCTTTCAAGCTTTTCTTCCTGTGATCTATGTCAAAGTTTCTGCTGAAAATAAAGGAGAGGTAATAAATTTGGGTACATTAAACAGTTCATTTGTGGTAACAAGGTCTTTGAACATGTAACTGTCAGAACCGACACAAGTCTGTCAGAAGGAGGAGTTGTGGCATTTTGTAAGGTCCTGTAGAGAAGAACACGAGGAATGGTATAGTCTATAATTGCTTCCTTGTTAGCAAGTGCTTGTTTCTTTCTATTATCATCCAGTTCTTGATAAAGCCAATTTAGGTCCTTCAAGTGTATGTCCTGATAGCATGTCTTTTTAATGGGTATCGTCCTCAGTAACAGTTCTTCACACGTGAACACCAGTTCTGAATTACAAAACTGTGCTTGAAAGATTTAAGTTTCGCAAGTCCTTTAGTTATATGTTTGAACTTGAAGCAACATATGTAGGCAATTTCAGTCTCACTAAGGTTTGTGGACCACAGTTTGGAAAATAGACAAGATAGAAGTGCTTTCTGGAATGTGCATATCAACACCAATACACAATTGCTCTTATCTGATATCTCTGTTAATTTTGTATTGTATTGTTATTTTGGGCGGGAATGAACAATTTGACTGTGTTGACTTTGCAAATGTACAGTTAGAGAAGTTGTATTCATTTGGATATGGCTAGAAGCATGCTTGAAGTATTGTTTGTGAATTTGTCTTGATGGTGCAGATTTGATGTGTTGCCTACTGGTGGGGGGAATGTTTAGAAACTGTTACCACTTTGATAGTCTGCGACTGTCTACCAGACATGCTTCTCCCTTGTGTGTGAATTGGCAAGTTCATGGTTGTGTCTTTCCCAATCATTACAAAAATAGGAGCAACGTCCATTGGTGTGAAAGTTGAATGAGAAAAGGCACAGGGCTCAAACTGAAATCTACACATACAGATCATAATAGTACAAGTAAGGTTGCAGGTAGTTCTGATGTGTCTATTTGCACCAAACCTGTCCAAGTCCAGGTACATATGTAATAAGTGTACGTGGATTTTTGTGCTACTAATCGCTGATACTTGTGAAATGCTTAAAATGGTCTGAATACCCTATAGTAAGTGATATCCTGTTTTTTTTCATGAGGAAGGCGAAGCCATGGGTGTAGGTATGATCTGTCTGGTGCAGGTTATTTTGCATGTTACCTGCATCAATATAGCTGTACAATAGGCATGCAGAAGTATCCCAATCCCTGGGAACTCACAAAAAGACATTCAAGGTGAGGTGGAGGAAACTGTTGGTGGGAGGTCCCATCATTTGACGCTTCCCTGTCACCGGCACAGGCTGGGTCAGCAGTCTGGACTTGCTATCATGAACTCTTGGGAACAGCATTGAACCAGTTGCAGGGAAAATTCCACACCATGTCTTGACTTTAGTGATGGCTTCCTTGTGAATCTGAGATGAAAATTATTGTTTAGTAGTCAGCATGGGATTACTTAGATCTCATATTGGAGTTTCTAGGGCTCTCCTATATTTGGGGCAAGGTGTTGTTGTAGTATTAGTTGGGGGAGGGTGAAACCTATCGAGAGAGAAGCAAATTTACCTAGTGTGAATTCAAACAAAAGAAGTTGAAAATTTGGGAAAGGTGGTGCAGCACCATAACTCAATTTCTTTAAAAAAACATTACTTTCTGTCATGAAATGTAGTTAGGAATGTCACAAAAATTAGATGTAACAGTTACGAAATCCCAAAAGGAGCTTCAGTTTTAGTTTCCTCAGGCTGTTGGTTTCACCAGGCTCTTATTCTCTTACTATAGGGAGAGGAATAGACAGACGTTTTGGTTTTTAGGTGGGAGAGAATGTGCAGAATTGTATCAAAGAAGTAATTTGCTCCATGTCATCTGGACACACTTACACCAATGACTGAGTCTGAATAGACAATGTAGACCTCATCTGGTGTCTATCTTGCATTTTAGCAAAGGAAGACTACAGCCCAATTTTTGCACCCTTTCTATCCTTCCAGTAAAAGTTTAGTCACTGATTTTGCTTGTGTTTGGAGAAGAATGCTGTTGGCATATATAACTGTCAAAGCTTCGAAAGTCGTTGTAGTGACTCAAGTAGTTTATATTTCTCCTGTGTTGCAAGACTGCATTTTCACAAATTCAAAATTTTATACAAATGTCAAGAAACTTTTAATGCAAATGTCTTGTATATACATGTATCTCTTGGTTGTCCATCGTGATCGATGATGACTTCTACGTGCATCCTCTCATCTGTATATACATGTATCATTGTGTCAGTTATTAGCACACAGCTGCGCAGAAAGAAGGACAGGAAACCTTGGATATGATTTATGAGGATGTGTTATTATTTTCTGCAATTACCAAAAGTGGAAACAAAAGGAAGTGACTGTTTGAAGTGACTGGTTACCAGCAGCGGTACATAGGGCATGCTTGGGGATGAGGTTGATTTCCGCGCTGGGAGAACGGATATCCGGACTACAAGGTGTTGATCTGAGGTGGGTGAATGTTTCCCCTATGCATTCTAAACCAGATGACAGGTTGTTCCTATGCAACACCTAACGTCATTTAGTGTAGATGAAAGGTCCTTTTGTTTGGCAACAATGCCAAGGCAATTTTGCTTGGCTTTTCCATGAGGTCACAGCGCTGTTTTTAGTTTCTTAAACACACTTTTCACCTGGGCATGTTTTGCTATGACATTGTTTCCTGTCAGTCAGAACAAAGGCGACCAGCAGAAATTTTCTCCTGCTTATAAATGGAAGGTGTCCGTTAAACTATGCATACCTGCACAGGAGAGAACCTAGAGAAACAGTTTTGAGAGGTAAAGTTATGAATGAAGAACTTGAGACTTGCCAAGTGGAGCATAGCCAGGAGCCTGGACAGAAAATAACAGTTCATACCTGCTAAAATCCTAAAGGTATGAATCATTTTTAATTCAGGGGAAGGTGGGAAAGGGATGATTAGTGCGGGGCATGGAGAGAATTCAAAAGAAGAGTTTGATTGGAAAGGTGAGTGGTCTGTTGTCGTACATGGGTCCCACACAAAAGTCAAGGGTTGGCTCCTTCCATTTTGGAAGTGTCTGGACCTGAAGGATTAACACATTCTCACGTCTGAGGAAGTCTTAAAACATACAGCAGGGTTTTAGGTTTGTGTTTTTTGTTTCGCTTTAAAATTGTTTAAAGAGAAGGTCATAGGCTGCTGTATCAGTGAAAGTTCTGTTCCATTGTACACTTCTGAAGTGCACCACAAAGAGAGCTCTGGTTGGGCGACCAGCAGAAAGTTTTCATGCTTATTAGTGGCAGGTGTCCGTCAAACTATGCATACCTGCTCAGGAGAGAACTTGGAGAACCAATTTGTAGAGGTAAAGATATAAATTAAGAACTCGAAACTTGCCTAGTGGAGCATAGCCAGTTGGTATGAATCATTTGCAGTTGAGGGAAATGTGGGAAAGGGAGGATATTAGTGCAGGGGCATGGAGAGAATGCAAAAAGGAGAGTTCGATTGTAAAAGTGAGTGATCTGTTGTTGTACATGGGTCTGAAAAAAATGTCAAGGGTTGGCTCGTTCCAGGTAGGAAGTGTCTGGACCTGAAAGATTAATCAAAGATTGGCACTTGTTGGATGGTATGTTTGATCCAGATCAACGTTAACATATATAGTTTCAGTGGCGGGTTGGTTCATTTAATCAAGTGTCCTTGTAGAAAGAATTCTGTCATGTAACCACTAGTAAGTTTGTTTTTTCTGAAGTTTTGCGAGCCCTTACTCAAGTTACTATCTTGCAGAAAGAATACTAGTATCGCAGGGAGGGAGGGGGGGGGGGCAAAAGAAGTTGACATAACCAAGTTGAGGGGTGTTGTGCATGTTATGTGAATGGAACATAGATTTTTATTTTGTCACCCTAGTACTCTACATGTATAACCCTGCCAAGTTGGCATCAGCATTTTGGGTGACATGTCAATAGAAACATGTCAACAAGCCTAAAATCTGCTTATTCTAAAAGCAGTGTGAAGGGTTGCTGATTATGTCCGAGGAAGAAGTTGCCTTGAATACTTACTTACTATTACACCACATCCGAACATGTGCTAATATAGAACTGTGCTTTCAGTGGTAATTTAGAGAAGCTGGTGCTTAGAGTTAGAGTGAAATGTTGGGTGTTGATGAACTGAAGTAAAATTACCAGAATTTTAAGATTTAGACGCATACCACAAGAAAGTATTGAAATTGTTGAAGTTTGTTCTAGACCTGCACAGGAGAGAACCTGGAGAACTATTTTTGAGAGGTAAATGAATGAAGAACTTGAGACTTGCCCCACAGGGGTATCAGTATATACCTACTGAAATCCAATAGGTATGAATCCTTTTCAGTTCAGGGGAAGGTGGGAAAGAGAGGATATTAGGTCAGGGGCATTTAGAGAATTCAAAAAGGAGAATTCGATTGGAAAGTCGAGTGGTCTGTTGTTGTACATGGGTCCCACACAAATGTCAAGGGTTGGCTCGTTCCAGTTTGGAAGTGTCTGGACCTGAAGGATTAACACATTCTCACGTCTGAGGAAGTTTTAAAACCTACAGCAGGGTTTTAGGTTTGTATTTTTTGTTTGGCTTTAGAATCGTTTAAAGAGAAGGTCATAGGCTGCTGAATAAGTGAAAGTTCGTAAGTGCACCACAAAGAGAGCTTTGATTGGGCCACCAGCAGAATTTTTCATGCTTATAAGTGGCAGGTGTCCGTAGAACTATGTATACCTGCACAGGAGAGAACCTGGCCCGGAGAACCAGTTTTGAGAGGTAATGTTATGAATGAAGAACTTGAGACTTGCCTAGTGGGGCATAGCCAGGAGCCTGGACAGAAAACAACAGTTGCCCCCACAGAAGTATCAGGATTCATACTTGCTAAAGTCCTAAAGGTATGAATCATTTTCAGTTCAGGGGAAGGTGGGAAAGGGAGGATTAGTGCAGGGACATGAAGAGAATTAAAGAAGGAGAGTTTGAGTATAGCGTTATACTAGTTTAGTACATTGTCAACTTAAAAACTTCAGGGGGCATGTACAGGGGGGTTAACAATCAAAGATTTACAAAATTTTTACATTTTCATATTCAGATGGACCGTCTCCATATTTCTAGGGGCGTATTTCATCAAAAACTGCATTTTTACAAAATAGTGCCCCCCCCCTAGTAAAGAGGCGCAGATTGGGCTGTTCTCCCATGCGACTTGCATATATTGGAGAGAAGTATCGGTCTGTTACGTGTATGTAGCTAATGACAACATGTATACAGTAGATATCAGTGCATATATACATGTATACGTCCAGTATTAAGTTTCGTAAGAAAAGTTGTTTGTTCATAGCCTTTGTCGTAGCGGGTTTTTAAAAGGAAGCATTTTTCCAGGTATCGAACAAAAGATGGAGTTATGAAAAGAGAACCCACGGTGCCTGCATGTAAGCCATGCTGTTTGGAACGTATGCGGCGCGGATATTATGATAGAAAGGCTGTTGTTTCAGTCATGTTTTTGTAGTACAACTTCAGCACGCGTTCTCAATCAACACTTGTACTTGTAGCAAGACGCTCTTTTCGTTCGTTGAGCGACCTTACAGCGACCAAACCTGTCTGGGACACTTTGTGCCGGGCAGAGTGGGTGGTGAGTGAGGAAGGAGTAGTCGCTCTTTACGTTGCTGTCTCTGTGTCTCTGCTTCGCAGCGACGTATATTCCCCTGAATTATGGTGCGTCTCCACTCAGAGCGGTTCTAAGCGAGAGTCTCCCAGTTTGTGTGGTTGACGCACAACGAAGCAGGGTAGCCTTCAGTTGGTCGCGAAACCGACGCTTGGGGACCTTGTCCCGGATTCTAGTTGTGAATACAGGATTTGGCGAGGAATCCGGGTTGTTGGGCATTCTCCTGACATGTCCTGCCCAGCAGAGACAATGGCGTGCCAGTCATGTTTTTTTGTGGTACAACTTCAGCACGCGTTCTCAATCAGCACTTGCACTTGTAGTAAGACGCTCTTTTCCGATAGATGGCGTTCGTTGAGCGACCTTACAGCGAACAAACCTGGCTTTGTGTTACCGTTAATTTAAAAATCGGAATGTTTTGTAAGAAGTACTAGTATCTGACACTGTCATTGGTCTCTCGGAAGTCGTAGCGTGGTAGCAGCTCTCTAGTGAGAAGAGGGTGAGATATGGTCATATTTACTCGTACTCTGGTCTTTTGCAAACATAGTCACAGCACGGTACGGAAAGTTTGCTCCTCTACGGTTGAAAGGGAACATGTGGGACTAATACAACGTGGCGGCGGTAGGTGGGGCATGCTTGGGGATGAGGTTGATTTCAGGGCTGGGGGAACGGACTGCGAGGTGTTGATTGGCGTTGGGTGAATGTTTCCCCTATGCATTCTAAACCAGATGACAGATTGTTCCTGTTCCTATGGAACACCTAACGTCATTTTAGTGTAGATGAAAGTTCCTTTTGTGCAACAATGCCAAGGCAATATTGTTTGGCTTTTCCATGAGGTCACAGCGATGTTTTTAGTTTCTCAAATATACTTTTCACCTGGGCCAGACATATTTAGTATGTTTTCTTATGACGTTGTTTCCTCCCAGCTCAAACAAAGGCGACCAGCAGAAATTTTCTCATTTTTATAAATGGCAGGTGTCCGTTAAACTATGCATGTAGATGTGAGTGCCACTGGTCTGTTGTTGTACATGGGTCCCACACAAATGTCAAGGGTTGGCTTGTTCCAGTTTAAAAGTGTCTGGATCTGAAAGATTAACACATTCTCACGCCTGAGGAAGTCATAAAACCTACAGCAGGGTTTTAGGTTTGTATTTTTTGTTTGGCTTTAAAATTGTTTAAAGAGAAGGTCATAGGCTGCTGCATCAGTGGAAATTCTGTCCCATTGTACACTTCTGAAGTGCACCACAAAGGGAGATTGGTGACCAGCAGAAATTTTTCATGCTTATAAGTGACAGGTGTCCGTCAAACTATGCATACCTGCACAGGAGAGAACCTGGAGAACCAATTTTGAGAGGTAAAGTTATGAATGAAGTACTTGAGACTTGCCAAGTGGAGCATAGCCAGGGGCCTGGACAGAAAACAACAGTTGTCCCTACAGGGGTATCAGGATTCATACCTTCTGAAATCCTAGGAGGTATGAATCATTTTCAGTTGATGGGAAGGTGGGAAAGGGAGGATTAGTGCAGGGGTATGGAGAGAGTTAAAAAAAGAGAGTTCGATTGTAAACGTGAGTGGTCTGTTGTTGTACATGGGTCCCAAACAAAAGTCAAGGGTTGGCTTGTTCTAGGTAGGAAGTGTCTGAACCTGAAAGTTTAACACATTTTGAAACCAAAGATTGGCACTTGTTGGATGGTACATTTGACCAAGATCAGTGTTAACATAGTTTCAGTGGCGGCTTGGTTTATCTTAGTGGCCTTGTAGAAAGAATTCTAACACTTAACCACTAGAGAGTTTGTTTTTGCTGAAGTTTGGCGAGCCCTTACCTAACTTACTGTCTTTCAGAAAGGATACTTAAGTATCACAGGATACTAAAGATTGCCAGACATTTAAGATTGAGACGTTTACCACAAGATAGTACTGAACTTTTTAAAGTTTGTTCTACATGATTCTTTTCTTGGCTGTAAAAGATCTGTTTTTATTTACTATTGTAGGTAATTCTTCAGTGTCATGAATGAACAGAGGCAGTATTGTAACCTGTTGCAATTGTTATGCAATGAACTTGTGACTGATCATTTTGTCCACCATAAATATATTTGGTATACTGTACAGGTGATTGGCCAAACTTTGATTCCTTAATAATTGGCTTGACTTTTTTTCCTGCAAAATTGCATGTCTACAGTTAAACTGCAATCTGAATATGTTTTCTGCAAATAGAAAGTTGCAGTTTGGTGTTTTAAGTCCTGGTCTGTTGCTGTAATGAGCATACCCTCTACTGAAGGTCGGGTTTTATTGTATGCCTACCTGCCTAAGTGCCTAGGCCAGTGACTGGCCCCTTGCTCCCTCCGTGATATTTCTCCAGACTGCACGATTCGCCGCACTCCTCTCCGCCGACTTAATACTCTGTCCGATGTCCTTTTCAATCTGGTCTCTCCATCGTTTCGGGGGTCTCCCCCGTGGCCTGGGCTTTTGGAAATCTTGATGGTATGCTTTGTGGACAAGAGTGTGTGGAGGTCTTCTCACAACGTGACCAAACCACCTTAGTCTTCTGAGTCTGATGGAATCGACAATGGTGTTTTCTATACCCAGTCTCGCTCTTATTTCCACATTCGGAATTCGGTGGCGAAGTGAAACACTGAGGATCGCCCGTAGGCATCTCATCTCGAAAGCCAACAGGAGAGACTCATCAGTTTTTTTTAGAGTCCAAGTTTCACATGCATAAGTGGCAATTGGTAGTATGAGTGCTTGGAAAAGACGCATTTTAAGACATCTACTGAAACTCTTGCAGTTCCATACTGTTTTTCTTAGCCTACCAAATGCGGATGCGGCCAGAGAGATCCTTCTCTTTATATCATTTGTGGTGCCAGGTACAACACTTCCTAGGAAAACAAGCTCAGGGACTTTTTCAACATTCTTACCCTCTATGAAGATGTTTCTTGTTCTATACTAGAGATGACTTTACATTTTGCAGCATTCACTTTCAGGCCCCATTTCTTGCATGCTACTTCGAGCTCTTTTGTTAAGAGCTGAAGTTTACTGAATATGGCTGCTATAAGTGTGGTGTCATCTGCATACCTTTCCTCTGTGGATAGGTTATCATGGAGTTGAAAAGTTGTGTCAAGACTTTTCAGCTCATCCATAACAAACTCCAGGAATATGTTGAACAGGACTGGGGACATGAGGCAACCCTGTCTGACTCCTACACCGACTTGGAACCAGTTTGTGATCTGTCTATTGATTGTTATTAATTAATGCACATTGAGTGTTTCTGTACAGTTCTTCAATAATATTTACAATTTTTGCCTCTACCCCAATCGCTCTCATCAGTTTCCATAGAGCTTTCCTCCATACTGTATCAAAGGCGGCCTTAAAGTCAATAAAATGGAAGTGAAGATTAACCTTTCTTTCCTTAGCTTTCTCCAGGATTTGTCTTACAACAAATATGGCATCAACTGTGCCTCTACCACTTCTGAAACCAAACTGGGATTCCTTGAAGTGAGCTTCTGTTCTTTCCTTCATTCTGTCAAGAAGTATCCTGGAGAAAACCTTACCCGGAATTGACAAAAGTGAGATGGCCCTGTAATTCGCAGGGTCCATCTTACTACCCTTCTTATGCACGGGTATGACCAGCATTTTAGACCATTCTTTAGGTGGAATTTCCTCATTCCAGACTTTTGTGAAGATAAGGTATAACATGTCAAGCATAGCTTCTCCCCCGCTAGCTAGAACTTCGGCAGTAATTTCATCTGCCCCAGGGGCCTTTCTCCATTTCATTCTCTTTATAGCCTGCTCAATTTCTTCCCTCGACATCGGGGGGCCTTTAGCTAGATTTGCTGAAGGTTCTGGGATATCTTCTAGTGCCTCTACCTGATGCTGGAACTCAGTGTTTAGATGTTCCTTGAAATGGGTTTTATTGTATGGTGGGTTGAATTGTTAGGTAGATTTTCCAGGAGAGGTGTATTGCAGTACATGCTGTGGCCAGCAGATGGGACTGGTTTCTGTAATCGAACAGGGGACTGGTGACAATATTATAATGACCAAGTAATCTATTGATGGTAACTCTTGTCATGCTATGCAAAGACGTGCATATATTGGAGAGAAGCATCGGTCTGTTATGTAACTCATGACAAAATGTACTGTATTACTGACAAAAATAATTTTTGCTTGTTTTGCTTACCCAATGGGCAATCATTATATGAAGAAAATATACTTGCAAGAAGAAAATGTAGAATAAAGTTCAAGCAAAACAAGAAACTCCAAAAAATTAATTCTCATGCAAAGAACAATTTTCTTATTCTTCTTTGGTGAAGAAAAATTTTCTGAAAGATTTTCACACCTAAGAATATTCTGGAACTTCAAGCAAAATCTTCTTGTTTTTTTCTTATGATGCAAGAAAAACAAGCGTTCGTAGAACTCAACCTTCGTGAAATGGGCTAGGGTGTGGTGGTTGGAGGGTGTTTTTTATAGACATCTCAGGGGCTAGCCTTACAGAAAATGATATGTTCGATTGGCAAAAATTCTCGGAGTTCTACAACTTTTTTCGCGCCTATGTAGCTGTATCATCCTGGTGAAGTGGAATAGTTTGCGTTGACAGATTGTCATAATATTTGGAATGCAGATAGCTTTTGTCATGGGCTGTGAGCGAGCGAGTGAGATAGCTTTGGAGATGCCTTACATAATCAATTTTATCATGCAAATCAGGGGCTAGTTTGCATAAATAATGAGGACAGTTTATATTAATAATAATAACTAGGTGTATTTTGCCAGCCAGTAGGTGCCCAAATTATACGCCTACTTCATTTCAAAATAGCAGATACTCAAAGATAAGACACATTAGTCAATTCCAAGTCACCATGAGGATTTTATATTAGGTGATATTTGTAATAAGTCTGAATTATGTTGAATAAAAGAATATCTAAGCCACAATAATTGATTTTTTTAAAAATTGACCAAGAAAATATTCATCTATTTGAATTAATTTGAATAGTTTAGAAACATTTTGAAAGTAACTGTGCAAAATATTTTTAGAATAATTGTGAAACCTCTGTGTGATTCTTTCATATTTAAACTTTGCCAAATGGTAAAATTTGTTAACTGCCCCCATAAAAGTAAGCCATGTTGTTGCCTCTGTATATTTTTAGGTTTCACTGCTGGGCACTGGTGGATCCTTTGTGGTGGGTCATTGCTGCATTGACACCCAACCATACTTTGCAAGGATGTGTGAATTGCTATCTTCCCAGCCCACTGACCCATTTACAAAATGTTACAAAAAATGGTAGAAAATGGTAAATAATGGTAGAATGCTGTTATCATTATTTAGAAACCATCAGAAGTATCAAATTCCAAACCATGAATATTTCCAAAGTTTTACAGGACAGGGGAAATATTTATAAAATTGAAATAATGTTGAAAATATTTCTTAAGTATCAAATGTCGATTCTAGATTCAAAACTTTAAAATCAATTCTAAACAATGACAACAAACATCCGCACGATGACTTGGAATGGACTCTAGCTGACAAAGAGAGAAATATTAGCCTAACTGAGTTGTGTACTAGTATGTCCGATTGGTAAAAATTCCCGGAATTGACAGCAAGTTTTCCGCGCGTACGCAATAGAAAAATCCCTTTAGATGGTAATAACAAGGGAAGGGTTGACGGATCAATATTGTCAATATTGACGACTTGATACATTGCATGGACGTTTCTACAACGTGATATTATAAAGTATAGTTTTTCTTTAAAATTTGTACAGCCCCCTTTACAGATCATTATTGCCGACTTGTTGCTTGCAACAATGATGATGTAGCATTCTTTGTTTCACAATGAAGTCCACTACATTGTGCATCCTATATGTCTAATGTACAATCCCTATAAACAATCTCATCAATGACTAAAAGTTACTGTGAAAAACAAACCCTGCTTTGTTCAACAATGTATTGTACCGGTAGTAACTGTTACATGTACAACCCTTTTAAAACGTATAATATAGGGCCCTGTAAACAATATCACCATTGCCCGTATTCATTGCCCTTAATCTACAGATTATCAAATCTTATAGGAAACATTTACACCCCATCATGTATAATGTAATGTCCCTATAGTACCATTGTCTTGTAATATAAGTCGTGCTGTCCTCTATTGTGGGGAGCCCATGCACAACTAGCTGCAGCCCACGCAGAATGACGTAACTCCTAGATATAAACCACTATTGCGTAATCGCCACACTTAGCACACTATAGACTATTTTTCAAGTACAAACATCCCCTGCAAAACCGTCAAAAGCCACTAAACAAAAAAACGCCTCGTACGTTTCTTCTCCGTCTC
The DNA here is from genome assembly GCA_019207045.1 of Branchiostoma floridae x Branchiostoma belcheri. Taxonomy (NCBI): domain Eukaryota; kingdom Metazoa; phylum Chordata; class Leptocardii; order Amphioxiformes; family Branchiostomatidae; genus Branchiostoma; species Branchiostoma floridae x Branchiostoma belcheri. The sequence goes on along the minus strand of CM033028.1, from coordinate 16,377,804 downwards.
AAGAGCTACCCACATACCAAATATCAGATCAATCTGTCTTGGCGTGAAGGGGATGTGTTGTTCACAGACACGGAGTGTCGAATGTTTCTACACATACCTATTGTATTATGCAAATTACCACCTAATTTGCATAACAAGCATGCAATTATGTACATCATTACGTAAGCTGTCAGCACACCTACAGTCATTAACATCCATCAACCCCTTCTAGCATTATTCCTTCTCAAAACCTAAAGCAAGAATTACTTTCAACGCCCCTGCGAAACCCCTAGGTGACCAAAACTTACACACCTTACTATGCTTTTACACAGCTACCTACCACTTAAAAATCATCACCCAAACAAGTCCCAAACAAAAAATAGCAAAACCGGAAGTTCCACTGCAGTACCATAACACGCCGCTAGAGCGCCCTGCCGTAACACAATTCCTTCCATTCCTTCATCATGTCTAATCCTACCCACATACCAAATATCAAAATCATCCATCCACGCGTTCCCTAGTTATCAAGCTGACAAACGACCACCTGACATCAAAACAACACTGACCAAAAACCGTCAAATCTAGACATGCTTGCTTTTTTAACTCTTAAGAAATACAAGAACTTTTGCTCTTGGTGTAAGAAAACTATTCTTGATGTAAGAATATCAATCTCAAAAATGTCCAAAAAAATCAAGCAAAAATTTGTTTGCCCCATGGACAAGCACGTTTTTCCTTAAATTTCTAGGGACAGAATAATTTTCTTCCCGGAAGATAAATTTTCTGTGAGAAAGAGAAACAAGATAAGTAGATATCAGTGCATTATACTCAACTATGGTGATTGGTTAAACAGTATATCTTGATATCAATCACATGTATATTTTTATATATCTAATGAAGGCTAGCATAACTACATAACAAATACAGCAAATAGTATATGATAAAGAAGTACATTTGTTGTAATATCGCAAAATCTAGCTATCAATCTAGTTTCTTCCTGTGGATTTTGCAGGTATAATGTGGTAAAACCATTTGTGGGATCCTTGATAGGCATCTCTTCTATTTTGTGTTAAAATCCTTTCATTTAGAGACAGACACAATGTCTCAAATTTTAGTTCTAAATAGGATCTAGGACAACATGATCGTCTGATCTGTGGCTGCTGGGCTGGTATTGGTTGAACCCAGGCATCCCACAATTCTCTTGTTCAGCCCACATAACATAAAGCCATTACCATGGCAGTACCTGAGTGCCTGTGTTGCTTCATGGAAAAAAGTTTTTGGTGCTGTGCTGGGAGTTGTTTCACAGTTGTTTTGCAGAAGTTGATAACAGTTGGTAAGCCAGTGTTGTAATTGTCGCTGTTGATTGCCTAGCTCATGATCAGGACTTGATTTGGAATTCTGTAGTGTTGTGCGATGACGCCAACGTCGCCTGGTGCGGTATTCTTAAGAAAGACTCACTCGAATCAGTACAGGTGTCCGCGGCCAAGGTCTGCACGGGCGCACTATTAAAGGGGGACGAATCACAGCCACATATTAACGGAGGTCGGTTGGGACACACTTGCCACCAGGCGGGAAAAGCATGTACTTATTCACTTGTATAAAATGGCCAGCGGCTCCGCACCAAATTATCTCCATGAACTGGTACCACCACTTATCCGTGATTCCACCCCTTATGGCCTTCGAGATGACCAGAACTACCTCCCTATTGCCCTAAGAACCGAAGTACAAAAGATCCTTTTTACCTGCCGCAGTTTTCTCCTGGAATCAACTTCCTTTGTCCGCCAAAACATCACCATCTATTAGTATTTTTAAAAGAGAACTGGAGTCTTTCTTTGACAGCCCGCCCAGACACACCCACTACTCCCATGGCCACGGACGCCCTGCAGTTCACTTGACTAGACTCAGACTCGACTTCATCCAGCTTAACTCAGACCGATTCAAATACCATTGTATAACTAGCCCTACTTGTAAATGTGGGAATTCAAACGAGACAACTGAGCACTACTTGTTGCACTGCGAACTATACAATAGCGAAATGATTCATATGTTGCACTCCATATCCCGTTTAAACCTTGAAGAATTACTCTCGCCTGACCCCCTTTACTCATCTGACAATACCTTATGCACCCATCTTACTATGGGCAGCCCTTTCCTCCCACACTCGATCACACTCGAATTGTAACATCTTCGACTATGTTTTCAATTTTATCAAAATGAACGGAATATTTACTTCATCTGATTTGAAATTAGCCCGTTTTTGTTGTTAGTATTTATGTTATTCTTATGTTGCAAAATGACGTTTATGTTCATGTCATCTTAAGTTATACGTTTCGTTATAATCTCAATTTTGTTACTTCTGATTGTCATTGTATGTAATACAGAGCAGAAGACCTCCATAAGCTCATTGTGAGCTTCTTTTCCAATGCTCAAAAAACCAATGCGAATAAAATAAATAAGTTAGCCGAGATAGTCCTGAATGTTTCATGTGCACGCTTTTCAAGGTTTTTTTTTGCCTGGCTCGTCCTTGCGACCAATATTTCCCCAAAATGAATTCCATATTCTTCACGGTACATAATCAATGTTTATTAGATAAAAACTGGGCCCTGGAAACCGTGGCAATGGGGTGGTCCTCACATCGGTGACATACTCCCGTGCAGTTTTACGACCGTGCCTCCAGCCCTTTGGGTCTTATGCTTCATTAAAACAAGTTGCTCCGGAATGCATGATGCAAAATCTCCGGACACATACTTGGACTGAAGAATGTCTCTTGTTTGCCTGTAAGTGGCAGAATAAATCTGTTTGGAGAAGGGTCTGATTTGAGTGCACTGTCGGGACGCCCTGGCTAGCTGCAAATTGCTTGAAATTTGAAAATTGCATGAAAAGTTATGAAATTTGTTGCCTGGGGTGGTGAAGAAGATTTGTCGGGATTCGCCATATTGATTGCAATAATGGCAATAATGGTGCGCTCTTGAAAGCGGGGACTATTACGGCTAAATATTGCATATTAGTCGGTTATCTTTGTAGAGCCCTATCACCAATTTGCCGAGGTTGACGCGAACTAAATGTTTACATTCATAGTGCGTAGAGGTTGCTCGCTCAGCTCTCCAATCGTTCACTACCACACCTGAACGGTCTCTGGAACGGCTGCCTAAGCACTGCAGTTAGTATCCTGGTCACTGCCGTTCGTTGTAGCACACCTGGAGCGTAGCATTACATCACCCTGACACAGACAAGATCTCACTTCACGATTTCGCCGTTCCATAGGAAAACACGTTATAACGCACAACTTCTATGCCCGCAAATCCGATTAAAAACAGTATGTCTGGAGATGTTTTGCTTTCTTTTGCAAGTGCACTAGTTCGTTAGGCAATAAAAAATGACACCTAAATCTAGCCCACTCAACTATAGTTATCGGATTTCAAACTGCAAGTACCCAATAGCCGCTCGAGGGCCTTTTGTGCTGAGAAAGGCCCTGCCTCAGTGCTCAAAACAAAGGAATGCACACGTCCGCAAATCGCTGGCATTACGGAACTTTCCGGCATGATGGTAGCAGTAATATACAAGCTTTCATCTCAAATCCGTCTTATATCAAGTGGGGGCGATGAAAGGAAATTTATCATCCACCTAAACACAAGCTTTTAATACCCAGTCATTTTTTGGGCACGTACTCTATGTGACTACATACTCGGTGTAATACAGGAATGAGACCACACTCACCTCCGGATTTACAGACCTCGCAGCTTGTCATGACTCAGAGGTGTGTGTGTGGGGGGGGGGGGGGGGGGCGTTGAGTAGTACGCCCCCCCAAAAAATACAAGAAATGCAGATCTTAAAGAAGCCACACAACCCGGACGTACTTTGTCAGATAACTGATACACAATGTTGTAAGCCCAGGGAGACCAAGCAGGATCACGTGACATCAAAATAAACCAAGTTGTGAGACAAAGTTTGGACGGCTAAGAACATCGCGCCCACTCGATGCGACAACTAGCAATAGCAACAAACTTAGTCATGTTTGGGACCACACTCAGGCCACTACGTCACAAAGTGGCAAGGATGATTAACGTATCGATGTCAGGTAGCAGACGATTTTGACCTGTAGCGATAACGTCATTTCCAAATCTGAGTTTTGATTTTCGGATAAAACCGGAAACGGCAAGTGATTTAGAAAGCCTTACTTTAGAAAGCCTTACTTTTGGGAAGTGAAAATCGAAATATTTCACGGACATGCAGTCCACCTTGTGCAGTCACTCTCTCATTGGTCAAACATATCTAATAGCCACTCAGCCACTGATTGTATTGCTGATTGTGATGTACAGCCGGGATTGGTGTACTATACATGTAAGAGTTTAGTAGAAGTCTTTCTCTCAATTGAACTTGCGATCAGCATTAATTTTTTTGTTTTAGAACTTTAATCTTTTTGTTCATATTCTGTTTTTGCATCTTCCCTTGTGCAGGTCAGGAAGGATGGCTAGGCTACGTATTGAAGCGTTCTTTGTGATTCTACTACTTTTCGTTGCCTTTGCTTGCGGTCAGCGAAGTGCAACCACGCCACGATCGACAGGGGGCGCTACTGCCCCACCAGCCCAGTTCATTGTCCTGCAGGCCGAGCGTTATCCTAACCTAGGAAAATTCAGTAGTCCCGGGTTTCCAGAGAACTATCCAAGTAAGGGGATTTCTAACTTACTCCCATTTTAGGAAATGCCATAAGAATCAATTTTGGATGACATTAGTTCACGCTCAGTTTGAATTAGGTCAGTGATATTTATTATAACCAAATGCTAGGCAGATACAGAAATTACGCTAAAAGTTTGCCTGTCTTGTCGAATTCGTAACTTTTGTTTCACATGTGGTTGTTCAATGTTAAAACTTTTATGATATTGCATGCGCAGCGACAGGAATTATGGGTAATATGTCAAAGGTCACATGCCCCTGAGGCATAAACAAAATATGTCATGCGAATGGAAATTTAGGTCGAGACAAGAATTGTTTACAAGTAAGGGGCATTCACTTTTGACATTACCTAACATTCCTCTCCTGTACATGAAGGTGTTGATTGATTGATGACAATTTCCGTTACAGATAATACAAATATTACGTGGAGGATTGAAGCTGGTAATGGTGATGATGTGTTCTTGATGTTCGACCACTTTGATCTGGAAGGGCCCCGTAAACTGGATTGGAAATGTACCTGGGACTATGTTGCGGTGTATGACGGTAACAACAATTTGATAGGTAGGCTCTTTCAGATCACTCCAAATTTAATTTTATAATAGTCCTGCGGCGCGCTACAATTGTGTTGTTGCACATGCATGTTCTATTTGCGGCGCAACACTATTGTAGTTTGGGGGGTATGTCAAGGATACGTACGTAACACTCGCGCGCGGTAGTGGCGGGAACGCAACTAAGTATCGGGTGTTATGGGTCAGGGGTCAGGGGTCAACGAACTGTTACGCAACCAGAAGTACGTCATCCCAGAAGCCCTTGCGAGGTTAATTAATATTCATGAGCGTCTCCTGCAGGCGGAAGTGTTTTGTTTTTTTGCTGTTTTTAGCTGTTTTCGGCCGAAAAATTCAGTATTTAACGTAAAAATGCCGCGATTTGTAGTATTGGAGATTCACACCGAACTCTTTATGGAAGGATTCTGATCCCATTTCACCGTATTCGGGCAGAGATTCCAAGGAAAGCAGCGAAGTTATGTGACGACGACATGTGAGGAAGTTTAGGCGTGCTAACATGAGGTATGGGGCCCCAAAACAAAAGCAAATCGTTGGACGGATGGAGCAGACTGTGGCTGGCATGGCTGTGGTCGGGCGAGAGGCCGTGTACAGGACCGGGGAGGCCAGGAACCGGGACGGGGATGCAGTCGGGCCGAGGGGAGGGGGCGGTTGTGCGAGGCCGGACGCTGACCCCGCAGGAGCCCATGAACGAGTGTGAGTGATGACGTGGGCCTCCCAAGAAGTGGGAATCTATTTTCTTACCTCGTTTGTATCGTTGCCTTGTCCTCAGAACTCCTCAGGAACTTTGTACTTTTGCCACAAGTTATCTTACTGGTATGGTAGAGCTTAGTATGAGAGATTGTGGACAAAATTTTCCTTTTATTGCTTTTTATTACTTAATGATCAATAAAATAGGTGGAAACAACTTAACATAGACTCTCAAGCAAAATAGTGACTGTAAGCTTTAATTTGATGTACAGCAAGCTTATATTCCACTTGCCAGACAATGTCACAACAAAGTTTATTCAATGCTACAAGAATAGTAATTATACTCCATTCAGCACCAAGGACAATGTTCAATCATTAACGTACCTGTAGCAATACCTGTTTATTTTCTTACCTCCCATGTATCGTTGTCATGTCCCCAGGACTCCTCAATAACTTTCTACTGATGTCAAAAGTTTTTTTACTGGTGCTGTAGAGATGATTGTGACATATTGTGGACTAATCTATTTTTTATTGCTTTTTATGACTTTATGATAAATATATTAGGTGCACATAACTTAACTTAGACTCTCAAGCAAAGTAGAGACAGCAAACTTGAATTTATGGTACAGCAAGCTTTTATTTCACTTGCCAGACAGTGTCAGAATGAAGTTTATTCAACACTGAAGGGATAGTAGTTAGACAGAAAAGCCAGTTCAGCACCAAGGACAATGTCCAAGCATTAACTCACCTGTAGCAATACCTGCATGATTTTGTTTCTCACATGGGCAAGAAAATGTTGTCAGAAGTCTTAAGATAGATTGTAGTCAAGAAATTGACACTGGAAATGTATGATATGAAAGTAGAATACAAATGTTTAATGAAAAAGTGTGTTTTATTGTTTTATTGCCACTGTAAACCCTTATGACTGATAGAATTGTAAATGTATGCAACATTTCTTGAAAGTACACATTGTTAGCTTTACAATGATATATACCTTTATGGGGTTAGTGTAAGGTAAAGTAACTAAAAATAAGCAAAATCAAACTAGTACCCTTTGTTTTAAAGGGGTCTGGGAACCCCAGCAGTGGGGGCGAGTTTTGGTATAGAAAGCCAGCAGGACAAGGGTTTTAAGATCCAAAGTTGATTTTCATATTTTATCTATAAACCCACAAACTATATATAGAAATCACATTGAACTGTGCAGTAGATCTTGACTTCTCCTATTGTATGTTAGGAAGTTTTCTCAGTGTTATTACAGTACGTAAATTGGGGATCCTTTGATCTACTAATTATAACCATAACTAGTGTTAATCCCCACGTTTTGAATTATTATATGATAAATGTAAACGCCTTATTCGTATAATCTTTGAATTCTTCTGATTTTTGTGTCTAATGAGCCAAAAGGGCTTGGTGACTTGTAAAAAAAAACACAAGGATATACAGGGTTCTCCCCAGAATTTTTTAGTATAATGGAGGGGTTGGCAAAAATAACCCGCACCAACGCGCTGCACTTTCATGAAAATGGGTTCATTTTGCAATGACAGAGGGTGTCAAATACTACAAGTATAATATACTGTTGTTATTCCTTTGTTGTGAAGTGGCAAAACTACTATTGTTTTGATCATTGCTCATTCACAAGTTTTTGCAGACAATGCTGACTGGAAAAGTGATGCCACTTGGTACAAAAATCTGTGAATTGTCATTAATCTTAGCAAAACTAACAAAGAAAATAGGGAAGAAACACACTAAATTTGAAAAATAGTATAGTGGAGCTGGCTGAGAGTATAGTGGAGGGCCTCCCTTATTCCACTCTCTGGGGAGAACCCTGATATACTTTATCCATCCATCAATCCATTCATTCATTCATTCATTAGTTGGTTAATTCACTCGTTCTCATTCAATCATTCGTCCACTCTCATTCCTTTATTGATTGATTATTCATCCATTGATTTATTCAATCTGATCCGTTCGTTTTAATGTACTCATTTCTTCATTTAATCATTAATCCATTTATTCATTCATCTATTCTTTTGTTCTCTATCTCATCATTTTTTTTTTGTTCTAGCAAAATTGATAATTCTCTTTCATTTCTTTAGATAAGTTCTGTGGAGAGGTGCTGCCCCCATTGCGGACATTCAACTCCGTCCTGTCTGTAGCTTTTGTGTCAGATGCTACTGTATCAAGGTCTGGCTTCTCTGCGAGATACTGGGTTATCGAGGGCTGGGCAAGCGAGGGATTACCTGTTGGTAAATATAAATTTCCATCCGAAAACATACTAGTACTTGGTGATTGACAGGGCAGAAAACAGTTATTATGCACGCCCATGTTTCCATATTTGGGTCGACTTCGTGAGACCTCGAGAGACTATTAATAGTTGTGAGAGTTTGAAACCCGGAAGTCACCGCTGCACTCCCCATGATAGGGCCGCCGTCTGGACGCTATTAATTTTTCATCCACAGCGTGAATTCCCCAGGGACGGACAAGCCCATTAAATTCGACCGATATGTTAGTAATTGACCTCGGCTGACTTGAACTGTAACATTTTGGTTACCGTCTGACCCGCCGTTACCATGGCAACGGCCGCCAAGACCGCTCCCTATGCTTAAGTATAGGACTTAGTGCGGTCTAAAGCCCCCCCCCCCCCCTTTCCGCCCTGAAAAAAGACAAACCCCCAACTCCAATCACTCAGAACGGTAGAATGTGGTCTGGCAAGCTCCTTGTAGATTAGCGACCCCTCAGATAGTCCTTGTACAGGGCCGACACCTGTGCTAGGCGCCGAAGTGCAAAGTTGGCCATACCTCAGGAACCATTTGTATTTACCTCCATGAAATGTCATGGAGGTTATATTTTACCCAGCGTTTGTGTGTGTGTGTGTCTGTCTGTCTGTCTGTCTGTAAACAAGATAACTCAAGAACGGCTGGATGGATTAGTTTCATACTTGGTGTGTTGGTGGGGTGCGATGAAAGCTAGAAGTGATTAGATTTTGGGCCCCCTAGCGGCTTCTCTTGGTACTGCAGCGCAACTTCCGGTTTTGCTATCTCGTGTTCTGAACACGCTATGGTCACGATTTTTGAGTGTTAGATAGCTCTTGTGCTCAGGAATAAGTGACATAAGTTTTGGCCCCCTACCAACTAGGTTTGGGATAGCAGGGGCATTTTTGTCAAAAACTTCTGAAGAGGATAACTCAAGAAGGGAACAATGGATTTTCATGATTTTTGGTATGTAGGTACCTTAGAAAATGTTGTACAAGATAAGATACCAATTATGCAAAATAGGAGTAAATTTGCATAATTAATGAGAACATTCTATCATGGCAGTTTTTTCAATGTATCTCTTGTCCCGGACATGATATAGTCTTGACATTTGGGTGGTAGATAGCTTGCAGTGACATGACAAAGTGGGGCAGATTTCAGCCCCCTAACATGTAATTTCGGAACTGCAGGGGCGTTTTTGTCAAGACATTATAAAGTGGATAACTGCAGAAAGGATTGACGGATTGGCATCATTTTAGGGGTGCAGGTAGCTTAGGCAAAGGTGTTCATAATGATATACATGTTATGCAAATGAGGACCTTATTTGCATAATTAATGAGGAAATTGTATAATACCATTATTACTGATAACTGGACTTCAATAAATGTAACACTTATTAATTATGATAGATGGAATATAAGCAGATACCAAATATGGTAATGAGGAACTTATTTGCATAATTTATGTAAAAATTGCAAAGCCGCTTTAAGTCTAATGATTGGAATTTTATACTTGTGACATGTGTACGTCAATGATGAACAACAACACGCATAAATTATGTTAATGTCTTAGTCAATTGCATCAAATTTACAAAAGCTCTAAATTTTCATGGAGGTATGAGGTCGCCGAACTCTAGTTCTGTACTAAAACTTGGTACGGTTTTATATCTTGACTAGTTTTATTGTATGAATGTAAAGAAATCCAATGTCAAGTTATAACACAGTATTTATACGCGACCCCCGTCCCCAAAAGTAGTTCGGGTTAAAATAGTGCATCGCAGTACTTGCAAAGGCCGTAGTTATTCTTCCGTGCACGACAGCGCGGTGGAATCTGTGGTGAATAGTAGAGGAATACATCGGTGTTGATACTGTATAAGTTGGATTACGTTGCTTTTTCGGCCGGCGGGAATTTGCGCCTTGATATGTTACCGGCACTTCCTGTTCGCCGCCTGCAGTTCCATGACCTCCGCTGGGGGTCAAATCAAAGTGTCTTTTATAGAAAAACGAGCCGGCAAATCTATGCTCATTTTCAGATATTTTGTAGCTTGTACCCTCAACTTCAACATACTAAATTCTTGTAAATTGTATCTGCACCCTACTATAGGTTTTGAGTCGTCGAACCACCTCACTTTGGGGTCCTTAACCATGTAAATCCCCATAGGCGAAAAACTGTGTTCTGAGACCTTAACAAGTAACTAGAATGTGACGCTACACGAAAAACAACTGAGAATCAATCCCATATTTACTGCCATTTTTACATCATTACGCATAATGCATCTTGAGTCTGATACGTAAGTAACATGTGAACATCGAAGTATCATTATCAATCATTCGTTTAAGTTCCGTGACATCAGGAGCTGAATAAATTCTACACAAAACTCTTGCAGGGAGATACAAGGATGGCGGCTTTCACGAAAACAGGAAGCTCACTCCCAAGTACACGTTCTGGATAACCGTTGTTTATCCAGGATGCGTCCTGTTAGAGGGTCTGTATGGGGGTCCCGACAACGATTTACGCTGAATTCAGAAGAACTTCGTATTACGCGCGGTCAGCTCTGCTTGGGTCGTATTCTGGATATCCAGGACGCGTCCTCCTGTTCAGGCCGTTTTCTGGATATCCAGGATGCGTCCTCCTGTTCAGGCCGTTCTCTAGATATCCAGGATGTGGACCGGGTATTGTATGACAAAGAGACGCCATCTGGATGCTCGTTCGTTCGTTCGTTCGTCCCATAGCCTTTTAATCAGCCGTGCAACATTTGGTGCTGACTCAACAGGCTTTTAGTCCCCTCGCGGCACCTATCTTCTCTCTGGGAATCTGGATGCTATTAACACCTAATTAGAATTTGTCGCTTTACGGAAAACAACAGTTGACTGTCATTTGTTAATTCATTACGAAAAAATCCTTTTGGGCCTGATACGTAAGTAACATGTAAACATCGAAGTATCATTATGAACATTCGTTTAATTTCTGTAACACCAGGATCTGACAGAGTAAATTCTACATAAACCTCTTGCGGGGAGATACAAAGATCGCGGCTTTCTAAACACGAAAACAATATGCAACATAGTCTCCACCCTCGAAAACAGGAAGCCCCACCCCCACGTACACGTTCTGGATAAACACCGTTGTTAATCCAGTTCATCCAGGATGCGTCCGGATCCTGTTTCGGCCGAATCCTGGATATCCAGGACCCGTCCTCCTGCTCAGGCCGTTTCCTGAATATCCAGGATTCGGCCTAGTACGAAAACTAGATACTGACGAAAGTTGGATGCAATAAGTCCAATAAAACATAAATTAGGCACGAGCGCGTAAACCTGGGGAAACACAAACCCTAGGAATCCATCAGATTTTGGTGTGGCTGGCTTGATCATTCCTATTTGCATTTTTACACATATAAAACAGAAATATGTAAACCTAAAGATACAACGGTCTTTTGGATATGTATTGTCTTTGTGTTCGTATATACAAGTTTTATAACCGTAAGTAAAACATAATAAAGCTGCCTTGTTATTGTAATCGAATCTAACTGTATTTAGCCTAAATGGAGCATGAATCTAAAGTTAACTTCACTGTTGTTGCATCATTCTTCATAATCAGAGACACAGGGCGAGGACGAGGCTCTTCCAGACGTCCCCGATGAGTTTTATAACTATTGCAAAGACCTGGACTTCGACTCAGTTGCCATCCCCAACTTCTATGGCCACGAAAATGTTTCGGAGATCTTGGCATCACGGCAATGGCAGGAGATGACGACTGTTGACCGCTCGTGTCATCCACAAATCCAGCTATTTCTGTGTTCACTCTTGATGCCCCTGTATACAACAAGGTAACTAAGCTTCGATCTGAGTGTACACGACTGATTAAACAAATAAATAAAGATAAACTTTAAAAAATGTATGTGTTCAATGGTGGGACCGGTTGATAACTTTCTATAAATGAAAAGTCATGATGGTATATAATTACAAATATTTAATTGGCTTTTTACGAAATACCTTTTCGTAAGAGCTCAGTCGATCGCTCTCACTCACTAACTCGCTCAGTCACTCATGTTCGCTCTCTTAGTTATTTACTCACTCAATCAATCACTCACTCCAATCAATCGATCAATCAGAAAGTCATTGAATCTGATAGAATTTGAAAGCAGCAAATGTTCAATTTCAAATACATCACAAACCTTTAACCCATTACGACGACTAAACCTCTGCATCCTTATATCAGAAAGGAACTGCCCTGTCAGTCATGGTGTAGAGAGGTAAAGTCGTCATGTCCATCAGACGGGTCTTTGTTTGAAGCTATCGACTGTAGGATTCTTCCTATCACTGAATGCGTCAACTTGGAACCTCCCGAAGGTATGAGTGAAAACTAGGGAATACACGTATCTGAAACCGATCAACTTACGTCGTCCGTCGTGTAGCCTGATACCAGTATAGCAGTTTGTGTAGTAGTAGTCGGTGCTCGAGGCAGTAGTTAGTCTTTTCTATTTGGTGCTCGAGGCAGCAGCACCAGCAGTAGTAGTGGTGGTGGTGGTGGTGGTGGTAGTAGTATAAGTACTGTAGCTGTAAGTAGTAGTATAGAAGAAATAGTTGTATTAGTGGTATTAGTAGTAGTCTTCTCTTGTCGGTGCTCGAGGTAGTAGTCTTAGTAGCAGCAGTAGTTGTAGTTGTTACAGTAGTCTTCTCTATTCGGTGCTCGAGGCAAGTGTCAGTCGAAACAATAACCCATGTTAAAAGAATGTTGTGCATGAGTACCAACGAAGTAATGATCTATATTTGCATTTTTCTTCAGATTGCTACTACGGTAATGGAGAAAACTACAGAGGCAATGGTACTCTACCGGAAGGAAGTGGGAAGACGTGCCTTAGTTGGACTAATGTGCTTGAGCTTTTTGGGGAATCCAGATCCGAATGGGACTGGGTTAACGGTGATCCGCGTGAGAACTACTGCCGAAATGTTGGGCTAGGTCAGTATCCTTCGCTCTTTCTTGAAGTACTATACTTCAGTAAATCATGTCTTTACATCTACATGTACCTCTTAAAATACGTGGTTTATTAACGACCTGTTTCATTTTTTTCTGTCTGCGTTTTACAGACTTTTATCCGTCTCAAGAACCCTACTGTATTGCTGAAACCGTCTTTGATGGGGAAGAATACGAGTCGCTAACGCCATGTAATTTGAAGCCTTGCGATGGTAAGGGTCTTCCGTCCTTCCTGTCCACATACAATTTGATAATGTTAGAAATATTGTCAGAAGTGACAGTGTTTAGTCCAAATTAATCTTGGCAGTGTTTTTTCTTAGCTTATGCTAATCCGGACGGTATCCTGTAGCTTTTAAACTGGCTAGTAAGCTTTTTAAAAATCCCTTGTCTTTTTCTACTTCCATCTACTCAACAAACATTTTCTCTACATTAAGCTATCTCGTGGTTTGAAGTGCGAATGATAAGAGTGGGGTCTATATCATCATAACCCTATCTAGACCGGGCTTTTTTGCGATTCATGGGGCTGGGGGTTCGTAGTCTCTTTTGCCCCCCCCCCTCGTAATTTCAAACGGCTTGGGTATTCCATCAAATTTGAAAGCAGATGATGTACTCGTCAAGTTTTATATTTTACGTACTTTCTCAAGAAAATGTTTTACAGTCACTTTTACTAATGGTGCCAAATCCATTTAAAATGATGCCTCTGTGGCTACGTGGAATTCTCGACATTTGCCCTTCAACTTAGACATATTACTTACAATGCAGTACGTTGGACATACACACATGTACATTGAACTAGCCTTAAGCTTATTACCTCCATGAAATGGAGGTTATATTTTCAGTAGCGTTTGTCTGTCTGTGTGTCTGTGTGTAAACAAGATAACTCAAGAACGGCTTGGTGGATTGGTTTCATACTTAGTGTGTTGGTGGGGTGCGATAAAAGCTGGAAGTGATTAGATTTTGGGCCCCCTAGCGGCTTCCCTTGGTACTGCAGCGCAACTTTCGGTTTTGCTATCTCGTGTTCTGAACAGGCTATGGTCACGATTTTTTTAGTATTAGATAGCTCTTGTGCTAAGGAATAAGTGACATAAGTTTGGCCCCCCTAGAGGCTAGTTTTGGGATAGCATGGGCATTTTCGTCAAAAACTTATTTTTTTATGAAGACGATAACTCAAGAAGGAAGCAATGGATTTTATAATTTTGGGTATGTAGGTACCTTAATTAGTTGTACAAAATGAAATACAAATTATGCAAAAAAGGAGCACAGTTACATGATTAATTAGAATATTCTATCACAACAGTTTTTTCTATGTATCTCTTGTTCAGGACGTGATATGGTCCTGACATTTAAGTGGTAGATAGCTTTTAGTGTCATAAAAGGTGAGGCAGGTTTCAGCTCCCTAATATTCAAAACTGAACTGCAGAGGACTTTTTGTCAAGACACTCCAAAGAGGATAACTGCAGAAAGGATTGATATGATGGATTGGCATCATATTAGGCATGCGGCTACCTTAGGTAGATGTTTATAATGATATACATGTTATGCAAATGAGAACTTAATTTGCATAATTAATGAAGAATCGTATAATTCCATTGTTTTCAATAACTGGACTTCAATAAATGTAACACATGTTAATTATGATGGGTGGAATATAAGCAAATACCAAATATGGTAATGAGGAACTTATTTGCGTAATCTATGTAAAAATTGCAAAACCAATTTATGATTAATGGTAGGAATTTTATTATTGTGACATTTGTACGTTAGTCAATGATGAACAACACCATGCATAAGTTATGTTAATGTATGGAATTGCATCGAATTTACAAAAGTTTTAAATATTTCATTACCTCCATGAAATGTCATGGAATGGAGGTTATATTTTCTGTTATGTGTCTCTGTCTGTGTAGATGATTACTCAAGAACGGCTGGATGGATTGATTTAATACTTGTTGTGTTGGTGGGGTTTGATGAAAGCTTGAATCGATGAGATTTTGGGAGCCGTATTTGTCGTTATAATCGATGTAATAATATCAGAAATCACCCCTATATTTGAGATATATTGGTACAGGCATCATGCTTTATGTGTTTGTTAATGGGCTTAGCTCCAAGCAGATGGTGACAGCTGTTTCGGGAACCCCAAGGTTTTTTGAGTAGCCAATGGTACTTGTTTTTTAGCAGACAGGGTTGTCGCCAAGTTTTCATCTTACAGTTGGTGTAGGGCTGTCAGAGGAAAGTGTGCATCTCGTTTTTGTACCGTGTGAACAGCTGATGTTATGACACATTGTTGGAAAATCAAATCACCATCTGACTAAAGTTGGCTACATCCCTTCTTCTTTTTGAGTTTCCCAACTTCCTCCCACCACACCGCTCTGAGGCACATAGTCAAACCTCAATAATGCTGACAACCTTAGACAGTTTAAATGCCAAACATCAAGCTTAAGGAACACCACGCTACCATATGCCGTCGACCTCTTAAACGCACATTACACAATTAAGTGTCCCATTTTAACAATTACTAATCAGATGGGCATCCTCTGTGTCATTAAATAAATACACCACTACTTTCCCATAACATTTATAGCCATTACTCTCAAATACAACCGACTATAAACATACATACCATCCACAAAAAAGCAATAAATATTTCATGGAGGTATGAGGTCCCCGAACTCTAGTTGAGGTATGAGGTCACGCCTTTTCTAGTACCCGGCTGCGAATGGACTCCTTATGTGCAGTATGGAAGGATAAGTCCAGTGCAAAATTTCTACGAGGTAGGGAAGGAGGTTTTCATCAGCTGTAACGTAGGCTACGTCATAGAAGATGGTGACATGTCGATAACATGTGAAGAAGATGGAACATGGAGCAAGTATGATCTACAGTGTACTGGTGAGTTGGTCTTTATAGTTCAACCCCATAAGTTTCTATTATTCATTTTTGTTACAATGTTCACGAACACTTATAGATACAGCACAAAGGGCATGTCGACAGTAACAGTGGGAACTATGTAAAATGATTTGCATATTAGTGACATTTTCCTATGATCGTTCTAAGTTGGTTACTTTTTTGACATGTTCAACCAAGTTCGCCAGTTAAACGGAGACAGTGATGATCTATTTAATTATTTTATCTTCCGAAGAAAAGCAATGAACTGCAGTTTGACCGGAATATGTATATATTCTATTTATATATATTCTATAGAACTGCCGTGATATTTGATTTGACTAACTTTGCAAAGTCTGTGACAGAAAGTCTGGATATAATAGGTTTAAAGATCAATTATTTTGATTTTATTTCTCTATAGGGACGAAATTTAAAGATCACCCATAACGAATCATTCGTGTTGCTTATCTAGTTGACTACAGGCAGAAGCTTGTCAGTACGAAGCTTGCCAAAGAACGGTACTTTCCAAAGCTGCCACCCAGTACGACGGTAGAGGTATTCTTCGAAGCTGCAGTGGTGGAGATAATCGACGCTGTAAGTGGAACATCTAGCGTTACCTTTTTGTATTGCACTTGCCACAGTTCATGACCGAACTGATCTTACAGCTAGCAAGTAAACATTAATACTTTTCAGGTATCATATAATATTTTTACATATACAGAGGGCTGTTAGATCACATCACTTATGTGTTAAGTGATTATTTAAATTTTTCCTTTGCCTTTTACAAAAATAATACACAAAGAGAAAAGAAATATAATAGAAGAACTAAAGCGAGCATAAACCATACTTTCTCAGGAAAACTGTTTAAAAAGATTATGATGGAAAATGCACACATTGTGGAAGCAAATAAGTTAACCCTCATCCGACCGTTACATTTTTACGACGAATCTGACCGTATGGGGTCATTTTTGACCCCATTTTGTTTTGCTTATAGACATATTTCTGCTGCTTCATTTTGTCATTACTATGTATTTACTGTTTCACCAATCTATGAAAAATATTTTGACAAGTTTTGGCGTCAGTTATTTTTACTCATTATCATAATTTATGCAGATAATAGTGAGAAACCACCTTTTGCTGTAAAAATCTATCATACTCCACTTACTTTAACAATGTTTTTGTCTTATCAATTTCTAAACAATAATTTTGATGCTACAATAATATCAATAGCATACTCATGTTTTTGACAAGAAAAGATTTATGAAAATTAACGAATTTATTACTTAATTATGCACCATAGTCTGCCACCTAATTACATACAGACAGTTACTCTTGTCTATTTTCTCTGCAAAGATCTTTCTTGTAGGTTCCTTCTGCACATTCTGTCCATATATTGTTTCTTCATTAAGAAGAAACATTTTCACTTTCATTAGCATAGGTAATTGGTGCTTATTATCATAATTTATGCAGAATGTCGAATAACTGTGTTTTACACTAAAATACTATATTTATTCGGTGTTTTTCTTATCTAAGCAACTATAACTTGTTGCTGTAATAGCAGTGATGAGGAATGCCTGTTATTTTTATTGGAATATCTTTATATTAACGTAGGAAATGATTCATAATTGGCTTGGGTCATTTTTGACCCCAACGAACCAGACACAAACTTACAAGTATAGCTTATACAATAATAGGCAAAACTCTGTGAAAAATTGGTAGATGTTGTAAGACATGTATACAAAGAAATTCATGGAAGGAATTTTTTCTCCGGTGAAAAATGTTGATATGGCAGATACAAATATACGTCTAGGGTCAAAAATGACCCCATACGGTCAGATGAGGGTTAAACTCACAACGTACACAGAATAAAATCTATTATATGAATTAATAGAAGGATAACAAATGGCAAACAAATATAACAGAGTCAATATGGAACAAACCTAGGTATGACAGAAAATAATGACAAATGACATACAGGTATGGCACAATCATCAAAATGGAGTTGAAAGGGTAAAAATGAAGTGCCCATTACCTGCAGTACACTGCAAAGACTGCAAAAAACCTCTCGATCAAACCTACTTTAATCCTAGATTGTTCATACCCTGACAGCTATTCTTTTGTATCGCATCGACCAGCAAGGAGATATCTATACTTTGTGTTGCTTTTAACTATCTTTTAATGTTTTTGTTTTGTTTTGTGGTTTCAGGACGAAAAGAACGAGAACATGTTCGCATCCATTGCCTTCAGGCTGGTGAGTGGTTTTGTTGTTTATATTAAGTCTGATACCTTGTCATTTACAGATAATCAAAATCATGATAATGACGAAAACGCGCAATTTTTGTGCTAAATGTGACGTAGTGCATAACGGTTGGGTTGCTTTCTTTTTCTTCATACACCTTCACTTCAGGTAGTCATGACAACATGCAATAGGCCACACAATGCATATTGCAAATGTTGTTAATTGTTTTCTTTTTTATCTTCTAGCAATGGAAGGACAACCGTCTCACCTGGGACCCCACCCTGTACGGCGAAGAACGTCGGCTTGTTGTGACCACGAAGGATGTGTGGATACCCAAAGTCTTTCTTCAACGAAAGTAAATATCTTATTTTTCTTAGTAGGCCATTTTGATTTGATCATTCATGAATTTCACTATTGGCAAAACTTGCACCATAAGTTCATAACTGCACTTTGCATGCTTAAATCTCTGTCTCTCATAGCGATGAAGGATTCAAACCTTACTGCCACTGACTATGTTGTTTATTTCAGCGCCGACGCTAGATTCAGTGACTTCCCCGAAGCTCCCGTAACAGTAACAAATGATGGGCTAGTGGAGTGGGACATCATTGATCTCCTAACGACAACATGCGATCTCAGTAAGTTTTTGAAAAAACAAAATTATTGCTTGAAAGCAAATAACTATTTCTGCATGCTTAGATGATATAGCGAGTATGTGCAAACCCGTCACGCTTTATACGTACATCCTCCATACGTACAAAGTACATAGATATACATTACATACATGCATGATACCCAATCAGCAGAAAGACAGTCAAAGAGAGACAGAATGAAGAAGAAACAGAATTAGTGGTGCTAAGATGTTCCAAAAAGCAGTTACTCAAGCAACTGGATATGATTTTGAAAACGGTCAGACGTTTCAATTGGAATCCACCAGTTTTCGTCAGAGACACTGAAGTGATCTGGAAGAAACAGGTCTTTTATACTCTAATTTGGATTTCAAAGGGAAGAAAGGCTAAGACACAGTTAATGCAAGTTCCATACGTAGCCCCTTTTCTGTTGAGGGTGGGATTGTATACCCTCTCATCTCGTTCACACCAGCGCCTTCGCGGTCTAGGATATCGGTGGATTAGAGGTTGAAGGAGTGTCCTTGGTTGTGTTTTAGGTGGTTGAAAATGGCAGAAGAGTAGCTGTTGGCGCTGGGTTTCCAATGTTCTTAATACCTTGCCTTTGTGATGCTAAGATGCCTCTTCTTTATTTGCAGAATCTGCACTGTTTCCTTTTGACACAATGGAGTGCCCTGTGTGCCTGGGAGCAATTACTCGTGTGGAAAGTTTTCACTGCGCGGAAAACGGAACTTCTACTGAACGGAATACCCACGTAGAAGATTTCAAGGCATGCGGAGATCCAGAGTCTGTGGGCGAGGCGGATCAGTGGAACGCTCGGTGGATGGTATGTCTTTTTTTACTTTCGTAATATTCACAACAAAACAAGGCTATAATCTTGAGCCACTCAAAATATTTGGATTGCAGTTACATACTGAACTATGATGACGAATGTTTCCTTCACAGTTGACTTAAAAATTTACGGTTGTGCCCCCAGGGAAGCAATAACAAGGAAGCTTGTTCCATAACGATGTAGTTCTAGGAAAGAAGCTTTGAGTGTGGAAATTTCTACCAAGAGTTGGATTATAAATAGTACAGCGAAAGAAAGAATGATTTGCTTCCGTGAAAGTGGCAATACTTGTCATTGTTAGTCATCAATGTGTTGATCATCCTCACCTAAAAAGAAGTCTTGGTACTACTGCGCCCCAAACATTATAATGCAGTTTCAATATGACAAACAGTTTAAAATGTATATTGCTCAGCCACATTGATTGGCAGCATTGTAAGCATTGTTGCAAAGCAGCAGGTGTCAGGTCAAAGTATATACTTATATTTCCTCTTTTCCTCCTACTATACTAGGTTACTGTGAACGAGAGCGAATTTGGTAGCGGCTGCATCAACATGACGTTTCACCGCATCCCAACGTTCCACTTCTGTACCACGCTGTTTCCCATCATCATTCTCTCCCTGCTCATGTGCATCACCTTCGTGCTGCCGATTGAAAAGGTTCGTTGAAATAAAACAAAGAAACAAACAGGTATCTGAACAGCAGGGGAATTATAGCACCGGGCATGTTGTCAGAACTACTGTCTAAGCAGAGGTTTGGCGTTGGTTGTTTCTTACGTGTTTAGAGGTTTGGCTCCGGCTGTCTTTTTTATGTATTTTATGCGCTTTAATCCGGCTTTCTATTAAAAAAAAAAGAGTTGGGAGACCTCATATCTCCATGAAATATTATTATGTATTTTGATTTCACTCACATTTACATTTATATTTACACCTTTAAATAACTTAAGCCTGTCCAAATGTTGATTGTTCAATAATTTACAATTTAGAAGAATTATAGCACTGTTATATTAATTATGCAAATTAGGGACGTTTTTGAATAGTAGGTATCTGCTAATGCTCCACCAGCCACGAACTGTATTACATTACTCGTAGTTAAGTCCTATAATTATGTAAAACACTACAAATATAGATTTCCCTCAATAATCATGCAAATTAGGTGCTAGTTTGAATAATTTGCACTTGAGGATGTGCATCTCTGTCAAAGCTACCTAGATACCAAATACCATTTAAATTTGCCATTCCCTTGTCCAGTTATCCTCCTTAGAAGATTTTTTAGAAAAACGCCCCTGCAGTTCCAGATCAACCTGCTGGGGAACCCAAAAACATACACCACATATTCGTCACATCATCAGCTATTTGTCACAAGAAAAGCAAGACCACAGCACATCCAGGTCAAAATATTAAAAAAAACGAATTTCTGCTGTAGTACCAAGGTCACATACCAAGGGGGCCTAAAATTGACCTTGACCTTTATCTTCCTTACACCTACCCACATTCCAAATATCATCGTAATCCATCCAGAGGTACTAAAGTTATGCTGACCACAAATATCCGGAAACACAAACACACACACAGACACACAGACAGACACACCCAAAACTATATCTCCATTTTTCACAGAGATAGCAATACAAAACAGAAAGAAAGCCTGAAAACCCATAAAATACGTCAAAAACAGAAGGATCTGAACCTATGCCTGGAGAGTAGTCAATATGTTTTCAGGCCTAGATTAGAGACAGTTTCTTAAGAGATTCTGTAACGACAGGATGTAACTTGGTAAAGAATACAACGTTAATTTTACATTAACACGTGTAACTCAACAGCCACTCTGCTAGGTCTTACTTACTTTTCCTTACGTTTTTATGTGTCAACGTTATAGAACAGAAAATGTATCTTTAATATTGAATTTGTAGTACTTGATATATAGAATCAGAAACATTTTGAATGATAGTCGATCATAATTTCAATCAATGGTTTGTTGTTTTCGATAGGGTGACCGTATTTCCTTCGGGATAACGATCCTGTTGTCTATGGTGGTGTCTCTGGTTTTCGTCACGGATGTCCTACCGGCCAAGGGCTCCATGCCTGCAGTAGGTAAGGGGTGCTTGGAAAGGGGTGGTCTAGATATTTATTCAAATGACCCATGTATATTTTTTGGCATGAACCACTCAATAATGATATCTTTGAGGATTTTTTGGGGTCATTTTCCAATGACCAAAGGAGTCAACGACCTCAAGAGTGCACGTGCAAGCCTGGACATATTTATATAACTTAATCAAGTAGGTAACCAATCACTTAACCTAAATCAATATCCTGAGGAGGATTTGGCAGCCAATCAGCGAGCCTTGTGTTATCTGGCCCTTTACGATTCAAAGTTCAAACAAATCCGCTTCAATGATCAAAACATTGACTTATGTGTCTGATGTTGAAAGAGTTTTAAGTTCCAACAAATGTGTGCAGTTTAATTGCAGCGCCTTCGAAAATGGAAATGTGACCTGCAACCATTACAAACTGATTTCTTGTTCCATCTCATAGCCCTGCTGATCGTCGTGTACATGTGCATGATGGGATTTTTCCTGATCGTGACCGTGATAGTCATCAGGATCAGCTCAAAGGTGAGACTCATCAGTACAACCAGGATGGATTGGTCAATCTTTAGCCCGCTCAGGAGGATGAAATACTATTTGTCAATCTATTGCAAAAGCCGAGGTTAATGGATTTTGACGCCTACTGCAGCATGTCCGTTTCAGTTTGAATAGGCTATATGATGACATCGTTACTGTTCTACCGCTATGGTGTTTATGGTGATAGAATGCCTCGTCGGACCTTATTGCTACCTAGTGAACAATACACTTGACTGTTGACTTTGACTTTGTATAAGGTGCTTATAGTTTAGACATTATGCAAAGATGTGTTAACCATATCCAGACTGGGCTTGTGGGGCCTTCCCTGGACAGGGCGGGGGGGTCATTCGACCCCCCCTTCGTATTTTCAAAACAGCTTTCTGTACGATCGCCAAATTTGCAGAGGAGGTTGTGCTCATCGAGTTTTATAATTCCTATAATTCGTATATCATTATGACATAATGTGACGTCATTATTTGACATTTTTGGCTAAAACGGGGAAATCCCATAATACCTGAATATCTCACTCAAAAAGTCACCAATAAAGGTTTATCATTAAAATTTTAGTGTTATAAGACTTCTGTTGTCAAAAGCCGACGCAACGACGTCAAAATGAATGACGTCATCTTTAGTTTAGTTATCCGCCATCTTGGATTATCAACCTTAATTTTTTCAAGATACATTTTTTTCAACATATAACGTTAAAACCCCATAAAAAGGGACTGAAAACGGTCACATGAATACCAAGTAGTGATGAAATCTGAGTGAAAATAAGCTTGTGAAACTTTTCATCATGATATTGTCGGCCATCTTGGATTTTGACCAATTACGTCATCTCATTAGCATAATTTATGAATATCTAATTATAAATGTTGAACTAAGATGTGTTAGATGTTAAAGATATATGAAAAGAAGTTTAGTTTAGCAAGAAAATCTTAAAATCCCATTGTTTAAATCAAAATTAGTGATTTTTGTAAAACTTGCCTTTCAGAAACCCGTTGCCATGGCAACACGAAAAGTCATAAGCTTACCCATTTTTTTCAATTGTTGCCAACAATATTTTAGGAAAACTCTCCAAGTTTGGTTGTTCTAGCGCTATAGCACAAGTTTTGTTCCCTGTAGGATAAAGACCTCCCTCCATTTGTGAAGAAGGTGTTTCTCCGGTATGTCGCCCGCCTGGTGTTACTTGGGGACATGACCAAGCCAACACAAGGTCACACTGTCCTGAAAGTGGACGACTTTGAGATGGCGCCGACAAGCATGCCGGGAAATGACAGGTAGGCTTGGCCGCCATCTTTTACACAACAGGACGGGAGTACCTACCATGGTAGCTTTACAACTTTTAGTCCATGTCTATAAATTTGAATTGATAATGTATGTGGTTTACATTGGCTTTATTACCGTTACATATTTAAATATAACCAAATGGTCATCGTCAGTAAGTAAAAAGCATTAAAATGTTCCAAATGAATCATTGTACGCTCGTATGTACAAAACCAGCATTCTCACATAGATCCAAAACAAAAATGGCATTCTTTACCGAAAAGCTCATTTGGTATATTCTCCTATTGCCATTAGTAAATCATCCGAAGCTGAGCCAGACCACCTTCTCGAAGTCCTGCTGTCTCTTAAGGAGTCCGTCGATAATCTTAGCAATGCCGTGGAGACATTCGGAACCTCCAAACCCTCCGAAGCGACGGAAGGCGAACCTGCGAAAACGGACTACTCCCAGCTTGCCAGGGTCCTGGACCGTCTGTGCCTCATCTTGTATGTGTGCGGATTGATACTTTCGATTCCCATTGTTAGGTTTTCCGTAGACAACAACTAGGTTGAGATAGCCTCTATCAGGCTCTAACCTAGTTAGAGCCTGATAGAGCAAACTACACTCCTCTAGCATGTCATTTGTGAAGTTGGCCATTATCTACTATTCCTACAGCCACACATGAACCTGGTAGAGGCTACGTGTGATATAGTGAAGTTAGGAAATCCAAACTGATTTTATGTTAGGAACTGTCGAGGCTAAGAATATTGAAGTTTTATAGCTATTGCAGCTAAAGAGGTTTGTTTTGTGATCCATTGGTGAAACTAGCGGTCTATCGTAGATTAGATATCGTTCAGAGAAGTTCATGCTCAATGACTAGAGTTTTTTTAACATTTACATGGGTTTGCTACATTTAGAATAGTTTATACCAAAAAGAAACGTATAGCATTTTAATAAAGCCGTTTAGTGACGGCGGTTTGCTTAATTTAGATTGGTTTATAACATTCAGATCAAGTAATAAATGTTTTCAAAGAATTTTAACTTTAAAAACATTTTAGCCTTTAGAGTAGTTTGAAACATTTTGTAGCATTTAGAACGGTTTGTAACATTTAGATTTAGAACATTATGTGACATCGAAACATTTTGTTTCATTTCGGACTGTTTAGCTTTAAACAGTTAGAAAGGTTTGTAACATTTAGAACAGTTTATCACATTAAGGCAAATGGTAACATTTAGATCAATTTATTACATTATGAGTAGCTACTTTGCACTAAGGTCGTTTAAGAAATATAGACCTGATATAGTTTGTAGGACTTAAAACATTTTGTAACAATTAGAGAATTTTAGTGTTAGAGAGTGTTCATTTTTATTGTTTGTAACACCAAGAGCAGTTTGCAATATCTACAGCGGTTTGACTTTGATAACAACGTTTCCATTCAACATTTAGGAGAGCTTGGGCCAACTAATGTGTTGTAGTATTTAGAATAGTTTGCAACATTTTAAGACAGTTCTTTCAAGTTAAAAACATGACCTTAAAACCATAGTCATATGATGTCCACCAATCAGAAGTACGTTTTGTGACCGCATCTGAACTGTGAGCAGCGACACCTGTCCTGCAGTACAATGTGAATCAGTCAGAATTGCCCTGAAAAAGGTGACAGACGGTCACAGAAACGTCGGTATGAATAAACCAATGGTTGTGTAAAAAGAATCTCTTTATTCCCATTTTATATTGCTTATAACACCGTAACAAATGGAATGACCACAATTAGCGAATAATAAACTTTGAGAGGTCAGTTAGTTTTATTACAATAACGGACTTGTTATATACCGTTTCATTATATACGCGGGAGACGAATCATTGTTAACGTTAACACGTTTCCTTGTTCGATAATTTTTTTTTTTTGCATTAACATAACATAAACCAAATCGGCTGTAAATATTTTACAAAATAGAAGAAATCATTTGGACACCAACAACGCAATTTATGGCTGGCTAAATTGGCTTTAGATTTTTTGTGTTGGTACGTAAGTTGCGGCAAAAACGGAGACAAAATGGCTTTGGACAGTACATTAATGTTGACATAGGCTATAATCGCTCATTGGCCCCGCCGCGATATTTTACTCTGCAATGCCTAGATAATCCGCCAGTCGGCATCATTGTACAACCTTTGACCTACTGGCGGTAGTTTTGAAAAATGGCGACCTGTCAAAATTTGTTAGGTCATTTCGACTGGTGTTTTCTCCGGTATTTTATGCCACAATCTGACCTAAAACGTCCTGAAGGACTCGTTGCTATCAAATCCATTTCATACGCTGCTCCATATGACACCGAGACGCAAGACATCCGCGAAAATGGGGTTTGAATCCGGTTAGGCATGACTGTTGGACGGAATTCTGAGGTAGGTGGCGTCTCTGATATGTTTGACTTCATGATAGGTCCGTTTGACTTTATGGTGTGTTAGTTGGACTTTGATGATAACTGCAAAGTCAGTATTCAATATAGATATGATAGAGTAGATTTAAGATAGTATTGTCAACATGATGTTGATGCCTTACTAGTACTGATGCTTCTTGGCGACAAGTTTAGGTACTGCAGTTGACGTGTAAATTAGCGGTTTGATTTGATTTGATTTATTCGGCTGTATAGAGAGAAATACAGACAGGGCTACCCAACTAGCCGGAGGCTATTATCAATGGCTAACAGTATGCAATACGTATCAAAGGTTACCAATATGCAATAACAGCATTACGTTTACCGATACATGACTGAGTTTGTTTTTCGAACTTGGCTATACAGACAATGCAAGATACGGATAACTTTGACTATAGAGGCGATCAGTGTATACAAGCCTGACCAGCAGTCGTACAATCTGTAATATTCAGTCTATGATACAAGTGATATAGTCTGTGTAACACAAACTCTGCTGTCCGGGGCTGTAACTGGCCGCAATGTTGGGCGGGCTGTATAGAAGCTTGCTTAAATCAAGCTATAAGTAATATTACGAGGATATATAAGGCTATTTTGAGTGATTACCACCTGTGAATGCTTAATATGTAGGCATTATAATGCAGATCGTTCAGTAGTTAGTTGGGAATAGACGGTGATTGAAAAAGACACTTGCGATTCCTGACACATTGATTCTTGTGTCACAGGTCATGTAGCGTACGTAACGGCAGATTGTTTGATTCCAAGTGTGAATAAGGGTTTAAACGTAGAATGTCAAAACTTCAACACCCATCACGTGTTGGTAAGTTCACCTGCATCGGTTGGTAAGTTCATCTGCACCCTAACCCGGGAGCCTCAGCTCCCCCCCCCCTACTTTTGCCCCTCGCGGGGTCATTTGGGGGTATCTTATGCAGATGCAGATGCATCGACAGGAATGCTTTCATCCATGGTCTGTTGACGTCAGCGGCATGAACTTTTAGCGTCAGTGAAACTTGTGCACAAGAGCGAACAAGCACGTCTTACACGTAAAAGTTGTCTACGTAAGATAGTGGTGGTGGAAATTACGCTTTTTTTTCTTTGAAGGACATAGAGTAATTTTTCTTTTGTAACAAATATCGAATAGACTAGACTTGAATAATTGTGAATGTTTCATTATTATTATTTCCAGATTGAGAGAGTCTCTGAGTCATTTATATGCTCTCTAAGCTGATTGCCTCATGATAAACTACACCATCCCATCTAGATTTGAAAAGGTACGAAAAATAGATACCAATTCCCTACTCTTTTTAGTCTTTTTTTCTCTATCATACATGTATTTATATATATCTATGTCTATACATCTATGTCTATAAATCTGTAGCTATCTATCTATCTATCAGATATAGATAAATTTGTACTAAAGTTTTTACTCGTGGTACTGTTGTACGGTCGTTGTCAGTTGAATTCTTAATTCTCAACATTCATCCCATGTAAGTACACCATCCTGTCTGAGGTTACCACAAATAGAACCCTTGGTGCCCTGATAATACATGGCACAGCTGTCTACCGGATGTGTTGTCGTTTCATCACTGCCATTTTCTCCCGTCTGTTTGTTCAGTCATGGCGAAGAAAACTGCACTGATATGTAGCTCTCGGTTTGGTTTGGTTTGGTTTGGTTAAATTATACCTACCTTCCTACCTAGTCCCTTGACCTCCAGGTCGTTGGGGGGGACAAGGTAGACATGAAGATAGAGAGTTGCCTCCAGGTTCTTCTTTCCCTAGCCAGGGTTAGCCTCTCCTGTAGGCTGAGGGCCGTCCAGTCAGCGAATTATACAAATCTTCATTAGTGACTGATATGTCACTATTCTTCCTGGAGACCGGGTGATTTGTAGAGAATCACCAATTCTAGACGGAAGGATTTTGCACCATCGAATACTGCACCATCGCACGTGTGGGGGTTCTATAACGTGTCTGGGGTGTGGCTCTCCCTTGACACGGGACCTCCATTTAACGTTCTATCCGAGGGACGGCCCTAGCCAAAGCTAAGTACTCATTTCCACCTGAGTATAGTGAGGAAAGTCGCGAAAAGGCATTTCCCAAGGGCACAAGATCGGCAGCACGGCAGCTATTAAGGTGTGCAGATATCAAGCAATCAATTAATTCTAGACGCTCGAGACTTGAGCAAAGCCCTTTATTCCTTTTTTAAGTGCCATCTGTCAAACTTTACTTGCTGCACCTCATAGAGGATGGTTAATGATGATGGCGATTAAGTGGCATTTGTTTCCATAGGCCATACCGGTCCATTGAACCGGTTGTAATGAGTTAGAAGCTTGCTGCGCCAAATTTTAAGCTCAAAGTGATTGAACCAAATATACTAGTTAAGTCCTTTCATCCATAGAATTACGGGCTGAACAAAGCTAATTATGTTGACTTTCCATCTGTTTCACAAAGGCTATGCCGGTTGCCATGAGTATGGAGCTTGTATTGCCAAATTTTAAGCTTAAAGTGGTTGTACAAAATCTGCATTCATCCCTAGAATTACGGACTGACCAAAGCTAATTATGTTGAATTTTCCATCTGTTTCCAAAGGCTATGCCGGTTGCCATGAATACGGAGCTTGTATTGACAAATTTGAAGCTCAAATTGGTTGTACAAAATCTGCATTCATCCCTAGAATTACGGACTGAACAAAGCTAATTATGTTGACTTCCATCTGTTTCCGAAGGCTATGCCGGTTGCCATGAGTTAGGAGATTGTATTGCCAAATTTTAAGCTCAAAGTGGTTGTACAAAATCTGCATTCATCCCTAGAATTACTGACTGAACAAAGCTGATTATATTGACCTTTCCTAGCACGCTCGGTGTAGTCAGTGATTGCCCAATTCTTTATCATCTGTGATGTTAATAGTAATAGTGGTCCATTGTGTTCTGCTGCTGCAGTCACAGGTCTGGACACTCTGCAGCCTGGCAAGTGTGTACAACCGCGAGCTCGCCGGATAGCTCTACGGCGCAAAGAGTTTTGCTCGTCCGCCAAGCCCACCAGCGTGCCCCGATGACGTTTACGTCCGACCCCGTAGACTTCCTCGGGGCACGCGATGGTGAACTCGAGTTACATTGCTTAAGAAAGACGCAAATAAACCCGAAATCCGGGCTAAAAAGACAGATTGTCAGAAACAGACCTATACTTAGCAGAAGGGATGAAACACTCCTAAGTCGACCAGAGGAGAATAGTAAACAGGCTATATAACGAAATTCAGTTGAACTACGAATATAAGGAGCTTCTAACCCCACGTGCAGTACATGTACTTTTGGTTAGGGGGGGGGGGGCATCGGCGGGGGTTCAAGAGGTGATGTTGATTTGATTATATGGAAGACATCTGTGAGCGCATCGGTTTTCGACAGTTCCCAATTTATTAAAATCGGGCATACTGTAAATCATTCAAAACAGCAAGCAGCGAAATTTGCAAACGTAAATTAAAAAAAAAAGAAAATATTCCAAAAACGGCCATTAATGTCTTACATGTAAAATTTAATTCCCAAAGTCAAGGAAGAAGGTGTGAATGAACAAAATAAGGAATCACCAAACGCTGGGTGTTCTGTCATTTGTTCAGCTTTCTCTGCCACATATACATTTGATAATGAAGGCAACTTTCTTTTACATTCTTTTTATTCGCATGCCTCCATCAGCCTTGGTTCCCGAAGAGGGTGTCATCCATATAATCAAGTCAACGCTGTCAAAGTAAAATATATACTCGTGGTACATTTTACTGAGGATTTAGACAGATGGGTGGTATATCTAAAAGCGATAGTGCTCACACAAAGTCTACAGTGAGATTTATTTCTATCTACGGATCTGAATTTGAGACTGATTGCTGTACATGCAGTTCTGTATAGATAAAAAGGGAAAACGTCCTCTATGTGATACATCACCGAGCTTGGAACAACCATTAGTGGACGAAAAATTAA
The DNA here is from genome assembly GCA_019207045.1 of Branchiostoma floridae x Branchiostoma belcheri. Lineage (NCBI taxonomy): Eukaryota > Metazoa > Chordata > Leptocardii > Amphioxiformes > Branchiostomatidae > Branchiostoma > Branchiostoma floridae x Branchiostoma belcheri. The sequence goes on along the minus strand of CM033028.1, from coordinate 16,347,831 downwards.
CTCGTTACGTGGTACTGTTGGACAATGCTCTGTATTGCTCATTCGTAACTCGTCTCTTCGGCAACGTGATTCGAATAGTAACGACACTACTGTTCGTGTGTGCTAATCAATGGTCTTTGTTAGGGGATTTCAAAAACATTTCTATAGCAGCAATCAACGGTAATCTGTAGCTGTGAGTCATTGATTAGCCACTGGTTCGGTCTATTATATTATAGGATCTCTCCAGTCTATTTTAGTCATTAACTACCTTAATTAATGTTCAGTGTCTTATTGTTCACTACATCATGTTGCAAAGTATCTTATTCAACACAATGTTAATGATGAGTGTCTCTTAAAAATACTTTAAGCAAATGTTTCACCTTCAGAACCTTCCACATCCCACTCGCTGACTCAGCCGACTATCAAATATAACAAAACCAAACTTGGGAAAAGTTATACTCTACTTGGTTACGATCAGAAGAATCAGATAGTTAAGTGTTAAGATTGCAGGCTATTCCCACTCAGTGCCTAACTTGGTTGATAGGAAGTAATAGTTTTGCTCTTTGACTGAGATAGAATTAAAATTGTCTTCATAAGGCCCAAATGAATAAGTCACGGCCAAAAAAACTTGATGGTACTTATACAAAAATGTTAAGGTTAGTGTATGATACACCATGGTGGAAGCACATTACAAATAGTCAGCTACAGTCGTTATTCCCTTTTGATTTATCTATGAGTATCATTTTCCTTCTTTGTTATGTATGATTATGTATTCCACTACTACTTTACTCTGTATGCAATTAGCCGTCGGGCACGAATTTGCAATAAAGATAACTATTATTATGTGTAATTACCAAATGTTACATCTGTTGTTAAACAACGTCGACTACTCATTGCCGGTCATGTGGCTCGTAGTAGAGAGCCAACCGGAAAACTCTTGTTCTGGACACCTGTTTTCTGTATGAAACGTGTTGGTCGCCCAAGGCTTACTTTGAAGAAACGTATAGAGTCAAAGACTGGTCTGCAGGGCCTGGAGCTTCTCACAGCGATGAAAGACAGTTCTGGGGAAGACGAACTTTACTTGCTCCAGCTCTTAAAAGAGGAGGATAGATGATGATTATGAAGGCCCCAATTTCACTGGGACGGCCCTCTCACGGCGCTCTCGTGGCAATGAGGCAAATTTACCGTCAAGTGGAATGGGGGTATAAGTCAGAAACATCAAGTTTATAGGCAAGCTCGACTAACTTACTCAGGGTGAACGAGACTGTCATGTTGGTATATTAGGCCTATTGCACTCACTTCCTATCTTAGGCGTCACATTTCCACAGAGGGGCTTGGTCGGGAATCTTTGGGGGAACGTACGATATGGAAGACAGTAAAAACACAAAAATGGACAAAAATAATTCAACAGCATGCCTTGTGCATATTTATTGGCACAAACTTGAATTTTTCGTATCTGCAAACAGCCCGGGAGGGCCCCGGGTAGGAAATGTGACGTAGGCTTTACTTTGGTTCCCATATTAGTTTTAGGTTCCAATTCCCAACCCGAGAGCTGGTCGGGTAACTTTTGGAAACGAAAAAAAAATATGACAAGAAAGGCAACAAAACACACAGAACGTAAAAGAAAGTAGGGTAATAAATTGTTTTTTTTTTTTATTTTAAATTTTTCATTTCTTTAAACATCACGGCCGGGCACCGGTTCAAAATATGACCCAAGCCTTACTGAGAATGAAACCGACTGGATCCAGACACTGTAAGACCTTGGTAATCTGCCATTGGCTCCTGAGGGGTATTTCATATTTATATATGTGGGTAATAAATTCATCTTTCAGACTGCAGACAATGTATCAGTTGAGAGAGTACTTCCCCATTGCGTTTACCCGACGTGATGCAGTTGAGTGTTACAAAACGAGGAAATGACTTATTTACGAATATGATCTTGTGGATATTGTATAATCTATAACCACAAAAGCTCTGCCTATAAAGAAGATGGGTGAATCTATCACAACGCGACCTACAGTGTTCACCTTAGGAAATAGGAGGAAAGAGGGCATAGAGTCAGCTTCCCCGGTCATCCCCGAGGACAGTATGTGATTCACAGTTAAGAGTTCAACTTTTCAAAACGAGCATCAAATGGGATAGAAAGCTCGCGTTATCTGGGTAGGAAAGAACGCTGCAGACGTCTCATTCCGAGCACTTTCGCGAAGCGATGTACAACTTTCGGTGGATGGTGCATTGTACAGCTTTTCAATGCAGGTTTCCTGAAGCTTACGTCTTGAACGAAGTGCATACTTTGTACATGTCAGTTCGAAATCCAATGTCGCAAACTATGTACGTTTGGGTTCAGGTTGATAATGTGTAGCACATTCTGTGAGAGCATTTCCGCGAAGCGATGTACAGCGTTCGAATTCAGTGGAGGGTGCATACAATGCAACTATTGTACAGCTTTTCAACGCTGTGTATCCTGAAACATACGTCTTGCACGAAGCACACGTTTTGTACATGTCAATACACAATGCACTGTCGCAAACTATTGAAGTTAATGCTCAGATTGATAATGCGCAATCTGAGAGAGCATTTCCGCTAAGCGATGTACAACATTTATTGGAGGGTACATACAATGCAACTATTGTACGGCTTTTCAACGCAGGTTTCCTGAAACTTGTGTCTTGAACGAAGTACATACTTTGTACATGTCAATTCACAATGCACTGTCACAAACTAAGTAAGTTTGGGTTCAGATTGATAATGCGAAGCGAACTCTGTAATACCCCTGTCACATTATCCAATCTTTGGGCGTATCGATGGAAGATCAGTCATATTTAAGATTGACAGAGGATTGCGCGTATTTTTCACCTGAAAACCGTCCCTGTCACAGAAAAGCCATACTATGTACCTTGTACAATTGTTGTGCAATAAAGATACTATCATAAGCGAAGTTCGGTCGATTGCCGCAGAATCGTCGTCCGATCAATTTTCACCAAATGTGACAGGGGTATAAGGCGACTTCCGTGAAGCGATGTACAACTTTTAGTGGAGGGTACATACAATGCAGCTATTGTATAGCTTTTTTTCAACGCAGGTTTCCTCAAACATATGTCTTGCAAGAAGCACACGTTTGTACATGTCAGCACACAATGCACTGTCGCAAACTATTGAAGTTAAGGCTTAGATTGATAATGCGTAGCGCACTCTGCGACACGCTTTGATGTACACGTCTGCCAATACTGGTATGTTTGTGGCAAATGACGAAATTTTGGCTTTCTTGCAGAGAGAGAGAGAGAGAGAGAGAGAGAGAGACAGACAGACAGACAGACAGACAGACAGAGAAAGACAGAGAAAGACAGAGACAGACAGAGACAGACAGAGACAGACAGAGACATACAGAGACAGACAGAGACATACAGAGACAGAAAGAGACAGACAGAGACAGAAAGAGACAGACAGAGACAGAGACAGACAAAGACAGAGGGAGACAGAGACAGAGAGAGAGGGAGAAAGAGTGAGAGAGAGAGAGACAGAGATAGAGAGAGAAAGAGAGACAAAAAGAGACTGAGAGAAAGACAGAGAGAAAGAGAGAAAACGAATGCTCCAAATCAGTCACTTTGCCAGGCGCCCGAAGCAAATCTAGGCCAGCAATTCCACAGGTAACGACACAGTAAGTGGGGCTATTATCAGTGGTGGAAACTGTTATACGTGCCAAGTTTATGCCATTAGGAGCCAAGGATCGTGCTGAAATTGCCATGCGCCAGATCCAGCGAGAAGACGAAAATACCCTGTGTATCTTTCTGTAAGCCTTGTTGCGAACTTCCTGATATCACAGTTATGAGGAAAGATTTAGGAAAAGGAGCGAAAGTGCATGATTTTAGGCTCAATGGTCGTCTGCAATGAACTGGGCATACAGATAAGGCAAACTTTTACAATAAACTTGAGTATCGTAATGCCTTCTCATCTTTATCTCTAAATGTTGGCTGTAAAAGCTTTGAATGACTTGCTGTTTTCATGACATTACCCTCTATGCTCTTTTGTGCACAAGCGGAAATGAGCTCTGCATGGTCATCATTGGCTCGGAAGCTGTTTCGTTGGAAGATTGAATGGTATGCAGTGGACGGTACTGCTGAATTATTAGACTATTTCATCACTACGCTTCGTAGAAATGACTCCATGGGAGTAGCGTATCTTGCAGAATTGCCTAACATGCCTAATGTTGCATATCCCTTCCAGGAAAAACTCTGTAAAGTCCGTTTTTACAGGGTTTTGTTATAGCTTCCATGATCCAGGAAAGTTAGAACGATTTGATGAGTTATAAAACTAAGGGTTTTGAATGACTTGATGTTTCCAAGACATACCCTCCGTGCTCTTTTGTGACAAGCGGAAATGAGCTGTGCATATGGTCATCGCTGGCTCGGAAGCTGTTTCGTTAGAAGATTGAATGGTATGCTGTGGACGGTACTGCTGAATTATCAGACTATTTAATCACTACGCTTCGTAGAAATGACTCCATGGGAGTAGCGTATCTTGCAGAATTGCCTAACATGTCTAATGTTGCATATCCCTTCCAGGAAAAACTCTGTAAAGTCCGTTTTTACAGGGTTTTGTTATAGCTTCCATGATCTAGGAAAGTTGGAACGACTTGATAAGTTATAAAACTAAAGGTTTTGAATGACTTGATGTTTCCAAGACATACCCTCCGTGCTCTTTTGTGTACAAGCGGAAATGAGCTATGCATGGTCATCGTTGGCTGGGAAGCTGTTTCGTTGGAAGATTGAATGGTACTGCAGTGGCCGGTACTGCTGAATTATTAGACTATTTCATCACTACGCTTCGTAGAAATGACTGCATGGGATCTTATCTTGCAGAATTGCCTGACATGCGTAATGTTGCATATCCCTTCCAGGAAAAACGCTGTAAAGTCCGTTTTTACAATGTTCTCTTATAGCTTCCAGGAAAGTTGGAACGACTTGATGAGTCGTCAAGTTCGCTCCAGTCGCGAAGAATGTTGCTGGCCGTTTTTACGAAGACTTCGATTGTAAATTTTGCGAAAACTCGTACTGTCCGTGCGAATTGTTTAATATGTTAATGGACGGTTGGCGAAAGGCATTGAAGAGACAGTAAGGCGGTATCTCACTGCACTTGCGTCACGCTTGCGTCACTGCTGGGTCTGAAATATACGCAACAAATTTCAGCGATAAAGAACGAATCTTCTTACTTTTTGTGTATTTTGTCGTCTTCTAGGTGATACATTCATGTATTACGCAATATCTAAATTGTAAAAGACAGGAGAAAATAACAAAACAGGGACGCAGTGAACGAACCTCGCAGTGACGCAAGCTTGACACACGTGCGGTGGGAGTGCATCTTTAAGGTGGACTATCACTGCACTTGGGGCACCGGTGCGGCATTGCGGGATTCGTTCACTGCTTCACTGTTTTGTTATTTTACAATGTAGATATTGCGTAATACGTAAAAGTATGACTTAGAAGACGACAAAATACACGAAAAGAAATTCGTTGAGTATCTTTCGAACCCCACAGTGACGCAAGTTTGACGCAAGTGCAGTGAGAGTGCACCTTTGCTGTCCGTGCGATGTGCAGTTTGTTAATGGCTGTTGGCGAAAGGCGTTGAAGAGACGTTAGCCCTTTGTTCATGTACACTCCCCACTTAACAGTTCCCCTATAAATCGTTTTCTCATTAAAAGTTCTGAATCCGACATAAGCCACGAAATCGTTTTAAGCGATTGAAAGTTTCAAAGAAATACTTGGAATGTGTTTCCGACCAATCTGTTGTTTCGACCTGACCAACTCTAATACAAGGGTTGGAAGATCTGTAAAGTACGTCTTGTTTAGTCGTTGAACTTAATCATGGAAATAAGCTTTTCACCGATATCACATACATCCCTTGATCACTTCCTGTTACTCTATGGTAAATGTGACTGGCACAAACAAACAAACAAACAAACAGACCAAAAGAGTACCTCCTCGTGGAATAAAAAATGTTTAAACTGACCCCGTGACCTGGAATGACTGTCAGTTGTCAAAAAAATTGATAAATGACTGGGTCCGATAACCTTTGCACTCTACTGCCTGTCACTTATCCTTTTGCCCTTCACTTCCTTCCAATCCGTGGTAAGACGTGTCTCTTTATAGAGTTTTGAAATGGAAACACAAATAAACAGACACAATGAAAACATTACCATCGCACCGTACACAGAGGTCTAGTACCGTGTTTGTATGCATTGTAGACCGGACAATTCCAGTGGAATACAATGTGTACAACGATATTCCTCATATGTTACGGAGCAGGCCGCAAGGGTGGAAGTCATCCAATTCATCAGTATACGCTTAGTGAACTTGCACCGCCAGGGCACTAGTAATTCTACCACAGTGGCAGATTATAAATCACACAATAACCCTAAGGTAATTCACATACGCACTGAACACATTTGATTTATAATAGATTAATGCATTTCGTTGGCGTTTTTTCAATGGGCGAACCCCAACATAACCCCAACATAGCACAGCGTCATATGATTAAAAAATACGTTTGTAAGTCAAATAACCATAATGCAATTAAGTAAAATCTAACTTATTCTATAATCTGTAAAAAATAATGAGACTAAAAATCAAGAAGTGGGTCAACTCAAATTGACCAACATTTTAAAAAAACCGTACATTTAAAGGCAATCTAAGCAATATTACATTCCATTTAAAAGTTAAAAGTGGAAATATTCTGAATAAGGCAGTCTGTATAATATTGACATATAATGCACTATTTTAGCACATTTACATCATTATTTCCATTATTTCATAAATTGATCCGTTAAAAACAGCGCGGGAATGAGTTGCACAAGGATTCCAAATCAAGTCCTTTTTTTGGGGGGGGGTACAATAATAAAGAATATCCTCGTACAACTTGTCTCTGGGCTGTTTTTAACTGCTCAAAGTATCAAATTATGATGTAAATGTGAGAATACATTGCAGTAGATGTCAATGTCATGCAGATTGCCTTATTCAGAATATCTCCACTTTGACGCTGTAATATTGCTTAGGTTGCCTTTACGAAAAAGATTTTAACATGATACTTTCGTGTGACATTATGTCCTCATGTTAACTCTATCCTATACATTGCATCGAAATAGCTTGTATGAACCATTCAAATGATGCAGAATGGCAATAGTGAAGGATCGCTGTGAGAAAATGTTTTTGACACCAAGAGATTGCAAAAAGGATGAAAGTGATAAGATACAAAACATAAATTTATCATGTTTACCATACGATTTTATCATATGTTGTTAATCAATATTATTGCGTGAAAGTTTTGTACATTAGTTTTGCTGCTGTCCTGATATCAACTTGGGAGTGTCTATCATAATCTGTTGAAATATTCCAGAATGTGCATGAGTGAGAAGCAGTTTTGATGCAATAATTTGACGTATTTGGCGAAAAATGAACGTGTCTAGATATAGAAGATAAATGTCTCAAAATAAATAATCTTTACATTACGATTTTATCATAAGTTGTATATCAATATTATTGCGTGAAAGTTTTGTACATTAGTTTTCCTGTTTTCCTTATATCACCTCTGTAGTGTCCATCAAAATATCTCGAATCTTTTGAAATATTTCAGAATGTGCTAGAGTAAAAGATAAATTCTCAGAATATACTATAATCTTCACCTCACGATGTTATCATAAGTTGTACATCAATACCATTGCCTGAAAGTATTGTACATTAGTTTTGCTGCTTTCCTTATATCAACTCTGTAGTGTCCATCAAAATAGCTTGCATGTTTTGAAATACAATTCCAGAATGTGCAAGAGTGAAAGATAGTTGGGAGTCAAGAGTTTGGCATATTTGGAGACAAATCAATGTGACAAGATATAGAAGATAAATTCTCATAATATACTATAATCTTCACCTCACGATGTTATCATACGTCGTATATCATGGTTATTGCGTTCATTCCTTTTGCAGATGTTCTTATATCAACTCTATCAAAACGCTCCAGAATGTGCAAAACGGAAACATAGTTGTGAGACAACATTTCAAGAGATTGGAAGAAAGATATGATAAGATTTAAAACATTAATTTCTCAGAATACAATATTTTTCCATTACGATTTTATCATCTTATCACAAGTTCAGGGCTATTGCGTGAAAGTGTTGTTCATTCGTTTGAAATACGAACTTGCAGAATAATCCTTTGTCCAATATAGTGTACTGTACGGTGGATTATGGAGAAAAGAAAAGTTTATGCATATACCTACCCGGTGGCTTTGCAAGTACAAATGACACATCTGCATGTTATGATGAAAAGATACAATGATAATAGTATCTACTCAATGTTATGTTACATTCTAAAATGTACACGGCGCTAGTTTTGTTGGGTTTGACTTCGTTTGATTCAGTGAACAGCGAATTCGCCGACTTCGTTTGTGATATGTAGGCTCTTTGCTTTTTATAGTAATATTGTTTTTTCATGGTCAGCAATAGTCGGAATGCAAACGTGTATTTTGGATACGCTGGTAAATAACTGTTTGCTTATATAGTCATAAAATGAACAGCTAGAGATGAAATGACGGTAGTCTTCCACTGCATTTGAGGAAATACCTCCTCAATAGGTAACGGGCATATTCACGAAATACACATTGAGACTAGCCTATAATGATATACGATGCGTTAGTTTGCGAGCACGGGGAGCCTTTGCATCCTTAAGATGTAAAAGTAGGAACCCTACACAATTTTACAGCTGAATCAACATACATATTGCATTTTTCAAACCCTAAATACGATCGTAACAAAAGACTAAGACCTTCATTTATAATACAAGATTGCACGGCACTAAGTTTTATTCTACTCGACGTCCAGACAACATGTTTAGTAACACTACAGTAAGTTTAACTGTTAGCAACTATTAGCGTTGTCATTGGGGTGACCTTCATCTTCCAGTTATTTGAGAGTGTGCCAGAAAAAGAACGGTAGAACATATGACTTCGCTGTGAGCCAAGGCTGGCGTCACAAATAATACTTTCAGACCAGGCCTAGACGACTGTAGTGGAGAAAAGGCCATAACTCTTCTGCAATGTACGTGGACATCAATCTAAAAGGGTGAACTTCTGCGTTTAAAGGCACTCAGAAGTTCACAATGAGTTGGAAGATCATGATGACTTCGCACGGACAAAAATATTCCCTCGAGTATCGGCATTCTCCATATTCATTATGTCTAGATCTCAATACCACGTGGCCGGGCTATGTGAGTTTGGAAGCAAGCAGCTGGAAATGATTGTCAATAAGAATTGTTGACCAAAATATGGGGAATTCATAGAAACTAAAACTATCTTGAAAATGTACGGCTACCATGTTGATCTAACTACAATTTCCTAGACGTTAACCTAACGTCCCAAAACAAAACAAGAATTCAACTAAAAGGCTAGCAAAATATTCTAAATTGATGTCTAACATCCGACACTAAAGGTGCGCTCCGTCACTGCGGGGTTCGTTCACTGTGACACTGTTTTGTTATTTCTCCGATCTTTTTATAATTTAGATATTGCCTAATATGTACAGGTATGACTTAGAAGACGACAAAATACACAAAAAGAAAGAAAATTCGTTCTTTATCAGTGTCTGAAATTTAAGTATCTTTGGAGACACTGGTGTCACCTCTTAACCGAGGATGAACTGAACTGAACTGATCTTTCGAGTTAACCCCGCAATGACGCGAGCTTGACACAAGTGCGGTGGGAGCGCACCTTTACCTGCATGTACAAGTGTCTAGTTTGATGCCCTTTTCTATATTGTAAAAGTTGCCTCAAATATTGTGTAAAAAATTGCCCTTTACTAAATACCTGTAAGTCTTCAAGCAACCCCATAGTCGGAGATAAAGTATGTAAATGTTGAGTATTCTATTCCATGTGTGGCTTTACTCTTGAGGCCCTCATTAGGCATATTCCACTTAAAAGCCTTTCCAGTGCACAGACAGTCTATAGCTCAGACATACTCAACAACCTATTTCACATTGCAGCCATTCGTGTCACGTATACTTGTAAATCCTACCAAATATATTTTGTACTGGAGCAGGCTATCTGAAACCAGATTATAAGTTTTATTGTAAGTTTTTGCCCACGGGCTAATTGCAAGTGACAAAAATGACATACAAAAATTGTAAACAGTATAGTGAGCGACTACTCTAGTCTAATTTAAGACTTAGTAGTCTAGTTAAAGATGTAATTCATTGGAGTTGACTTCTTTTTATGAGACAGTGGAGGACGAAAGATCCCACTTTTTCTGTTAGGCTAGGGTCACATTTCCAAACCGGGGCCCGACCGGGCTGTTTGTGGAAACGAAAAATAAAAGTATCTACCTAGGAATATATTGAAATTATGCCCCTGACTAATTTTTTTCTATGTTATGTGTGTGTTTTTTGCCTTTCTTACAATATTTCTAAAGCTACCCGGCCGGGCCCCGGGTTGGGAATTGTGACCCAGGCCTAATGTGTGGGTTTTGCGACGTTAAAAGGAGAGTAGTTTTCTTTTTGTCTGTAAACAGGTATAAAAAATAAGCCAAGTAGTGAGATAAAAATCTTACATTTGAGCGAAGGAAAAGTCTCTTTTAGAGTATAATGCCAAAATGTCTCTTATTGGAGCATCAGATCTCTTGTTAGAAATGTATCTTATTAGAGCACTAGGTTCTTGAAATAGCATAGTGATGAGTTCTTCACTCTCAGGAGTCTCCTAGCACATTAATATTCCGTGAGGTTGGGTCAAGCCAAAATTTGAAACAGAAAACAGGATAACATTATAAAAGAGATAGACCCTTTGCAACAGAGTCCTTCGAAGTTAGAGCTGTCCATAGGAAAGCATGTTAAAATAAATTGTAAGACAGAAGGCTTCGTTGAAAAAATTACTAACTCATATTTTACTCTTTAAAAAATCGAATCAAAGTGGCTTTTATGGCAGTCAAAGTCTGTATCTATATGCTCATTTTCAGATATTCATACGAAATTCTTGTAAATTTTTCTGCACCATGCTATACATTTTGGGACGTCAGACCTCCTCAATTTTGGGTCCTTAACAAATTGTAAATCACCATGGGCACCTTTTTTATCGTACGAAGAATCATTTGACGGTTATCGACAAAGTAAAAGTTTTGCATGTTTTTTTTCTGTAAACAATTGTATAATACTCAAAGAAATCATGATACGGCACAAGTATGGCCATACGTAATATAGTACAAAAGCCAAGAAGTGTGAATTAAAATGATTTCGTTCAAACCATCTTACAAGTTTGACAGAAAACTTAGAAAGGGTCCTTCTGCATCACAAATTATTTCCATATTTGTTGGCAAATTGTTGTATCAAGTCTCTGCTATAGAGGTAACTATCTCCATGAAAAAAATGACGCATAGTTTTTGGTGTGTCTGTCTGTGCGTCAGCCATGTGTTTAATACGCAACACAACGCTTTTATCATTTTTGTATTAATATCAGCAGAAAGTATCCATGCCCATTAGTAAATGTTGAAAAAAAAATTACAAGACGGCCTTTCCACTAGAATAGCGCTCCCTCTGTGCTCTCTCCGCGACCTAACATTTGACAAATCCCTCAGAGAATTGTAAAGAAAAAATCATTTTACACTTTTTATATGTATGATCTATCATTTTGTATGATGTATAAGGTATGGAATCTATCAAATTGGAATCTAAGGTTTAAGGTCGCAGCGACAGCATAGCGCTATCGCCGCCTATAATGGAAAAGGTGTCCTAGGTGGTGGTGACTAATTTTTAAAGAAGAACAAAACCCAAATCATTTTACACTAATTAGTGTGTTAGGTTGAATTTTCACATTTTGCATGATATACCTGTTATGAAATCAAGACTTAAGCCGGGTTCACACACGCATATATATTCGAGTCCGTATGAGGTCCGTATGGAATTCTTAGTCTCTACCAGGCTCCAAAGGTCGCTGGCAAAATAGTAGAACTTGGAAAAATATAGACACATAACATGCTAAAGGAGTAAGCTGTCCGGTGAGTGTAGTTTGCAACCATTTTACTTCACTGGCATGTTATCTGGCTATATTTGTCCAATATCTATTATTTTATCTATTTATACGGACCTTAAACGGACTATATACGCACGTGAGAACCCACCGTCAAATATATCCAGTTTGGGCCGCAACGAGGTCGCCCCGCGATCTCTGCACGTCTGGTGTAACAGGGTGTTCCTCATCACTCACTCAAACACACTCTTTCTACGATACATTTGGGCCAGATGTTACGGACATTCCTGTTTGAAGTACGGATCCAATATAGCATCCTTATCTGATTTCTTTTCATATCTAAGATAATCTGCTTCATCGCTTTGTCGCAGTAGAGAGGAAATGAATTGGTGCTCTCAATCACAACGGTTACAGAGTTGCGATCGACGTCCTCATAAAATTACCGCCAACAGGGAGATATATATCAAGATTTATCCGATTGTGGTGCCCCTTCCGTCAATATTAACTTTCGTAGGAGATCTCAATCACTGTGACAATGTATTGGTGGCGTATGTCAGCATTCTAGCTAAAAAAACTCTTTTTTTATATCTCGTGTTCTGGACATGCCGTGGTCGTCATTTTTAAGTGGTAGATAAACCTTAGGACAGAGAGTATGTGCTGTGTGTTTGGATTCCCTAGCGGCTTTTCTGAACAGCAGGCGCCTTTTTCCTTTCAAACTCAATCACAACGGTTACAGAGTAGCGATCGACATTATCGTAAAATTAACCCCAACAGGGAGACATACATCAAGATTTATCCGATTGTGGTGCTCCTTTCGTCAATATTAACTTTCGCAGAAGATCTCAATCACTGTGACAATGTATCGGTGGTGTATGTCAGCATTCAAGCCTTCTTTCCACTCGTCGGCGATCGCGCTGCGCTCTCACATGGATATGTGCGTTGGCTGTATAACCTTCGATTTTATACTGGGCATACCATGCAAAACTCGTTTTTCTCCTATACATTTTGTTGAGCGATCAGAGTCAAATTCTAAGTCGTAGAGGGAGCGCGGTGAGAGCACCGTCCTAGTGGAAGGGCGGAGGTATTTTGCAATATATTTTCAGTGACTAAAGACATTAAGCTTTTAAAGACATGTTAGACATTCATTCATGCAACAGTTACATCACTGAAAGTCGCCGCCAACAACAGCTTCTCACGATTAAAGAGAACATGGCAGCTGTGAACCACTGATTAGCCACTGAACTGGAATATTTTGTTTTTTTTTGCTTTGCCAAAAAGCAGTCACTCATGTAACCTGATATGATTTTGGAAACTATCAGACGTTTCAGGTTCAGGTGTTTCAGCTTCCCAGTACCCATCCCCAATAAGAAAAATCATTTTCGGTAAGCTGTTAACTTAACAGCTCTCTTGTTGCCATATACAAAACCAAAACAACATCTCAAGCGCCAGACGTGGAAATGGATTTATAAGAGTCACAGGATTAGTAGTTGAATCCTGTTAATGGATGCGAAAGGCGAAAAGTAAGAAGTGGCCTTTATGTGAGCTTGTAGCAGCCAAGGTTCAGGGTTGCTGTATCAACAAGAATTAGTTGCTAAGCCCGGAAGAACATCAGTGACATTTCTCTTCTAAAAGCACTGATTGTTATATATGATATAGTGCTCGCTTCAACTTAACTGGCCTTTTCTTCATGCTTGTCAATGGCCGTTAGTTAGAGCCTTTGTGTTGGAAATGTTAAAGGTCTTGATTGATCTTTATGTGCACGTTCTTGTCAACATGGGCTAAATGCATCGGTGGCATTATCACAGAACCCATGTTTTGGATTAGCCTTAGAAACCATGTGTATTGTATTACGACCTTTTGTATCTATATATCTGTACTTAGCCCCATAAGGCATGAGTGTGCAAGAAAGGCTATTACAATTTATAATATGCAGTTTACTAAAGGATTCAATCTAACATATTTTTGATTGTAGTGTTGCTAGTGAATGATGTGGTAAATTAAGTCATATGCTACCACTAAATATATGGATTATTGAATCAAACATCAAAATATGCTACCGTTAATGTTGTACAATATTGCCGGAGGGTGTCATTATGATACAAATGGTTCGTCTTTTCTTTTCTTTTTAGATTGTGTATTTAAGTCACGGCACTAATAGAAGAATTAAAAATGTCACTGAATGGTGGATTCTCTAATACACAATGAGCTTTACTTTCTGTACTGATTGAGTTTCAAAGAGTATGAGAAATCCATGCAGACCCAACATGGTTCATGCCAATGGCATTGTTTAGACCCCCTTTCCACTAGACGGCGATTAACCTATATGGGGTAAGTTCGCGACTTCATAATAATTGTAATATCAGGCAAGATATAAACGTGTGTCAGAAAGAACAAGAAAACATACCAATTTAAAAAAAAACAAACAATATTTTTCCTTTAGAAAATTGTTGCGCATACTGTTAGATCTTAGATCGCAGGGCGGTCGTAGTGAGGTCGCAGGGCGATTGCAGTAAAGTCGCCCCCATAGTGAAATAAGGGTATTTTGCTGAACGTACATTTTGCCTACCTCATTTTATCTCAAACACTACCTGACTTATGTGCCGGGCTTGTACAATTGTCCAAAAATTGATCAGACAAAAATTGAAACTAATTTGTACTCAAAGAATGTACCAGTGAACTATGAGCATTGAGAAGTTTTTAGTTTATTCACTGTAGCAGGTACGATCAAATACACGGCTCAATTTTTTTTACATTGCCACATATCAAGGTGTACCATAAAGAATGGTGCATAACATTTAGAAAAATATACATTCGTGCAGTGTTCAGTGTTTCTAATTAAAGATCGCTTGAATAGTATAGAGCTCTATAGAATAAGTCATCATGTTTCAAACAGGCACTCCAAATAACATTTAACGGAGAATCTCAGTGCTTCTTCTATATACATACTGAATACAGGAAGTTAAGGTCAATGCAGAGGACATTATAAATGATACACAGCACATTTATATGCATTTAACGCCACCAGGGTCATATTGGGTGATTCGTTTTGGCAATGTGGTAATGTCAAATAAAACATGAAAAATGGCTACGTGTAATGAAGTTTTTACTGTTATGTCCATTTAGATGTAAACTACTCGTGTAGAGAGTTTCTACTCTACGTATAATCAAAGTTCTACTCATATATACTCATATAAGAAAAGACTGGAACAAATAACTAAGCCTCTAGCTACACTATGTCCTACATGCCAGTTCCCCTACCCCCTGTCTGAACTCAGACGACAAGAAGGCATAAATGATAGGGTTAACACAAGAGTTTACATAGGCCATGCACATGGATAGCAACTTAACCACGTACGTCGCCATATTGTAAGGAAACTCTCCAAAAGTTACCCACATGTTGACGACATGGTGAGGAAGCCAGCATATCCCAAACACGATGACCACTACCATCAGGATCTTGGTCACTCTTTTCTTGGATCTGTTGGCTTGACTCTTTTTGGGCATGCTGTTGAGTTCGCGGACAACGAGATAGTAACAAGCGGCGATGATCACCAATGGTAGCACGTAACCCAACACGAAGAGGCCGGCGAAGTACGCAGGCCGCTGCGATTCCAGGTCGTCCCAGTGTTCTACGCAGAAATCCACCGGGATTCCTGAAACAACGTCCTGATGGATGTTGAAGTATACAAGATATGGCGTGGAGGTTCCCATGGCTAGCACCCATATTGCCAGCTCCACCGCCCAGGCCATCTGAGGCTTCCGATAGTCGATAGAGTCCACCGGGTGTACGATAGCCATGTAGCGGTCCATAGACATTGCCATAAGGTTGAACGCAGACGCCAGCATCGTAGCGCATTGGAAGAAGTGCACAAACTTGCACATGAAGAGTCCGAAGACCCACTCTGGGAGGGAAAACACCGTGGCTTGGAAGGGCACGCAGAAGACGATGAAGAGCAGGTCTGCGATGCTAAGGTTGAGGATGAAGATGTTGGTGGTGTTCTCCAACTCTCGACCGGTGCGCAACAGCACCACGATAACGAGCGCATTTCCGAAGACACCGACACAGAAGATGACTGTAAAGATGACTGGAATGATCCAACTCTCCGGTCCCTGTTCCACCATGCCCTGACTCTCGCTACCGTTCGTCACGTTCGTGTAGAAGCTGTCCAGATTGCCGTCTGTGACGGCAATGCTTTCCATCCCGTTCTGCCTAGAACCCGCTACCGCCGGATTCTAGTATGCTCCTTCAAAATGCTCTCTCCCTCTCTCTCAAACCTTACGGTCATCGCGGCCTTTTACCATCGCCGAACGCCACTGGGTTTATATAGTTCGAATTCTCCGGCCAGCGCCCCAGTGGGACGATACATCAAAAGCGTTAATTAAACAGCAACGTGACAAGCGTTCTGCTCGGACCGGCACTGCAAAGCTTGCCTTGTCGCGACCGGCATACAATTATAGTTAACCCCAGACGTGTAAATCCTTAACCAACGTAACCATTAAAGAGAGCGCAAATGGAGGTGTCCGGTACGTCCTTGTGTGACGGGCTGCCACCTATCAAGCGCCAACAGGAAAACCTAGATCCAGTTCCAACTCCCACGCAGGATATGAGGTGGTGTATTGAAGCGAAGAGCTCGAGGCGACGGCTTAACCGCAACGCCCAATAGGATTCGCCCTTGAACTAAATGCTGTCAAGGTCCTATTCCGTTTCTATATTTCCCGCTACTTTGCAATACCGTATCGCAAGTTGAACACATACATGTCCTGAAGTATCACACACACAGGAACGTTACTGTTCCGTCTGTCAATTCAATGCCTCGTGGACTACATCTATTGATATACATGACGAAGCTTTGCCGCGCGCTGCTACAAATCAAAAACATATGTCTTTACATTTGCCAATTGTATGCTCGCCACATGTTCTTGAATGATGGATGAAAAGTATATGATATGGAGTTTTCTGGGACGGGTCTTACGTTCTTAAGTCTGAAAAATGTGGAGTGCGTGCAGCGGTGTGGACTTTGAGACCTTAATTGACTGCAGCCACACGGACGCTCGAGGCATTTTAAAACCTTCATTCTTTCTGACGAACCCAAAAGGTTAGATTTAACAGCGCCGGGCGACGTGCCAAAGCCTCATCCTGTGTTTGTCAGCGTGTAGTTGCATCTGTGTCTTTTAATACACTGCCAAAAATGCTTCTTCTTGTTTTTTCTTGTTTTGCTTCCTCACAGAAAATTTATCTTCCAGGAAGAAAAAAATTCTTGTATTTTAAGAGAAAAAGTAGAAGATTTTGCTTAAATTTCTAGAAATATTACTGTACTTTTTTGTTTTGCTTAAATCATATTCTACATTTTGTTCCTGCAATAATATTTTTCTTCATATAAGAATTGTCCTTGCGGTAAGTAAAAACAAGCAAAAAATCTTTTTTGGCAGTGTACAGCCGCGTTCGCACGAGGCATTTGAAATTTGTAATTTTTTTCCAACGAAGTCAAAAGGTTTGATATTTAAGGTAAACTAGAGTGACGCACCAAAGCCCTATCTTACAGTTCATTTGAGGATGAACGACATTGCAACAGTTATTGAGCTAAGTTGCACCGACAGTTGCACGCTCATACAATAAAATCAAATGAAATAAGATTAGACCATCATATTAAAATCATGTTAAATGTAGACGAGCAAAGACGATTATCAGTACTGACACTATGACGCCTTTGAATGTAAGCATGTCTAGTAAAATCGAGTGCATTCGACCTTTTGAACTAGAATTTTCAGATTCAAATAAAAATTGAAATCAAAATACAAAACAGCTGCCCGTGAGTCCTGGGGCCAAGTACGTCAGAGGCATTCTAAAAATATGTTTTTTTCCTGACGAACCCTAAATGGTTAAATCTAACCTTAGATACAGATGCAGACGCTGCATCAAAGCTTATTCCTCTGTTTGTCAGATCCAAACTTATCGTTGCAGCATGCTGTATCTCTTCATATGTTGTTGGAAATAGTAGAAATTGGGCAAATAGGCGGAATGATATGGCAAAATTTTATTCCTGAACCCTGGTTGGCTACCTACTCTAGCGTATTATTCAGCGTATTTGTCCAATTTCTTCTTTTCCAACAACACAGGGAGTCTTTAGAAGGTACCCTTCTCCTGTCTTTAAATTTCTATTATGCAAAATGTAGAAGTATGATATAGAGAGTGCATTTATTTCTTCACATGGTAAGTTTGCATCTCTAGCTAACTCAATGTACTTTGTGTACAGCTTACTTTTGCACGATTTAAAAACACAACAAATATGAAAATTTGTTGCAGATATCCTGCACATGTCCTTTTCATGAATGTTTGGATCTCGAGAATTTGTCAATTTTGAAGCCAAAATGATATAAAGTTAAATATGGGTCCTTCATAATTTAAGATAAGTCTTTATTTGCCACACTACATCGAAACTTGTAAAGGATGTTGTGATGAATTCAAAGAAATAAACGAAAACAATATTATGTCTACAGCAATGACGTTATATTTCCTTTGTAAATTTACCACTACCTGAGGTGTCTCGCATAGCATCCGTTCCCTGCAGTTACCAACTGCGACGTTTCCTGTAAACAAGTCAAAAGCGCGAGACCCAGCCAGCAGGTGGTCAGGATTATTGTCTTTAGCTAACCACGTCAGCTGTAGGGAGTATAATTTGTCAATGGACTTTTTGACAGCCATAGGGTTTCTAGTCTCAAGCACTTTCAACGGGAAATGACTCTCCTGGCCAATATCATTCACTCTATTTCATTTCAGCCGTACTCTACTATCCAATTATCATAACATCTTTAGCCTTAGTGGGCCCGTTTCCTGTAAACATGTCAAAAACACGAGACCCAGCTAGCAGGTGGTCACGATTATCATGGTCTCTAGCTAACTACGCCGACTGTAGGGAGGTCTGATTTGTCAGCGGACTTGGACAGCCAAGGGGTTCCAATTCCCACGCAGTTCCAATCGGGAATGACTCTCCTGTCCAACATCATTCACTCTAACCATTTTAGCCGTACTCTACTATCGAATTATACTACTTTTAGCCTTAATGGTGACTGTGTTTATCAAAAATAGTTAGATAGAAATAGATCCAAAATAGATGCCATTTCCCCTTTGATTTATTCCTTATATAATTTCATTATATTTTCTTTCTATGATACAATTATGTATTTCACGGTTGTATTTTGTTTGCACATCGGCCTTCTGGCATTATCTTGCAATAAAGTTACTGTTATAAGAGGCAATTCGCAAGGTCGTATTTAAGGGTTCTATTAGGTCAAGATAGAAACGTTCTTTAACTTTTGTAATCATTATCAATACGTTTCACTAGTGTTAAACTCGGCGCCTCACTGCCTCAACTCATAAACAAGCAATTGCCACAAATAGCCGACCATGGCCTCCAGATCTTCTCCAGACCATGGTTGGGGGGAGTTAGTCGCGAGCAAGGTCGTCTGCGGTTGAGAATTGGTTGGCAAGTTTGTTAGCTGATCTTCAAATTTCGTCTACACCAGCTGTCCATAAGATTCGGGAAATTCGTCTTATTTTAGATGTAAGTAGACAATTGGACCTATATATTAAGAATATTCCAGGTTATTGCAAACCCAGCGCAAAACTTGGTTGAATGAGTGACAGGGGCTGAATTCATTATCACTGGCCCACAGCAAATTTACAAATGTTTTTCCGAACTAAGACGACATATTTAAATGTTAATCTTTAGAATAACAAGCTATGATATGAACTCTACCCTTCTAAGATGTTAGTACCCTATTTCTGGCACTGTTGTAGCGACTTAAAATTTGACAGGTCTGTTAAATCATGTCACACTTTGTGCGTTTTCTCTACAGTCACACTTTTACATTTTGTATAGTAGTAATAAATCGAAGGTTACAGATACATGTATATATTTTAGGTCGCTATGAGAGCGTATCGCGATCGTCATCTAGTGGAAAGGGGACCTATAGATATATATTTTAGGTCGCAGTGAGAGCGCAGCGTGGTCGCCGTCTATAGTCACTAGTGGAAAGGGGCCTTACTTGACAACCGAGCAATGGGGTTTCTCCCGGTGAAACCTCTCACCCTACTGTACTTGCAATGAATCGAGCGAATGAAAAATTTGCACATGCAAAGGTTGTGCCGTATCTCTTTTTGTATTCTGCCACAAGGGTTAATTACGTAGACTATCTTCTTTCCAGCGTGCAGCTAGGAATGTCAAGTTGAATTACATGCCAGGTATAACGAAGTAAAGAGAGTATCTCACTGGGCCGAGCCTGTTAGCAACTGTTTTTGAAAGACATTCGCTAACAGTCGCCAACACTTCGCAATCG
The DNA here is from genome assembly GCA_019207045.1 of Branchiostoma floridae x Branchiostoma belcheri. Taxonomy (NCBI): domain Eukaryota; kingdom Metazoa; phylum Chordata; class Leptocardii; order Amphioxiformes; family Branchiostomatidae; genus Branchiostoma; species Branchiostoma floridae x Branchiostoma belcheri. Next base: position 16,327,521 of record CM033028.1, on the reverse strand, counting down.
GTCGCCTGAAATTGCGAATATTTTACAATTAAAAAGAATTCCGAACTAGACACAAATTGCTCGCAAACACATTACTAGAAATCCCATTGATGAAGCATCACCAAAGTATACAGTGGTTTTTAATCCAGTGGTAACGCTGCGATTTCCAATAAAGTTATATTGCATCTAATTCCAGGCCGAAACTGTTAATGTAACATTTCGGGCTCAGCCATTTTGTTTGTAGGGGTGACGTATTTTACTAATGTGTCGCAGGACAAACACTGTCCTGCGACACATTAGTGAAATACGTCACCTCTACAAACAAAATGCGTTTTGGTGACAAATATTGCGATTTTTTCAAGAAAATCTTTGTCACCAACGAACGCAACGTAGTGAGGTACCTGATAAAGATTTTAAGACGGGGGCCGATATCGACTGCCAAGCACCTTTGAACTTTGCTGACGTCACACTTCCGTTCCGGATGTGTGACTTAGGCTTAGAACTTGATAAAGTTCAGAGGACTGACCGAAAGCTTGTTGGACTGACCGAAAGCTCGTTTATTTTGTGTACGGATATAAGGTTTCAAAATTGTAACGTTAAGAACTAGGAGAGTTTGGTGTAGCACGGGAAGTTTAGACGAAACCTATAACATATACGACAACTGTATTGCAGCAGGTATTCTTTACATTCTTTGATTGGTTAGTCATATTCACAGTTTGATTTGGTTTATATGGGACATGTTTCTTTCAATCCGTTACTTCTTTATTTTACTAGGATAGCATTTTGAAGCCCATCCCTTTGTGGCTACCTTATTACACTCAGCAAACCACAAGGGATCTCATGAGAAACGAATCAATAGTTTTGTATTAACCACCTCAATCTACGACCGCTCCGTTGGGACTTGTGGGAGCACGTGCGGCCGTATCAACATTAGTGGTCCGTAGTTAAACTCCTCTGCTTGAGAAAAGATAAGCACAGTTGCAGTAGATATAATTTCCCAGGCGTCTTCCTTGGAATGGTTTTGGAATCAGGCCAGAGAGAACAATTCTATTCGAACCCTTCTCTGGCCAATGTGGAAATCAGAATTCGGTTGGGAGATGTGAACTTTTAGTAGACAGAGGACGGTAGTTTGAATTTGTACCATGCATACTGATGAAGAACTATACCGGACATCCATGGCAGTTTGAATGCAGGATGAGTTTACTCGGGCACAGAATATAACACCAATTGCATGCATTAGTTTTGCTCGAGGCATATCTGTAGAGTTAATTGGCCACAGATACGTCTCTTGTCTGGAAATAATGTTGTCTCTCTCTCTCTCTCCAAAGTCTGTCAGTTGCTTACTGATAAGTAATTGTTATCTTGCATGTTTTATTATCTTCATGTCTTCTAACCTCCACCGACGTATAGATACATAAAATGAACATGTAAATGGAGTGGGGAATTTCCCGAGCAGCCTTGTAACCCCTGCTTCGCCTATTGAGTCAGTGAAGTCAAGCTTGCCTAAGCATGATGTTTCTGACTTAGGAAGAAGAGATGCTGCGACTGCGTCATCGCTATGGACCGCTCTTCATATTCATGATGGTAACATCAGAGCCTACGAACTTGATTTAAAAAGAATATATGGGTTGACGCGTAGAGAATGAGTTGACTTCAACGGTCGGTATCTACAAGATTTGAATCGCACCCTAACGGTACCCTCTTTTGTGTCACCAGTAATACAAGGCTACCAAAGAGAAAAAACAACATCTATTCCTTATGTTACAATTTTAAGACCATACATTGTATATCCGTACACAAAATAAAGCGCTTAACAACAAGCTTTCGATCAGTCCTCTGATCCTTATCAATTTTAAATGACCCAGAGCCTAAGTCACACATCCGGAACGGAATTGTGACGTTAGCAAAGGGTCAAAGGTGCTTGGCAGTCGGTATCAGCCCCCGTCTCTGTTGATGGAAGGTTAGTGGGCTCTGATGTAGATGGCCTCTTTAACTCTCCTGAGAATTTCAAAGTAATCCTGGTAAGCGCTTTATTTTGTGTACAGATATATGGTCTTAAAATTGTAACATTATGTTGAGTATCGTCACAGATGAACTTAAATTCAAACATTTATTCCTTAAAAACAACGTTGACCTACGATCAGGTCACATTTTATGTCCTTAAGCTTTCTACGAACTATGATATTTACGCCAATAAAACAACAAGTAACCGAATGAAAACTCGCACGCGAGACGCAATTGACATTTCAGGCATAATTGCCTTTATCAGGCAAAACACACGGTCGGACAACTCATTAAGATCTGCGTCATGCAAGTACGCGTAAAGATTGCAAATTGACACTTAGAGGTGTTATCTCACTACCCTTGGGGCGCTAGTGCGGTACTGCGGGGTTCTTTCACTGCGGCACTGTTTTGTTTTGCCGATTTTTAAAAAAATGATTTAGATATTGCTTAATATGTAAGAGTATGACCGATAAAATAGCAATGCACATGAAACTAAGAAAATTTGTTCTTTATCTCTGAAATTCGTTGAGTCATCTAATAACCCCGCAGTGCCACACCGGCGCCCCAAGTGCAGTGAGATACCACCTTAATTTAAGTGTTTCGAATATCTATGCTACCTTCCTCTGCGCATGCTCGTCTCTGTTGTACCGCATTGTAGCAAAAGATATGGAGGTAATGTGAAACGCTTGTGATATGGATGAACGAAGACCTTATCCTTGCCACATGCACACCAGGCTGTACGTACAGGTCACAACAAGACATGGTGAAATAATACGTTTAACAGATACAAGATAAAACTAACATTATAAAATAACAAACTTTATTGCAAAATCTTACCCGTGGGCTAATTGCAGGTAACATGAAATGGTATAAACAGTGTAGAAACAATATTACAAATACCTACTTTAGTCTGAAAGCTAACTCTAAATTCTAACATGTCCCTCATCGTTATTCATTTTGGAACGTCGCTTTGACTTTCCTCACTTCCCTCAGGTGAAGATAAGTACCTAGCAGCTGTTAGGATAGGGCATTAAGGTATTTCAGTTGGCTAAATTGGCATTTTGACCTTCCATTGTTTTCTTATGAATGAATTAAGAAAGAATGGAGCCGTAACGAATGTTGATAGATGGGCATACAAGAATTCGAAATCTGATTTTTTGGGGGCCAAATTGATGACGTCATCCTTTTTCTTGCCCCTAATATTATCTTTTTCTATGACAAAATACAGCACTATGGTACATACCACTGTAATGAAACTTCGTTTTTCGTTGCATAGTGATGAAAGCTGCAAACGCACGGTTGCGCAAATTGATATCTACTAATGATCTGTAGAAATTAGAAAATGTCTGTTTTCATCTGATTAAAAAAAATTAATTCTTAATAACTACAGATTGTTAGTACATATCAGTTTGCGTAACAGTGCGTTTGTAGCGTTCATCGTTATGCACATGAAAAACATAGTTTCATTGCAGTGGTATGTACTAAGGTGCTGTATTCTGTCATAGAAAAAAATATATTAGGGGCAATAAAACCTGATGACGTCATCAATTTGGCCCCCAAAAATCAGATTTAGAATTCTTGTATGACCATCTTTCAATATTCCTTACGGCTTAATTATTTCTTAATTCATTAATCAGAGAACAATGGAAGGTCAAAATGCCAATTTAGCCAACCGAAATACCTTAAATGGAGGTGTTTGGGGAGAGCCAAACTTTGAGCACGTACATGTATCGAGAAGAGTAACGGACCATCCCGGTGTGAATGGATCAAATAAATCTGTCCGGATATGCAGCTGGTATTGTTCAGTACAAGTCTGGTGTTTACCAGGTATGTAATTCGAATACCTAAATATTCAAGTCCACAAGAGCACGTAGAATATGCCGCAAGAAAATATGCCGCAAATTGATAAGCTATTTCGTCAACGTAATTTACTGTCAGCTATTAATAAATGTCTGATAGAAATCACATACTCTGCGCTTTTGACTGATCGGTTTGGGATTTTTGTTGTAGACATTGCTTTTGGGGACGTCGTAACAAGTTTACTGATAAATTTATTGTGACATATCAAATCTTCTCAAATGGCTATGAACCAGCATTGCTTTAGCATTCAATTTTGATAGTGACCATTACCTTTATCTATGCCCTATCAGGCTAAGTGCAGATTTACGAATACAAATTACTACTACAAATTAGAAGAAGTTATAAAGAACACACAGGCTTTCCAATACTAATGTAAACAAGGTTTGAAAAACTACTCTTAAGGTTCGGCTTCGCTGGTTAAAAAAGTAAATATATAGATTGAGACTGAAATAAGATAGTAAAATAAGAGATAAAAGTGTCTATACGAGGCACTGATAGTTTAAATGCTGGTACTATAATCTATCCCATTAAAGTATTATCATTATAAGATAAATTAACGTCGATAGTAGGCAAACCGTGATGATTAATTGTCTACGCCTAGATGATAAAATACAAGAGTGTTCATACGAGTGGAGGCACTGATAGCTTTAATGCTTGTGCTATAATCTTTGCCATTAACTTAAACGTCTTAACATGTCAAATCAATGCAACGTCGATAGTAGTGAAAGCTGGATGGAGTAATTGGTTATATCACTGGGTTCTGCCTAGATAGTAAAATACAAGAGTGTTCATACGAATGGAAGCACTTATAGCTTTAATGCATGTACTGTAATCTGTGCCATTAAAGGCATACTACGGGATTTTTGAACAAAACAAAAAGTAGCTTTTCCTACTTTTTCTTTACATTGTTAGCTCAATCAACCCTACAGCATTGCATACCAATATTCATGGAGAGATGCTGCGACATCAATGCACCACATTATGATGTATAAAAATTGTGATCTTCCAAGAAACAGATGGGCACAGGCTGGTTACTGTCTCTGTGTGTTGTTGTTTCTTGCTTATCAGCCTGGCTTCCCAGTGGGGGGCCAGTTGACAGTTCCTCTGAGTACAGTAGACTAGCTTTCTGTACAAGGTTTCTTGCAGTTTTGAAGGGAATATGACCTTAGCTTGTTGATATCCTACAAAATAGACTATATGTTCATGATTATATGCTATTTTAGAATGATTAGATATAGGTGTTTCCAAAGAAGATCTCCATTGTGTTCTTTATCTGCAGTCTGCCATGCATGTGCTAACTGATTACCCCACCCCGGGGGACCTACCAGTGGCAAGCAAGACCCGGAGGGTCTAACTTGGGGGGACACAAGGTTACAGGGTGCCTAGAGCGGAATGTTTGTAGGCTAATCCTTTACGTTGCAAACGTGAAATAATGACACAAAAGTGTCAAAAAGTGACATAAAGTAGTATTAAATCTGATATTTCTTAATTCTAGAATATTTCAAATTTGAGCGCAAAAAACTGCGTAGTATGCCTTTAAAAGTCTTAACATGTCAAATTAATGCAACGTCGTTAGCAATGTAATCTATGAGTATTTCCCTGCCTGGACTGTGCCTGGTGGCGACTATTTACAAAAGACATTCGCCAATTAGTTGCCTGTTCGGGCCTGAAATGGCGGATTTGAAGGGAAAAAATCGCAATTGGCAAAATGTCGCAGATGGGCGCAAACTGGTCGCTAGCAAGCAATATTAATGCAAATATTTTTAACGTGTCGTAATCATTGTATATCATTTTTTACATTGGCAACACTGCAATTTTAATAAATCCATCTTCTATCTGATTCATTTTCGGGGTCTAATTTGTGACAATCCGGGAGCGTCCATTTTGCTTGTAGAGGTCGCGTAAGTTTTACCCGTGCGTTATACGTCAGTGCTACTGTAAGGGAATATTTGCAAAAAAATATATAAAATTGCTGCGATTATTTGCGGCCAAACAGGCGATAGGCGCACCAATGTGTATACCGGCGCGACAAATTCAATAATATGTGTACACGTTACAATGCATGGCAGCAACTATTACACGGACTTCAAAATAAAGGCCAACTTGATATCCTAATAACTGCAACAATAAGGGCAAGCATAAGTTTTGATATCATTTTTCAATTGAGTGGGGCTAATAATGAGTGTCGGTATTTTTTTTAATAACATTTTTTATCCAAACACCCCCAAATCGTAACCATAGCTTGTTCAGAACGCGAGATAACAATCAAGAAAGTTCCCCTTCAGTACCAAGGGATGTCATTAGGGGGCCCAAAATCTTATCATTTCCAGTGTTCTTCACACCCCAACAACACACCAAGTAAAGCAAATTCATCCAGTCGGTCTTGAGTTATCTTGTTCACACAAAAAACACACAAACGCTAGTGAACATACAACGTGTGACGGATCGTTCAGTGTAATATAACCAGCTGCTGCCGCACCGCGTGCCTGCGAAGCTGGTGTGTTACGCCGAATGGCGGTTATACCGGCTATATAGATACAGATACAGAACCTCCATGAAATTTCATGGACGTAAATACTATATCTAGAACCATCCATGACAAAGTGGAATTCACAAAGAGATGGACGTGTTGGACGTGATCCAGCAACTCTGCCCAACCAAAACATCCCACAAAGGAATTCCACATCTTCATACGTCATTCAATAATATTCCTTGTGACGTGAGCTTTTTCAACTCCGCTACGGTTGTAGTTTTTTTCCTATTGTCTGTCTCTAGCTGTCTAAGTTTCCTTTGTTATTTCTATGTGCCATATATAAACATAGGCACGACCCACGACTGAGTGACGTCAAGGAAGAAATGCCAAGGTTGCGGAAGTTACATGAAGTTGGTGGTAGAAGTTAGTTAAATGCCATCCTTTTTCCGACAGATGATAGACCTTCCAGGTCATCGGGGTCAATGGAAGAGGCTACTTATTCACGGGTAGATTTTTTTTGTCGGTACAACTTCCTGTGATTTCACTTTTTCATATTTCCATATGCTAGTCTTTTTCAATATGGAAGGTGGTAATTAATCAATCGACAAGTGTAATTTTAATTAAAACCCATAGATGAACTGCAAATAAACAATTATACATACGAGAAACTCGACAACTATTTTACAGAGGTATGAGATCTCCGAAGTCTTTTGTAATCTTCTAGAGAATATGAAACATACAAGCAATTGCAAGCAGTGTATAGAATTGCTTAATTTAAGGTAGTATCGCACTGCACTTGGGGCACCAATGCGGCGCTGCGGGGTTCGTTCACTACGGCACTGTTGTGTTATTTTCGCGTCATACGTTAAAGTATGTCTAAGAAGACAACAAAATTTACAAAACATAAAAAAAATTCTTAATCTCTGAAATTCGTTGAGTAATCTTTGAAACCCCGCATTGCCGCATGGGTGCCCCAAGCGCAGTGAGATACCACATTTCCTCGTATCTGTACCTATCATCTACTGAGTTCCAGTCACTTCATACAGAACTACGTAAAAAGAGAGTGTGTGATCGTGATCGATGTAACTTCCACCCGCTTCCAACAACTAACTTCTATCCCACCAAATTGTTTCATGAATAAATGAATAATTGCTCTTGTTGAGGACACTTACTACAGATTCACACGGCTTAAGCTTGAAGCCATGAATCTTCCACGTACGTACAGAGACGTGACGTACGTACGTAACGCGATTCACCGAACACATCACCTTCCATCGACGTAACTGTCAGGGGGCGTAATAAACGCCGTCCTTGGTTAGGACTTGACAGTATAGAAGCCGTCTAATCAAAAGAGCTTTAATCCTGGCGCTCAGTCATCTGCCAAGAACCAGTCTATGATGGTGGTAAAACACGTGAATTAGTGCCTGATTGGGCAGAGCAAAGAGACTCCATTCCGTGGAAAATTGGAGTCCTGTCACAACGGTAGTTTGGGCTCTTTATCAATGCCACCTATATTAGGATTGACGTATCGCCCTAGAGCACAGTCATTCGGGGCTAGTTACGGTTCGGGTAACTTTGCACGTGCTTTGAAGTCCTGATCGGGCCAAGTTCGTTCCATAGAATCGAATGCATCGTCTGTTCATAAGATAATTTCATACGATTCTGTTTATATGATTATTTTATATATTTATGTTGAAATTTATTATTCATACATTTCAGTTGATATCATTTTTCACACATTTTTGTTGCTATGACTTTTATACATTTCAATTGATATATTTGATGACTCGTATTATGATTACTGTTCTCATCTTTGTTTTCTTAACAAGAAGATTAAAAGATAGAACGCGTCGTTTGAATGTTAAAAAAGAAGTTTTTATTGATCTTAAAAACAATGACTTCCAAAGGACTACTATAAACTACGAAATAGAAATACAAAATAAATCTTACTCCAATAATATCCGTAATTTGATTCTACAAATGTAAATCAGGTGGGGATAATTGTGGGTTTCAGGATCTTCTCTGATCAATAAGAAAACAATATTGCGGGGTTCGAAAGACTGCTCAACGAATTTCAGAGATAAGAACGAATTTTCTTACGTTTTGTGTATTTTGTTGACTTCGGAGTCATGCTTTTACGTATTACGCAAAATCTGAATTATAAAAAAAAATCGGCGAAAATAACACAACAGTGCCGCATTGAACGAACCCCGCAGTGCCGCAACAGTGTTCCATATGCAGTGAGATACCACCCGGCAACCATTGCCGCCTGAATGTGTTTCGGTCAACACTTTGGAACTCTGACTTTGCAATACTGTAAAACCACATTGGGGATTATTCTATTAAATCATGAAAGCATTACTCTGCTCTTTACCGCCCGCAAGGTTCTTTGACGATGAAATGTCGTTTAGGTTGTGAAAGATACAGTCAGGCGGAAAAACACGCCATGAATACCAATAGTTATCCCCAGTAAGGTCATGGGGATTGTAATGGATGGAGACGATAGTTGCTTCTATGGAAATCAATACAAGGAAGACCATTGCGGTTGACAGGACATGTCTGGTGCATGATGACTTAGACTCTGACGTGCTGGGAAGTAAAAAGATGTGTTGCTGCGTGATCGATTAAAAAAAATCATTTCAGTGAATGAGGGGGGGGGGCTTTCGCTTAATCTTCTTGTCTTTTTCCGTGTCACTGTGTCTGTCTGTGAGTTCCCTCGGTTATTTCAATAGTCTATACATGAATATATGCATAGGTAGGAAATAAAAGTGAAGCTCGTAGTTTTGGGAGTGGCAGTTATGTACAGAGTTGGTAGGATTAGTCATTCACCTTGACTGACAGCTGGAAGACATTCCAGGTCGTGGGGTCAATGGAAGAGGTTAATACTAGACGGGTAGGTATTTGTTTGTGTCTGGGTGTCTATGTTATTTAGTTTCTACGCGCTAGTCACGTTCACCGTAGAGTGACAGGAAATCATCGGTGGTGGACATATGTGTTAATCAAAAACTTACCTTTACAGTTCATGAACCACAAATCAAGACGCACTAAAAACTCTCATCTTTCCAGCAGGTTTGGGATCTTCGAGCTCCTGTTACTTCATTTGCCAAAAGGACAGTTGGGTCTATCGATGGTTTCTCAGTGATTCCACGCGACCGGCCTTGTCCTCAATCGCCCGCATCAGAATCCTACAAGATAACAAATACATTCCAAATGCCGTCCCCAGACGCTATCGTTATATTTGCCGATTGTATTGTTGACTTTGCAGCGCAATTAGAAGAGATGGGATGAAACATTTTAATTGGAAGCGCGTACGATTGGAGACGTCATTCCCAATCTTCTTTGGAAGTGCCCTCTAATATACTTATAACGTGTCAGTCGATGATAATCAGAAAAGACTTAGTAGTTCTTGATATCCAGATGGATTTTTTTGGCGACGGCCAAAGAGCCACCAACCATGTTTGTGTGGTCAAACTAGTTGGTAATGAGTTGGGGAAAGATTTGTCTATTACATTATATGAGATGGGTCCTGTGTAAGTTGGCAGTGGTCGTGAGTAGTTGGGAGAGACTATTGTTGACTTAGTCCCAACCACCATCAGCCGATCTTGCTACCTCCCAACCAACTCCCAACTAAGGACGGGGGAAGGTTGGGAGGCCATGATAGACTATGTGTAACCGGGGCTTTAACGATCGCCGTCTTGTGGAAAGGGGGCGTATACGTTCAAAAAAACTCTACGAACTCTAACGTATCCGATGTCTAAGTAAGTCCAGACAACCTTACAGGAACGGTCGATAAGTTAAGTGTAGAGCGTAAAAACTCGTAGGGGCCAAGCTTTCACGTAAAAACTCTTTTTGAGAGTTGGCCAAAAACGTCTCTGTAATTTGTCACCATGTCAGCAATGGGCGCAAACACTAAAGACGTTCGCATGATAGACGAGGCAATCAACCGTTTCTTTGGCACCGTCAAACATATACCACGGGAATGGCGTTTGGCCGCCTTCCATGTCTTAAAGTGTGTTTTAGCTGACGTTTGTAAAGTTCAGTCTTGACAATTACAACTTTTGGGAGGCTTTGAGAAGTGCATGAAACTGTTTAAGTCTTTCGACAGAACACCACTGGCTCATTAATTTCGGAGGTTGCTAAATCGCACTAAAAAGGCAAGGTAGATATACTGTATAAAACAAGTGTTGGCGACCTCAAAGACCCCAAAGAGGTTCTTAAGCTATTCTGAAATATATAGAAACAAACGCTCAGGCACACACACGCGCGCACGAGCGCACGTACACACACACAGACACACATATGTATATACATATATACCTCACACACACACCTCACCGCACACACACAGACAATACCTCAATTTTTCATGGAGGTAATAACATATCACGTACAGTTTTCTTTCCAACTTTGTGAAGGATCGTAGGCAATGACTTGTCAGACATTGAATCCATACCAGTAATAGAGCATATTGGTTATCAATGAATATTCATATCTATCCGTCTGCCTACCCCGCAGTCAGTCTATGGCTTCCTTTTACTTTCAGGAAGACAGCATATAGATCATTTTTGGTCTTTTGGCAACTACGCACAGCGATTGAATGCTCGAAGGAACAATACATCGACTATCTTTCATTTGCGTTATTTTTCGAATATCAACGATCAAAGTTTGTCAAGAAAGTGGGTTTAAAATTACATGGCTGGCGGCAAAAATTGACACAGGGAATGGATCATCTAGTTCCAAAAAGCCATAGCATATATCATATTTGTTTTTCAGGCAAAAACAACTATAGACGTTACGATTGAATCTTTTATCACATGAACGCATCGACCATCTTTTATCTGTGACATCCGTCATAGAACACCGAGCAAATTCTGTTACAATGTCGGTTAAAAGTTACTGGCGGAAGAAATTGACACATGGAATGGACCAAAAAGAAATAGCATATATCATATTAGGTAATTTAGGCAACTAGACGAGATGAATGGTTTTTTTTACAGAAAAACGCATTCACTATCTTTCACCCGTCTCCTTTTTATAGATCACCAAGCAAAATCCGTTTAAGAGGTCGGGGAAAATGGCACGAGTGGCGGTAAACACTGACACATGAAATGGACGTTGTCCCGGTAAGACCGACATGTTTTCATCGATGGCGCCACGCTTAACCAAGCGGGAAATTGGATAGCAATTCTACCAGAGGGAATATGCGACAGCTATAGCTTTCCACCATACAATCATGTAAGTCGTTGTTTTAAGTTCGTGCCTTGACGCACAGTATTAAGCTAAAGGAGAAGAAGAAAAAATACAATATAGGTCCAAGTTGGATTTGCCTTGTTTGGGACGTAGATGGGGGTTAGACATTCATGTGATAATTACTATGTGAATAATAGTTTCTAACTCAAGCAACTGGATATAATTTTGGGAACGATCAGACATTTCAGATAGCATTTGTTGTCTTTCGTACTAGGTACCGCTGACTTAAATCACTTAGAATCACCTTGAGAGACGTTGAAAATTGACAGACTTGTCCATACTTTGCATGATGTGCGAAACCCCAATAAACTGGTGGACGCACCAACCGATAAGTTTATAATATACCAGCTAAAAAAAGAAAAAACAGTTATGCCTCAGGATCAATGTGTTCAAACATTCTTTCTTTCCCAGAACTATCGTAGAGAAGTTGTTATCACAAAGCACGATGATCAACTTCTCTGGATAATTTAAAAGAACGCTTGCAGATAGATGTGCAAAAGTTAGGTGTGACGGGTCGTTCGATGTAATATAACCAGCTGCTTCCGCGCCACGTGCCTGCGAAGCTGGTGTCTTACGGCGGAAGGGCGGTTATACTGACTATATGGATACAGATACAGATATATAGAATCTGTGTATTTTGTATGCCAAATGTGTAACGATACATACGACTGAGGTGAGACGAGAGCGCACTTATAAAAGAGAAAAGAAAGTAAATAAGAACTTTAAATGGCACATAACTCTCATAAAGTGAGAGCTCATTTTTACGATCCCATATGCAATCGTCCGAAATGCAATCTGTTCTGTACAGTACTTAACCCTACTTTTATTACATTTTCATGTATGCTTTTTATGGTAAATGTGAACCTACGCGACCTAGGGGTACGACCTTTCTTTTATTTTCATTTCGTATTTCAAATGGTCTTTGGTTCATTGGTCGTATGTTTGCATGTTATGTGGCAGCAAAATCGGTGACATTAAACAAACCTAGAAACTTTAACCCTATCTAGACCGGGCTTTTTTTTTTTTTTTTTTTTTTTTTTTTTAATATTTATTGCATTTCAAATAAACAGAAATAACAGAAGAATACATAATGACAATAGAGATGGAGACAATAACTGAGACAAAACATAAACATAAACCACGGATCCAAAAATAGATAACAATACTACAGCGGGAAGAAAATAATACCAACCAAATAAACTAATACAGCAGTATAAGGTAGTATCGTTTACATAAGAAAAGTAACATCAGTGTAAATTAATGGTAAACTTTAAACAAGAATAATCTCAAATAAAGTACAGACACATAAGAAACCATCAATACAACATTTCGCTTCAAATACTAGTGAAAATAATTGAATAATGCAAAACCACAAGAGTAGCAAAAGACAAAAAGAAAATAGAGGGGTTTAAGAAATGATGTGAAGTATTTCTCCCCATTTACTGTAGTGAACTGCCAATTTGTTCTTTCTGGAAGCTATTATAAATTCCAATTTGTAAGAAGTCTTAATATATGAGATAAAATGGTTTAATGATAGGTGTTTTTCTTGCTGTTTGTAAATAAAAAATTTTGCCATTAATATTAGTGTATTGTTCAGCCTAGGGGAATTTACTGTTAGATCACCCAAAATTACACTTGCTAAATCTATGTGTAATGGTTCACTCGATACTCGTTCGTGCCATTTCTTAACATCTCTCCAAAATTGGGAAACTCTTGGACATTCCCAAAATAGATGCAGTGTATCTTCTTGCTCATTTCCACAGTGTATGCAAATAGGGCTGTCCGAGAGTTTCCAAATATATAACATTTTTCTGGTAGGTAGAAATTTATGTAACATCCTAAATTGGAAAAATCTTAGTCTCGGACATATTGTAGTCTTGTATATCAGTCTAAAAACTTGTTTCCATGGTATTATTATGTCAAGTATTTCTTCCCAATATGTTTGGATTTTAACTGGGGTTTGGACTACGTTATTTGTTAAAAGAGTTGACCGGGCTTTTTTTTTGTATTCCTGGGGCCAGGGGGTGGGGAGCGGCTCTTTTGACCCCCCCCCCTTGTAATTTTAAAATAGCTTGGGTTACGATCACCAAATTTAGAGGGGGTAATGTCCTGGTAAATTTTAACATTCTTAGTAATTTTGGTGTCGTTATGATGTAATATGACGTAATCAGGACGTCATAATGTTATATTTCGGGCTAAAATCGTCAGAATTTGGAATTTCCGCTATACTTAAGAGTATCGAACATAACGTTGACTATGAAGGGTACCTAATTGGTATTCATGTCTGTTAATTTTTTCGCAGAATTGTTGCCAACAATATTGTTGGAAAAGTCAGCAAGTTTCGTAGTCCTAGCACACGTCGTTCGGTTATACGACGTCAAAGTTGGTGCGGGCACTTTTAGCCTCCCCCGTCTAGATAAGATTAAGGTAAAATTTGCAAGCACCTTAGGTTTTTACGATATTGCTCTGTTTAATTTTTACTCAACATATACCTATTTAGTAAACAAATGTATATGATGACTAGCCCCTCCAGGTCTGTCCTACCACTTGCTACATAATTTAATGGAACACCGCTACTTTCCAGCTTATCAAACAGCTTTCCTTTCGTAAAAACATGGTTATTTCAAACCTAGGTGTTGGAACGCTGAAATAGACTGGTCCATCCGGCCGCGTTCTGCCCTAACACAATTCTACGTGAATCTACATTCCTTCTTGCACATATATTAGGGAACAAAATCTCTAATTCAGTTCTTATAATCCTTCGATGATGAGCTAGACTGAAAGAGACAGAGAGAGAGAGTACCTTCACAATTGAGGATTTTACATCATGATTGTATATTGAAGACGACCTAATGGCGCTTCGACGTGTGTTAATTTCCCATAGGCGAGTTCTTCATGTACGCAACATAATTCAGTCTATATAGGGACACTGGCTATTATGTAAATAGCGTCCCTACAACACATTCAGGAACTCACGACTATATATTGCTCCCGATCACAAGCACTCCCAAAACAATATCGGCTCATTTCCACTTAAAGGCGCTCTCGCCGCACTCTGGCTGCGATGGGAAATTGGCCAGAGCGCACCGCAATGAAATAACAACAATGACCAAACGTGTTAGGAAGTTTATGAATATGTCCATTTTATTATTATATACTATACAGTATCATTATCATCATTGTACGTCCATGTATGATTGTAATTAGCCTTCGGGCATGGATTCGCAATAAAGATTCTCTCTTATAACGCGCGCCCACCGTCTCCGTTCCGTGATTGTTGGACTGTCTTTTGTAAGTCGTTGCCATACATTGTACCATGTACAAGTTCATACATGTTAGCCCACAAGCTACTATCATGATCATAAAACGGCACTGAACTAGACAATAGTGCTTGCTACAACGTAAAATTCACCTCTACTGAACCACCCACGTCCTTACATGCACTCAGCGCCAGCCACCTTTTCTGCCCCTTGGCCGGTTGCCTATCAACAGTTCCAATCGCTCAAGAGAAATCGCACAGCTCTGGAGAGATAGTGAACTATTACCCAACATTCGTCAACATACAGGTCAGCCCAACTGAGACCCCAGATCTATTGTAGAGGACCCCCTATACAAGGAAGCGTCGACAGCTTAATTGGTTTGTAATTTGTTCTCCGCTAGAGAGAGTCTGCACAGTGTTCTATTTCTCTAATGGCATTGTCTCGGCCCGCATTGAGAAACAATGACTTATTGACTTTTTTGTTTTTGTTCACTAGCAATTAGTCCCATGGGCATGAATTTGCAATGAAAACGTTGAGTAATGTCAAAGAATCTCATTTAAGATCCTTCAGACTGCTAGCAATTAGTGAGTACACATTTATACACTGTCATGTCTCGTGTCTCGTCTTTCACTGAATGACTTTGAAATACTGTAAATGCAGAAATTTACGCATTGGTTTTATGTTCGCATTTTCGCGGTGACCACTTTACAGCGAACTTTGAAACCACCGCGAACATTTTTCCAGTATAGGTTATTTGCTGCAGTCAATGGCGCCACCACGAATACTCCATTTTCCCGCTACCGCGAAAGTAAATCCCCGCGAACTTAAATGCATTTACAGTATTCTGAATGTCTCTGTTGAGCTTGGTATTCATGGATTGGGTGAGCCTTTCGTGCAATGGGACCTGGAGCGAATGGCATCTCTACTTTCAAACTTGTGCGGCAGAGCTTTCAACTACTTTGTAATGTTTGCTATATCACTCCAATCTAAACGTAAAAGAAAATAAATCACATAATTGTATGATGGATTTTCGATGGAGTCAGATGTTTTGGATAGCATGCACTGTACTTCATCAGTCACTGGTGAAAATGATAGATACTGTCTGAAACATCTGACTACTTGGATGATTTATCTAGTGGTTCGATTTATTTTTTCATGTCTTCCGAGTCACTGATGAAAGAAAGGTAGTGGATTCTATCTGAGACGTTTGGATCTTCATAGAGTCTATCCAGTTTGTTACTTATTAAAAGTTGTGTCAGTCGCTTGGATCTGAAATGTCTGCTTCTTTAACTAATTTATACAGCTTATCAATTTCATTTTTCGTCACGAACGAGGAGTTAGTAAGGCAATTTATCAGAGAATGTACATCTCTCACTCTCAACAGGAAAGAAGGCCAAAATGTTGAACTTTCTGGAACGAAATGGAACCTACTCATTCCAACCCGCAAAGCGACATTAGCTCCTGCACAAGCAACATGAGCTAACTCGCATCAAACGTGTTTCGACTTTGTCATTTTGTTTTCGAATGGATTATCTAAATTCAGTTTGCAGTCGATTTTTGCATATCAATTGCACATGAAAATGCTGTCTGAAACGTCTGACTGTGTCCAAATATCATGAGGATCCATCTACGACTTCTTGAGTTATGTTGTTCACAAACAGGCCAACAAAAAGGCTGACTCATCAAAAAAGCATAACCTTCTTGACAAAGGTACTAGTAATACAGCGAAGCATACATGCCACACACAGTAGTTTTCAATTTCAACGTAGTCTGAGTCATAAAGGCGTCCATGCTCAGCAGATATTATCACAGCCAATGACCCAGAATGTGATTGATATTTTAAACGTTTCTGTATGTACTGTTGGGCACAGTTCGTGCTGAATTACCCATATAGGAGTCATCTATTCTTGTGTAAGGCCGTGATGGTGGAGAATTATTTGAAAGGGGCCACGGACCCTATAGCTCCCAAGCGGATATATATAACGTAAATGGTAAATCAGATCTTATACTGCGGACTGATACACACATTTGAGTGGTTACAGGAATGGGTACTCAGGTTTCGGGAAGTAGACCACCAAACAGTGAAATTACCAATGCAGTTATAGTTGAAAATGATGCCGCAACTTTCAGTATATGTTATGTTATGCTACGTGTTTTATGTAATATGTGTGGGTCACAAAACATGCAATAGTTTGCGCATGCTGTACGATTGTGTCATTGTAATTCCAAAATAATCAAATCAAATGTTGATGCAATAATTTTTTCATCCATAGCAACTGCTAATATAGTTGTACTGAGCGCTTTCATCTTGTTTTGTACTGCGCGCTTTCATTTCATTTGGCAACATATGGAGCTTTTTTCCAAGAAAATCAAATGGCGATATTTTCGACAAAGTAACTGCTAATGTGGTTTTACGGTACGCTCCCATTTTGTTACATAAAGATGTAATTGTGTCATGTGGTATCAAGAGATTTCACACACAGGAAGTTGTGTAAAGATGCGCTCCCATCGCACTTGTGTCAAGCTTGCGTCACTGCGGGGTTCGTTCACAGCGTCACTGTTTTGTTATTTTCTCCGATTTATTTAATGAGTTTAATGAAAGATCAGCCATATGTAAGATAAGAACAAGCGCACATCCGTTAGAAATAGAAAGGGGCCGCTATAAAAAGCTCCCAGTCCACGAAAGATTGTGTACATATTGCCCAATGAATGCAGTGGAAAATGAAACACATTTTATCAGTCAGTGTACCCACTATGAAACCGAAAGAAAAACATTATTTCAAACAGTAGCCACTATTTCACCAAGCTTTTATCACCTAAATGATCACCAAAAGACTACAATTCTACTAAAAGCTCAAAACCCCACCATCATACAGAACGTGGGACAGTTCATTAACCACTGCCTTCAAAGAAGAAGTCAAACCCGACAATAGTATTCATACTATCATGTAGTTGATTAGACTCTAGTTTTATGTACTTACTTCTCTTAGTTCTTGAGATTGTGTATGCAATTAGCCCTCGGGCATGATTTTGCAAATAAACATTATTTGATAATTTAGACATTGCGTAATATACGTAAATGTATCACTTAGAAGACGTCGAAATACACAAAAAGAAAGAAAATTCGTTTTTTATCACTGAAATTTGTTGAGTATCTTTCGCACCCCGCAGTGACGCAAGCTTGACACAGGTGCGGTGGGAGCGCACCTTAAGTACCCACCACCAACTGTGTACCTTACAGTGTTACCATCAAATATCAACGTGGAATTAGTAAAGCACGCAAAACACAGTTGAAAATAGCAGCCATTTATATAATATAGAAATAGGAAAATACCACAATATAGACCTTGAACAACACTTTTGCTCATTTTGTCTGTCCAAAATAAATGTAATCCACTTTTTCGTATAATTCTCTAGATATGCCATTTCGTTCTGACTTATGCACATTTCGTTATGGCATGAACATTCAAGAGACTTGATTCCAAAAGCAATTTTGAAGTGATGTGACAGTTATATAAGATATCACATTGTTATTAGAAAATATAATTATCACAACGACTAGCCCTATCTGATATGGTATTACATATTTACTTAGAACATTTATTGTTTAACAAAAGCACTTTTCTCTTCTTAGTTTTTTTGTCGGATTTTCTATTCTATTCTCATCTGTTCATGTCCACCGGTAAACATGGAAATGAGAGGACAAAATAATTCTAGAAAACCAGACATGTGTATTATTTGTATCTCTTTCAATCTTGTAATCTATATCCATATGTCTGTAATCTATACTTGTTCAAATCCTGGAAGTTTATCCATGATACGACTAGAGGGTTTCACAATAAACCAATAATTGCTTAAAACACGTATAAAAACAGCCGTAGCTGATCCTCTGCTTGGAGAGGAGTATATGATGATGATGATGGTTGTTTCTTCGTATCCGAAGATCAATGGTAGGCAGACAAGGTTGATTAGACGACCAGTCTGCCTGGCCTGCACGTGACTTTTAAGGTGAAGGTGGGGTGTGCACTCCCTTCTCCACCCTCTCGTCTACTGGCGCACTAAGTCCTACAGGGACAGAACTGTTTGCCACGTAAGACGGGCCCAGCAGATGCAGGTTTATTATTCTTTTACACTGTAAATTGTACCATAATGAACGGATTGTGCTTTATGAATATATCAGAAAAGAGTTCCCATATTTTGAACATCTTAATGCAACGGATAAATTTCTATTTTTGATGCGCCTAGACAAACCCTGTATATCAAACATTATATGTTCTTATATCTACACCTGTACAAAGAAGCGAGAAGATGTCGACCATCCTGTTAGCTTAGTACCTTCAACTAGTTAAATTGTATCCTGTTTTTTTTTAATATGTTTGTTATTCTGTTATCAGTCATGTCTGTTATCAGTGACCTGTATCTAGCCCGTCGAGGCATGAATGTACAATAAAGGTCTTTCATTCATTCATTATTTGGAGTTTCCGTCTCCTAGGAGGACTTCCGACCAAGGATGCAAGGGGTTCCTCCTACCCCTTACTCGTGTGTCATGGCGGGTGCGTCATGCCCGAACATGCCCCTAAGGCCTACCACTGCCACAAAGGCCTGTCACTGCCACTAGCCGCAGCTAGGTACTCATTTACACTTGAGTTAAGTGAGGAAAGTCGTGTTATGTGCCTTTCCCAAGGGCACAAGATCAGTGACACGGCACCTGGATTAGAACTCAGGACCTCCTGGGCCTGAGACCAATGTGCTGCCGATTGCGCCACGCGACCCCACCTGAGTATTATATAGCGACACTATATAAGGTTCAACGGATGAAAACAATTTCCATATATACATGAGAAGACCTCAAGTAGTAATGATGAGTTTTGTAGACTGTTGACATTTGAACGAGGGGGGGGGGGGCAGTTGGTTGGAATGCATTATATGCACTACTGCTTGAATTTCTGAACCATGATTATTTGGATCGGTTTATCTTGTTAAGACGAAACAACAATTATTACTAAATTTCAGTAAAGCAATATGATCTAGATGATAAGTTTGATTGATAAGTAAGATCAATAAAAATGCAAATTCAACCTTTACTGGCAAGATGGAATGCAAGGCAACTAAGCTTTTAATCTTTTTTTATCTTTCCAATAAAGGTTGAATATCTTTTGAAGCAATCCTGTACAATTATCTTTTATGAAGACTGCTTCTATTTATGCGTTATTGAGATGCATGTCATGATACTGTATTGTGCGATTCTATCCCTACACCAAGCCAGTCGACCTATAAAGGGATGCCCTTGTGGCTCAACTGGTAGCAGCCTCATAGCTCAGCTCCTGGTTCAAATCCTGGGTAGGACATCTCGGTTTGGGCTGCACCTGTCTTTCAGATGGAACGTAAAATGGGGGGGGGGGGCTTTCCGAGGAGGTATCTTGGTCACGTTAAAGGGGAAGGGCTAACAACACTTCAACCCGCGCCCTGTCCTTGTTCGATTTCAAAATACAGCGACAAACTAAACATTAGCAGTCAAACATACTTTTTAAATAAACAGGACGTTCAGCAACCAACAATATCTTACGAAAATGCGGATTAAGAGTTTGTACTGTTAAAGTATTGCAAAATTGCACTCGGCGTTCCCAAGAACTCTATCAACGCCGCGACCAGGGATGCGCTAGGAGTTTTTCCCCTATACATTGATAAAATACTGGCTTAGATTACATAGACTCGTAAAGAAAGCATATAATACTTCTTTCAGTTACAAGACTAGGTTGTCCATGTACAAGACATGATATGTGGACATGGCTTCCAAACATTTTAGCTCAACCCTGCCGTAAATGCCGATCAGTTTGGAAAGTTATTCAAAAACCGCCCAATAGACACGATTCTCTCTGGTTGGGGACAAGAAATAAGAAGTAATCAAACTTAGTAACTTGAAGAATGAAAAAAAAACAACTTTAATCCACTCAGAACAAATCTTTTAGAAATACCATTATAATTCTGATACAATGTTACCACATACTAATAAAGAAATGTTAAATATGTTACTATCATGTCCTGTTGATATATCTGCCTATGTCAGTCACTTCATATACAACACCTTAAGTTAAAAAACGAGACAATATAATACTGTCCTGCAGCAGAGCATAAAGCTAGCCTAATTGTTTATACTATTACCATTCGTGACAAATATTAGTCTCTTAGATTTCGAGATATTAGCAACTCTTGTAGTTAAACTGTTTTGTATGTATAGTACGTATGTACAAGTCGCCACACATTGTATCCTTTACAGTTGTCGTGCAATAAAGTTCTTCTTCTCCTTCTATAAAGATATACCCTGCTACCGAAAGAGCGAGAAAACCTGCTGACCCTTGTGCAAGTAGTTGACATTGATACGTGCTCATTCTGATGTTTCTAGCAGGTGGCTACGTAGTGATAAAAGGCGCAGGTATATCTAGGGCCCACATTCCACTAGACGGTGATCGCGCTGCGCTCTTACTGTGACCGGAATAGGACATTTGTATTCTTCGCTCTCACACTGGGTATGTCATAGCAAGCTTAAAAGTGTGACTGAAAACAAAATAAAACAAAACACACAAATTGTAAAAACGATTTGCTTCTTTTCTATACAACTTGTTGAACGATCTGTCAATTTTAGGTCGCAGAGAGGGTGCAGAGAGAGCGCCGTCCTAGTGGAAAGAGGGTATAAGGCCCACTTTCCACTAGACGGCGATCGCTCTGCGCTCTCACTGCGCCGTCCTAGCTAGTAAAAAGAGGATATAATCTTATTACAATGGCGGCGCTAACAGTGACTGCGCTGTGCTCCAGTCCGTGATTTTTTTGAGGGTATCAGAAATCCCCAGGATTTCACCGGGTACCGGCACACTGGGTTTAATAACATGACTAAAGCAGCTTACTACAGATAACGGTTTCGGCACGAATGTATCAGGAAGAAAATGGCATATCGGACGAAAATAGTAACATATCATCAGCAAAAGTCTTAGAGCTGCATTACATAAGCGTGGTGCTCGTTCCATGCGTTACCAATCACAATGAGTTAGGTACAGTAACTATAGGAAATTAAATCACACACGAATTTCATTGGTATATCGTACGTTAAAATAAATGCAAAAACAACGGAATGATGATCGACCAAAGTTAGTGTTCCAGACTTTTTGTGACGAGTTTATATGTCTTGCAATTGGGCGGCAGTAAACAAAGAAGTGATTAATAAAAAGCAGACTGTAGTAAATAACTTTATCAGATTGGGAATTATTCATAATCTTATGTAAGGTTCTTTAGGCACAACCAAGGAGTACTCACTTACTATAAGACTGTAGAGCATGTGAACAATATAGGAAGGAATAGAAATGATACTAAAAATCGGATATAAAGCTATGTAGAGTGCTCCAAGTTAGAATGCATCAATTTATCGTGGCTGCCAAATGTTCTTGCATCTTTAAAAGGTGGAGATGACCCTTTTAGTGATGTCTCTGACCACTGTCTGGGAGTCCAATCCAGGTACTGACTGCTGCGTGAATGAATGTCCTGTCATGTCCATCGCGTTCTTGGAACAGGCTAAGTCAGAGCATACATAGATGTAAGACAATGAAGAAGGTCCTTTATTTTTTGCGGACGCTACACTACTTTTTAAAATTGTTAGCTTCGCCAAGAAGCTTATGTTTTTGCCGACTTGGGTCTGTATGTAGGTCAACAGGATATAACTCGAGAAATTGTGGATGGAACTTTTTTATTTTTTGCAGGTGTGTAGCGGTTGTTTAAAGGCATGCCTAGTTCGAAAATGGGTTACCTGGCGTTTTCCTATGGTACATTAGCGAGCTTGGTATTTTTTTTGGTGTTTTTTCGGGAGGCATAAGTCAAAATGTAGCTGGGCGATTTCCACGATATTTGGCAGGTCTGTAGCGGCTGTGGAAAGGATTGCCATGTGCGAGAATGGTTTAGCTACCTTTTACCTATGGTGCTGTAGCTGGCTTTGTATGTAAGTGCGTTTGTCTGTAAGCAAGATAACTCGAGATGTTCTTGATGGATGTTAATGATATTTGGTTGATAGGTAGGGGACACAGAAAGGAAGGTCAAGTTCGATAATGGGCCTCCTGGCAAATTGTTTTGGTACTGCAAGTGAGCATCAAAGTTTGCGCCTAAATTTTCCAGAAGTGCCAGGTTCGTGATTTTTTACTGGTGGATAGCTGTTGGTACTAGGAGTCAATGGTCTAATTTTGGGCCCCCTAGCAGCTTGTTTGGAATTGCAGTGAGTGTTATATTTCGTAACTTTTTAGATGGATAACTCCTGAGGGGATTGATGGATATTTTTTGTTTTTGGTAGGTAGGTACTTTGGATGATTATCAACGTAATGAGATGCAAATTATATAAATCACTCTGTATTTGATGTAATTACTTAGGGAAACTTATATAACGGTTGAAAAATACTTGTGACGGAGTCACCTGAAAGGACTTGAATCGACCCATAGATGTCTAAAAATAGAGAAGAAGTAGGTCAAAGGAGCCAGTGGAAGCAGAGGCTCCCTGATAAACAGACGTTGTCTTGGAAGCATGAAATTCTGATTGACCAGGGATGTTACTAGGTCATCCGTGTACTATTCCGCCAGGATGGAGTCTGGTAGAGACTACTGGCTGAAAAAATGCCTATAAATGGTCATGGTTCATGTTAGCAAAATACAAAGCCTGACCGTGTCCAACACGTATCTATAAAATTAAGCAATTAAATAGCTTGCTGAATTGATGTCAATACGACGGCACACAGCAAAGGATTCATAGCAGTTGAAATATAACATATCTATATACAAGTGCTGCTTATATCTATATACAGATCAACAATAAAAGCAACACTATATCATGGGAACGGTAAAAATGTAGTAGAGGGAACTTGACGAATATCACTTGATATAAAGATGTAGAGCTAATATCTACGAGACACTTCAGGTGTATTTTCTTATGATGGACTGCAAGGAAACTTGGTGTTCCATGTGCCAGTAACACTACATGGGTCTAAACAAACGAATAAGTACTATGTAAAGTCAGTAATATAACATAATTGAACAATGACGGCTTGTAACACATAGTACTTACATCTGTGAACTAGGTTAAAACAACAAGTGACCAAGTGCTGGGACAAGACAAACCCAACATGTTGAAGAACAGCACTTAGGTCAAAAGGGTCACCGTCAATTATCCACGCATTCCTCAACTCTTAACAGAGATGTCATGTTGTAAGGGAAAGGTCGGCTAGAAAGAACTGACATCATTGCGAGAAATACAAATCGCCAAAGGTGACAGGCGGCTGTCATCGGACAGTCACAGAAATCATAACCTTGGACTCTGTAAAATACCTCTGACTTAACTCGCGACTGCAAAACTTTACTTACTATTTTCATGAGATTGAAACAAACGTTCACCAAGGCGGGAGTCGTAGCAATCCTTACATATGGCCCTTAGATCACCCTTGGTGAGTTAAAAAGTTCCGTAAATTGGAAGGAACAACAGTGGCCGGGGTTTGGTGAGTGACGAATGCAATTATCGGCGTGACTTCCTGTGGTTTCCAGGTTTCCAAGACCTACCCACATACCAAATATCACTTCAATCCATTCAGCCGGTCTTCAATTTGCTGGTTTCTACATACATACATACATACATACATACAAACGCTACCCAAAACATAACCAGCTCTCCGAAAGTAATTATGACAACACAAAATAGAACAGTAACCTCATACCTGTACAAATTGTTCTGATTATGCAAAGACATTCATTCACATCGCCAAAAAAATTGCTGCATTATGTACACCAACAGAATAGACTAATCTACTCACAATGTTCATAATCCAACCAACCACTACATGATGTGACTAGATAACATATGGACTTATGCACATTAATCATTCAAAAAGAACTATCTTCCATAGAAATTGTTTATTTGGCGAAGATATGTTTTTTTGAATGTTATCGCTTAATTAAAGACTGAAGTATTGATTAAAAATTCATTAAAATGGTTTGCAGTAATAAAAGTATGACTGTCTACCGTTTGGTGCCATTTTGTGCCCATTTGCGTCATTTGTCAACTGCGAAAATCTACAACAATTCGCAAGTTCAGGTGACAGACTGCGACGAAAGAGCTCAAATTGGCTTCGCCCGGTGAGATACCTTTTTAGATCGATGTTACATGTCCTTTGCTGTGGTTGACGAATGTCGGTTTTAACCAAGCCCAGATGGGAGGGATTTACCAGGCTTCGTACCTCTTTGTTCCATTTGGATGGAAACTTTTTCTCATTTCGGAGAAAACGACTCACGGCAGTGCCGAACAAGCAATGCGATAGACGGACCAACACATGTATGCTCGTTTGTCAGGCTTTTGCTGTTAGATAATTGGTGGTAACTTTGTGATTTGGGAGAAATATTTTACAGGACAGGACAGGAAAGGTACGAGACAAGCTTCTTGAATCGTTGCCATGTTGTTTTTTTTTCTGACGTACGTACGTCGGTACGGTGCCAAATGACGTTACATAACCCACGACGTAACTTCACGGTAACCTTTAATTGTTAATACGTTTTACATTTATGCATTGGAAACTGGATACACCGTATTATTCACTGTGAAAATTTGTTAAGGTTTTCCAATTTCTTTGGCATGCGCACGTACCTGCTGGCGTCATATGACCGCAAGGAAAAACGTCACACACAAAATAGCTCTTTGATTTGACGCCCTTTGGAAGGAGGGGTAAGCAGTTGGGTATAAAGAGGGCATTATGTCTAATTTGAAGCATAACTGCATTTCAAGGTCGGCTATTACATGTTATGTGGTAGATGCGCTACCAAGCACGTGCACACACGCAGGCAAACACATACTCTCCAAGCAGAGGTTGATAGGGGAAAACCGTGACCTTTTTTTCTCACATGCCGTCATTTTCTGCAGCTGTCAGCTAACTCTACCAACAGAAAAAGATGGCATAAAATGTAATGATTTTCCAATCAACCTCTGCTTGGAGAGTAGAACACACACACACACACTCACACACACACACACACACACACATACACACACGCACACACAAACACACATGTCATATCATATATATCGCATTTTTTCAATTGTGCTGTCCCATTCTATTGATCAATATTGTACTTATTGTAAGCCCAGGTAAAACATTTTGAAGTGCGAGAATTAAGAAATATAAGATAAAAGTTGAAAGGAGCTTAAACACTGCTCGCTGTACTGTAGGCGATACCAAGGTGCGCACGTAGATAATGTTATCAAGGCCCAATCTATTCTGTATCCGCATACGTACAGCGTTGATATGAAATTGATGGATCTATCTCTGTTAATCAAATGGCAGGAGAAGGCCTATTGCGCCGCAAATGCTTTTATCTATACAGGATACAGTAAACGCCGGAGGGATCGCCACACACATTGGATTAGATCGGACATGTATATTTATATGCCATTTCATTTATACTTTACTCACAAATTCACTCAACATCGATACAAATTGACAAGACTGTAGAAGTTACAATATTGTGTCCTTAGCTGAAAAATCTGATTTCGCTTCAACTAAGCCAACATGGAGGAAAATGCAGTCGGAAAGGCAATGTACGTACACAGCGTCGGTAAGTGTAGTTTGTAAATTGAATCTTGAAACGATGAGATTCAATGACATACTGACGTTATATGTACCATTTTGTCACATCAAATTACAATCAGTTATCATCGAAAAAGCCAGTGGTATGGTGGATATTATCAGGCATCGTGTAATGTTTCAAACAGAAGCGAACGTTTGTACATAATATATATACGTTTCAATAAGAGGATACATAAATATATAATGCAAAAGAACATCTCAAGGAAGACAAACCAAACGCACATCTATACCCCCATTCCACTAGAGGGAAGACCTCACTGTGACCACCCTGCAACCTAAAGGTGGTATCTCACTGCGTTTGGGGCACCGGTGTGGCACTACCGGGCTCATACACAGCGGCACTGTTGTGTTATTTTCGCCGATTTTTTTTTTATAATTCAGATATTGCGTGATACATTAAAGTATGACTTAAGAGACAACAAAATAAATCAAACGTAAGAAAATTCGTTCTTTATCTCTGAAATTCGTTGAGAAATCTTCCGAACCCCGCAGTGCCGCACCGGTGCCCCAGGTGCAATAAGATACCACCTTAACATTTGACAGAGCACTCAACAAATCTCATCGATAAAAAAGCAAAATACTTACGCTCTGTGTGTTTTGTTGTATTTTTAGTCATATTTTACATGATGCATGATATTCCAAATTTGAAATCAAGGGTAGCACGAACAAATTTAGCTCTCATTACCTTCAGTGAGATGCCCGCTTTGTTTACTGCCGTCATACAGATAGCTTTAACCAGGGGAGCCCGTAAGATTGCCAGGAAACTTTGCTGCTTGACTATTACACAAATTGAAGAGACCTTAAACGTGAAATACATAATAGATTCGCTCTGTGACACGGAGCTTCATGCAGTGAACATAATGCGCATAAAGAAAACTTCGAACTCAAAAGACTACGAAGATCCGGCTACACTATTGATTAAAGGGCCCGGGTGTTGTGGTAGCCATTACTGTAATGAAGAGCAAGTATGGGGTGTAGTATTTTTTAAGGGGCGATTAAGACAAACCTTTACGACGAAAGTTGTATAAGTATGTCTTAGCATCCACTATACTGAAGAAGGAAGCGAGAGCAACAGGCACGTTCTTTATGATACAAAATCGTCAAATAATATGGTACAAGACCACAGCATGTTCAAGGCCAAAGATACTAAAACTGGAAGTCCAGCTGCGGTATCAAGTTCAACCGCTAGGAGGACTAAAATTGAACCAGACCGTCGGATGAACAACGCCAATCCATCATGTACGAAATATATCATTGTGTATACGTAACGTTTTGGAGATATAGCACCGAAAATGCACACTAATGCGCAGTAAAACTACACGTCCGTTTTCATGTTAGGTTATAAACGATTTCCGGAAACAGCCGATAGAGAGGTTTAGAACTGAGAACTAAAATATTAATCTAAGTGGTTTGTCCTTTTACGCCATGGGAAGTTATATAACATATTAGGCGCTGAGTACTCCCCATTCTGTTTAATACTAGCGACACAGGAGCTCTTTTTAATGGCTCATGTGCATCTAGCATGTTTAAGACATGTACGTCTAGAGCCAAAAACGCCACGAGATCTCACAAATTGGACTCCATGCAAGCTTAAGGTGCGCTCCCACCGCACCTGTGTCAAGCTTACGTCACTGCGTGGCTCGTTCACTGCGCATCACTGTTTTGTTATTTTCACCGATTTTTTTTGTAAATTAGATATTGCGTAAAACGTAAAAGTATGACTTGGTAGACGACAAAATACACAAAAAAAGAAAATTTCCATCCTTTATTTCTGAAATTCGTTGAGTATCTTTCGAACCCCGCTGAGTGACGCAAGCTTAACACAAGTGCGGTGGGAGCGCACCTTTAGATGTGTCCCTATCCTTGATAGAGCAGCTTGATTGATATCACGTACTCTATCACGCGTAGCGTTCAAATGTTCCGACCGGCAGTACATCAGCAGATGGATGCTGAGTATGCTGACCTCAGACCCTGATCTTTGGCACGCCATACCTCCATCACCCGACAAAGTCAAAGTCATCGCTCAAAATTAAAGTCCGTGCGCAGATTGAGATCGAATCTACGTGACGCCATGGCATACCAATGGATTCACGTAGGATTACTAGTCTTCAAAGATTTTTCAAAGGCTTTTGGGACTTCTTTCTCATCGCCTTTGGTATCGACTTTAGGTCAAGAGACGGACCTTATAATTACATTTTTAAAAAGCCTGTGTCGTGTGAAAATTTCTATACAGATCAACTGGATCAAACCCACTTATATTGCCAATACCTCTATTTCTTTTCATTCGTAACTGGGCGTTTTAGGAGAGCTTCATTTCCATCGCCTTTGAATTAGACATAAAAAGAGCCTGTGTGAAGATGTGTGTGAATTCGAAGATGCCTACATCTTGAATGAACTGGATCAAAATTACATTCTTTTCAATACCCTGCTTTCTTTCCGTTCGTAACTGGAAGGTTTAGGAGAGATTCATTCCCATTGACTTTGATATCGAATTCGTCTCAAGGGACAGACCTTTGAATTAAATATAAAAGACCCTACATTGTGTGAAGATGTCTCCAGATCAACTGGATTATGCCCACCTACGTGCCAATATCCCGTTTCCCTTAAGATCGTTACTGGAAGGTTTAGCAGCGCTAACTTTCGGGCTAGCCAAATGAACGGGCGCGAATAGCTGGAATGCAGCTAGAACACACTACGAATTACCAGGAATTACCAGGAATGGAAAAGAATTTTCATTCCGACGGCATTAGAGCTCATTTCGTGCTCTTGTGTGAAGGGGGCGTAACTACAAGATTTGGGAGCGGTGACTCTACTTTCTTCTTAACTTTGAAATTTCATCAAGGAAAGAATGTCAAAAAACAGGTTACCACCCGGGGCTTTAACGTAGAACGTTAGATGTTCTACTTCCTGTGTTGAATGAAAGTCCACATTCATTTAAGACTCTTACAACGTATAAATGTGAGTCCTTAAAGAATCGTAAACAAGCATTGACGAAACTGCCTACCAGGGATGGACAGTAAATTCTTCATCCCACTGTCATATGTTTGATCTTTTCTTTCCATAGGCCCCGGCAGTTAGATTCTAACTTCTTCAGAAGTACCTAA
Organism: Branchiostoma floridae x Branchiostoma belcheri; assembly: GCA_019207045.1. Taxonomy (NCBI): domain Eukaryota; kingdom Metazoa; phylum Chordata; class Leptocardii; order Amphioxiformes; family Branchiostomatidae; genus Branchiostoma; species Branchiostoma floridae x Branchiostoma belcheri. The sequence goes on along the minus strand of CM033028.1, from coordinate 16,297,934 downwards.
TATCCTCTCTTCCTTAACTAGAAGGTTTAGGAGAGGTAACTCTACTTTCTTCTTTCTTTTAACTTTGAAAACGCTTAAATGTGAGTCCTTGGGGAATCTTTAACAAGCCTGGGGGAAACTTCCTACACGGGATGGACAGTATTGTCTCAATTGTTAATCCCACTGTTATATTTCTTATCTTTTCCTTCTTCCCATAGGCCATGACAGTTAGATTCTAAGTGGATTCTTCAGAAGTATTAATAATGCCCTTACATCTTTCTTTCTTTCTTCATTCTTCCTTAGGTTTGAAATTTCATCAAGGGCCAACTGTCACTGTCATATGTTTGATCTTTTCTTCCCATAGGTTCCGGCAGTTAGATTCTAACTGTTGTCCTTCCTGTGTCCTTGAAGAATCGTAAACAAGCCTTCACGAAACTTCCTACCAGGGATGGACAGTATTGTCTTAATTTTCCATCCAACTGTTATATGTTTGATCTTTCCTTCCCATTGGCTCTGACTAACTTTTGTAACTGAAGACCTAAGAAGTACTTAGTAATATCCTCTCATCCTTAACCCTATTCAGACCGGGGGGGGGGGGGGGGGCTTTTGAGGCCTGCGCTAACTTTGATGTCCTATAACGCCAGAACGGCTTACGCTAGAGCCACCAAAATTGGTGAGTTTTCCTAAAATATTGTTGGCAACAATTTTAGAAAGTTTGACAAATTTTCCATTTTTTCGTGTTGCCATGGCAACCGTTTGTTGACAGGCAGTTTTGCCAAAAATCACTATTTTTGGTTCTAACAATGTATTTTTCACAATTATTTGCTATATTACTGCTATTTTGTTACATAAATAAAATCTCATTATTTAGCATATCTTTCATAATTATATTTGCATAAATTATGCTAATTTGATGACGTCATCAGCCCCAAATCCAAGATGGCGGACCGTATGGCCAGATCAAGAATAACAAGCTGATTATCCCTTAAAATTTGTAACCACCTGGTATTTTTTCATCAAAAACCATCTAAATGAATGAATCTAGTCTATTTCCATTGCTCTTTGTGGTTATTTGTTGCAAAAAAAGTATTTTTAAAAATTCAAGGTGGTCGATAAAATATGGCGGAGCCCAACTCGTATCTTAGATGTGCATGACGTCATTTTATGACGTCATTTTGACGTCATTGATGTTGCTATTCGCAAAGCAAGTCGTAATAAACATTATCATTCTGTTATCTGCACTTGTTGTTACATTTTTGCAGCATAACTTGAAGTTTTCTGAGAGTACCTAAAATATCCTCACATCCTTAACTAGACCTAGGGCTAGACAAAACTTCCTACCAGGGTTGGACTGTATTGTCTTAATTTTCCATCCCGCTGACAGTTTTTTTAATCTTTTCCTTCCCAGGGGATTTGGTAATTAGATTCTACTGGGAGTCTTTAAGCTACTTAATGATATCCCCCCCCCCCCCCTTAGCTGGAAGGTTTGGGAGCGGTAACTTTACTTTCGTATTTCATTTCAACTTTGAATTTTCATCAAAGGCCAACTGTCACGAACAGGTTGCCATCATGTACATTAAGGCAGAGCTTCAGATTACTTTTGATGTTGTATTTCCTGTGTTGAAAGCCACATAAAACTGAAAGAACGTATAAATGTGATTCCTTGGATGATGGAGAATCGGAAACAAACTTTGAGAAACATCCTACCCGGGATGGACAGTATTGTCTTAATTTTCCATCCCACTGTCAAATGTTTGATCATTTCTTCCCAGGGGCCCCGGCAGTAATATTCTAACTGTAGTCTTCAGAAGTACCTAATAATCTCCTCTCATCCTTAAGGAGAAGGATTAGGAGCGGAAACGCTACTTTCTTCTTTCTTTTCAACTTTGAAATTTTATCAAGGGGCAACTGTCACGAGCAGCCTAGGTTGCCATCCGGTGCATTAAAGCAGAGCTTCAGATTACTTTGAAGTTGCTTTGCCTGTGTTAAAAGCCAAATACAACTGCAAGAACGTATAAATGTGATTCCTTGGATCAAGGAGAATCGTAAACAAACTTACACGAAACATCCTACGAGGGATGAACAGTATTGTCTTAATTTTAAATCCCACTGTCATAGGTTTGATCATTTCGTCCCTGGGGCCCCGGCAATTATATTCTAACTGGAGTCTTCAGAAGTACCCAATAATATCCTCTCATCCTTAACTAGATGTTAAAATGCCGTACCTCTGGTTTATTCTTTCTTTTAAACTTTGAAATTTCATTAAGGAGAAAATTGTCAAACACGGACTGCCATCCTGTACATTAAGGCAGAACGTTGGATGTTGTACCTCCTGTGTTGAATGAAGTCAACATTCATTTATGACTCTTAAAACGCATAAATGTGAGTCCTTGGAAAATCGTAGACAAGCTTTGACGAAACTTCCTACCAGGGATGGACAGTATTGATAGTATTTTTGATCCCACAGTCATATGTTTGATCTTTTCTTACCATAGGCTCCGGCGATTAGATTCTAACTGTAGTCTTCAGAAGTACCTAAAATATCCTCACATCCTTAACTAGACCTAGGGCTAGACAAAAGTTTTAATTTTCCATCCCGTTGACTGTTTTTTTTTTAAATCTTTTCCTTCCCATGGGATTTGGTAATTAGATTCTACTGGGAGTCTTTAAGCTACTTAATGATATCCTCCATTGCTGGAAGGTTTGGGAGCGGTAACTTTACTTTAGTATTTCATTTCAACTTTGAAATTTCATCAAGGGCCAACTGTCACGAACAGGTTGCCATCCTGTACATTAAGGCAGAGCTTCAGATTACTTTGATGTTGCTTTTCCTGTGTTAAAAGCCAAATACAACTGCAAGAACGTATACATGTGATTCCTTGGATCATGGAGAATCGTAAACAAACTTACACGAAACATCCTACGAGGGATGGACAGTATTGTCTTAATTTTAAATCCCACTGACATATGTTTGATCATTTCTTCCCTGGGCAGGTATATTCTAACTGGAGTCTTCAGAAGTACCCAATAATATCCACGCATCCTTAACTGGATGTTAAGATGCGGTACCTCTAGTTTTGTTCCTTTTTTTCAACTTTGAAATTTCATTGAGGAGAAAATTGTCAAACACGGACTGCCATCCTGTACATTAAGGCAGAACGATTGATGTTGTACCTCCTGTGTTGAATATAAGTCAACAGTCATTTCAACTCCTAAAACGCTTAAATGTGAGTCTTTGGAAAATCGTAAACAAGCCTTGATGAAACTTCCTACCAGGGATGGACAGTAATATCTTAATTGTTAATTCTAATGTAATATGCTTGATTATTTCTTCCCAGGGTGCTGGCAGTTAGATTCTAATTGTAGTTTTTAGAAGTATCTAATAATATCCTCTCATCCTTAACTAGAAGGTTAAGGTGCGGTAACTCTAGTTTTCTTTCTTGTTTTTAACTTCAAAATTTCATCAAGGAGAAAATTGTCAAACACGGACTGCCATCCTGTACATTAAGGAGAACGTTTGATGTTTTACCTCCTGTGTTGAATGAAAGTCAACATTCATTTAAGACTCTTACAACGCATAAATGTGAGTCCTTGGAGAATCGTAAACAAGCATTGACGACACTTCCTTCCAGGGATGGGTAGTATTGTCTTAATTTTCCATCCTGCTGACAGTTTTTTTAATCTTTTCCTTCCCATGGGATTTGGTAATTAGATTCTACTGGGAGTCTTTAAGCTACTTAATGATATCCTCCATTGCTGGAAGGTTTGGGAGCGGTAACTTTACTTTCGTATTTCCTTCAACTTTGAAATTTCATCAAGGGCCAACTGTCACGAACAGGTTGCCATCCGGTGCATTAAGGCAGAGCTTCAGATTACTTTGATGTTGCTTTTCCTGTGTTAAAAGCCAAATACAACTGCAAGAACGTATAAATGTGATTCCTTGGATCATGGAGAATCGTAAACAAACTTACACGAAACACCCTACGAGGGATGGACAGTATTGTCTTAATATTAAATCCGACTGTCATATGTTTGATCATTTCTTCCCTGGGCAGTTATATTCTAACTGGAGTCTTCAGAAGTACCCAATAATATCCTCGCATCCTTAACTGGATGTTAAGATGCGGTACCTCTAGTTTTGTTACTTTTTTTCAACTTTGAAATTTCATCAAGGAGAAAATTGTCAAACACGGACTGCCATCCTGTACATTAAGGCAGAACGATTGATGTTGTACCTGATATGTTAAATATAAGTCAACATTCATTTAAACTCCTAAAACGCTTAAATGTGAGTCGTTGGAAAATCGTAAACAAGCCTTGATGAAACTTCCTACCAGGGATTGACAGTAATATCTTAATTGTTAATTCCACTGTAATATGTTTGATTATTTCTTCCCAGGGTGCTGGCAGTTAGATTCTAATTGTAGTTTTTAGAAGTATCTAATAATATCCTCTCATCCTTAACTAGATGTTAAGATGCGGTACCTCTGGTTTCATTTTTCTTTTAAACTTTGAAATTTCATTAAGGAGAAAATTGTCAAACACGGACTGCCATCCTGTTCATAAAGGCAGAACGTTTGATGTTGTACCTCCTGTGTTGAATGAAAGTCAACATTCATTTAAGACTCTTACAACGCATAAATGTGAGTCCTTGGAGAATCGTAAACAATCATTGGCGAAACTTCCTACCAGGGATGGACAGTATTGACAGTATTTTTGATCCCACACTCATATGTTTGATCTTTTCTTACCATAGGCTCCGGCAGTTAGATTCTAACTGTAGTCTTCAGAAGTACCTAAAATATCCTCACATCCTTAACTAGACCTAGGGCTAAACAAAACTTCCTACCAGGGTTGGACTGTATTGTCTTAAATTTCCATCCAGCTGACAGTTTCTTTTTATCTTTTCCTTCCCAGGGGATTTGGTAATTAGATTCTACTGGGAGTCTTTAAGCTACTTAATGATATCCTGCCTTAGCTTTAAGGTTTGGGAGCGGTAACTTTACTTTCGTATTTCCTCCAACTTTGAAATTTCATCAAGGGCCAACTGTCACGAACAGGTTGCCATCCTGTACATTAAGGCAGAGCTTCAGATTACTTTGATGTTGTATTTCCTGTGTTGAAGGCCACATAAAACTGTAAGAACGTATAAATGTGATTCCTTGGATGATGGAGAATTGCAAACAAACTTCGAGAAACATCCTACCCGGGATGGACAGTATTGTCTTAATTTTCCATCCCACTGTCAAATGTTTGATCATTTCTTCCCAGGGGCCCCGGCAGTAAGATTCTAACTGTAGTCTTCAGAAGTACCTAATAATATCCTCTCATCCTTCAGGAGAAGGATAAGGAGCGGAAACGCTACTTTCTTCTTTCTTTTCAACTTTGAAATTTCATTAAGGGGCAACTGTCACGAGCAGCCTAGGTTGCCATCCGGTGCATTAAAGAAGGGATTCAGATTACTTTGAAGTTGTATTTCCCATGTTGAAAGTCAGCCTTACACATTTAAGAATCTAAGAACGCATAAATGTAAGTCCTTGGAGAATCATAAACAAGTCTAGATGAAACTTCCTACCAGGGATTGTATTCTCTTTATTTTCTTTCCCGCTGTAATATGTTTTATCTTTTTTTTTCCTCGGGTTCTTGAAGTAAGATTCCATTGTGTGTCTTCAGAACCCATTAAGTTGTCCGCCTTTCAAGACCGCGTCAAAGAAAACCAACCGAGAATACATAATCTGCGCTGCTAGCGTCTCAAAGCCATCAAAAAACACACACTGATTTACAGCTGAGATAAAAAGTGTTCGATTTTGACTACGCGCCAACCATGCATAAAGTAAGTCAATAATATCACCGCTTAGGCCAGTCCTCTAATTTGGAAGTAAATCATATTCAGTGCACAAGGTCTTCTATATTGTTATTACCACATAATTCAAATTTACAATGTTAATATTTCAGAGGGATATGTTGGAATAGAATTGAACACTTCTGACAATTTCAAACAGAACTACTGTACGGTTGATATCAATCCTTTGACAGGTATGGAATCCTACGATGTGAAAAAGAACTTGAATTGTCAAAAATTCATTTTTAGCATACCTTCACAGAAGACATCGTAAATGCTAAAGTGGTCATTTCAACGGTATTTATAGATTTAACACAATGGTCCACCATGTTCGATTTTGTCCGATGGCTTACTTTCATTAGCATAATTTATGCATATTTGATTTTGAAAAATGAACTGAATTAGATTAGATTTTATGCATGTAACAAAATACAGTAATGCAGCAAGAAAAACGGAAAAATACAATGATAGAACCGAAATTAAGGATTTTCGTCAAAAATGTCTGTTAACAACCGATTACAATTGCAACAAGGAAGAATGGAAAACGTACAAAACTATCTTAAATTGTTGCCAATTATATGTCAGGATAACTCTTCAAATTTGGTGGCTCTAGCGTTCGGGCGTTATACGACATGAAAGTTGGCGCCGATCCCAAAGCCAGTCTGAATAGGGTTAACAACCGGTTGCCATTGTAACAGGAAAAATAGAAAACTTTCCAAACTCTGTGAAGTTGATGCTAACTAAATTTTAGGAAAGGTCGCCAGATTTGGTAACAAGAGTCGTTGGGGCTGTATGCGACATGGGAGCTGGCTTATCAAGAGTCTTTGGAGAACCGTTATACAAACCTACACGAAACTTCCTACTAGAGACGGACAGTTTCACCGTAATTTTCTATCCCACTGTCATATGTTTTGATCAATTTTCCTCGGCTTCTTGAAGTTAGATTCCATTGTGGGTCTTCAGAACCAATTAAGCTGTACGCCTTTCAAGATCGCGTCAAAGAAAATCAACCGGGACTACATAATCCGCGCCTCCAGCGTATCAAAACCATCAAAAATATATACTCACTGATGGTAGAGATGAAAAATGTTCGATTTTGACTACGCGCCAACCATATAAATTATGAAGCGAGGCAATACCACCGGTGCTTAGGCAACGAAATCGCATAAATTTATGGTTTGCTATGTTATTGTCACCACATAATGAAAATTTAGAATGTTGATATTCTAGAGAAGAACGTTGGAATGATTGTACCTCTGACAATTTCAAACAGAACAACGATTGGTTTTAAGCCTTTGACAAATATGAAAAAAGGCATAAAACTATTGCCATCCTTAAGTTGTAGAGAGTTTGTTAAAAGCGTTTGTATAAGATCGTTATATAAGCTTGTGGTATGATTATAAGTAATCAATCACAAAGATAAGTGACTGATTACAGCTACTTCTAGTAAACACTGGGGACACTGTGATCACAAAACATTTTGAACCAGAAGAGCGGTACAGGAAAGAAGCTGTTGTTAAGCAACAAATTGCAAAGAAAATTGACTAATAACAGTTACTTCTAACAAACATTGGCGGGGTTCTGCTAATAAATCATTTTGAACTTTAAGAGCGGTACAGGAAAGAAGTTGTATACATAATTACATTTCTATTGTAACCCACGGAGCGGTACAGAAGTAACCTTTACAAAGACGGCATCATCAAAGTACAGCTTTCAAGATATTTCTTTCATCTTAGATCTTGCAATCGTGGGTAGCTTGAGGCAACTCTAAGCCTTGTTTCTTGTAATGTAGCACCTGGAGATGAAATGAGTCTATCTGACTTTTCTGATTGAAAATGAAGAATATACGCTTTAACCCTCAAACCACCGTAGCTTTTTTGTGACGTAGATTATCGTTTGGGGTCAAAACTGACCCCAAAACGTTTTGTACAAATACAGTTTCTTGTGTGACTCTTTTTGTGATTTGTATATATGTATAGTTTTATTAATCTATGTGGGACAGTCTGACATGATTAGGTGAGAATACTTCTAGCCCATTATCATAATTTATGCAAAAGATCATGAGAACCACATTTTGCACCAATGCTATTCAGACCGGGAAGGAGGTTTTTGATGCCTGTACCAACTTTAATGCTGTATTGCGCCTGAATGGCTTATGCTAGGGCCACCAAACTTGGTAACTTTTTAGAAAATATTAAAAGCAAACATTTTCAGTGAAAAAAGTATGTTCATCATTTTTCATGTTGCTATGGCAACGGAATTCTGACAGACATATTTATTACAAAATTTTCTAATTTTGTATTAAACATTTAAGTTTTAAGGTTTTCTTAGCAAATAACAGTTGTTTATCACATCTTATGAAATTCAACGTAAATTTCATGACTCAATATTCATAGTTTGTGCTAATTTGATGACGTCATCAGCCAAAATCCAAGATGGCGACCGAGATTACCTAGATGACGTCATAATGTCGTCATATAAAATGATAATGGCACAATAGTTGTTACAATAATTTTGGCTTACATGTACATCATACTCTGAAAATTTCGTGATCCTACGATAAGTAGTTTAGGTGTGGGTCGCAAAGGTTTGTTTAAAAAAATGCTGGGGTCAGTTTTGACCCCACTGGACCATGCATAAACTTTCTAGGATAACTTAATCAACAATCAGCCAATCTCGGTAAAAACGTATAAGAAGTTATAGGACATATATACAAACAAACTCCTAGAAGGAGATTTGTTTTCGACCAGAAATGTCATAATGGCACACATAGATATACGCTTGGGGTCAGTTTTGACCCCATACGGTGGTTTAAGGGTTAAGATAATGAACGCCCTCATGTTTTAATGTTGCAAATATTTCAGTTCGTTATGTCGACACAGTCAGTCCCGTGATTAAAAATTGTGAAGTTTGATTGTGTTGCTTTGTTACGACTAAATAGATAGCTGTGTTTCTATAGCTGCCATACCTTGATCATGCCAAGCATAGATACTTACAGTGTAGATAATTACACTGCCACAGCTGGCAAACGCACATTCGCATTAATATTCACACACATTATTTACGTTCCCCTTGTGTGGGGAGAGCCAGAACCCATGCACGTTAAAGAACCCGCTACATCTTTCGAAAAAGAGTAGGGGCCTGCCCCGGTATGCCATAGTGCAAATCATTCTGTCTGGAGTTGGTGATTCACTTCAAATTTACCCAGATGGAGGCCTGGCGTACCTCCATCTCGTATCAGCCACATGGTGATTTACATCATTCACCCGGACGGGAGGCTTGGCGCAACCACGTCTTGTAGCCAGCTAGAAAGTATGTCACCCCGTAATTAAGGGCGGTATAATTCTTTCCCAATGGCGTATGCACAGTATGACTCTACTTCTTCTACAACTCTTATTTACGTCACAACCCACTACCAGCTGACAGAAGGCACGTATTAACCTGAAGGGCAGTTCAAGGAGGCCTGGAGATGAATTCCTCATGTAAAACGTAGCCTCGAGCATGCCTTATGTAATGTCTTGATCTTGACTTTTGACCTTAACTTCACCTCTTGACCTTCATTGATCGTGACCTTGGAGCTACTAAGACATTGAGTAATGGACATCGATCTTGTTTTTGACATATAGGGCTTAATTTATTATTCCACTGAATCCCATTCACCTTTTTGACCACCTGACTAAATTTGACACGTTTTTTTCCTGAATATTCTCCGGGCCCTCTTGGAAATAAAACTTTTACAAGTTGAAGGGAAATTTACTCACCAAGCAGACATTGATGGGAAGAATCATGCCCCTTTTTTTCTCTTATATGCCGACTATTTTTCTGTCAGCTAAACATGTCACAATTTCTCCATCAACATCTGCTTGGAAAGTAGGCGAAATCTAAATGACTTGAGATGAAAGAAATAGATATCATCTTCGAAAAGATGTTGGATGCAAGTAAAGATATCATTAAAACATATTTCGCTTAAGCCACAACGTGTTGGTGACACCGCTGTGTGCGCTCAACGAATTTCATCGTAATACTTAATACTGTGTGTGTTCTGTTAGTCGTGCTTGTACGTTTAGCATGATATTCCCATTATAAAATCAAGGCTAACACAAATTCAATTCAAAACGCAGAGAGACCCCACCAACATTCCCCAGTCCATTTAGATACCCCTTTTCGAAGAAAGGTCAACACAGAAGGAGTTAAAAAAGTTAAACCCTTCCCGCGCCAAGGGCAGTGCCCATTTCTGGCGCATAGGGCGGTGCCCATCTCTGTTTCGTTAGCCCTGGGCCACACACAACGCAATCACTACAGCAGGGGGCAATGGCCTAGTGGGTAGAGTGTTCGCCTTGCATTCGGAAGGTCGTGAGTTCGATCCCGGCCGAGTCATACCAAAGACTATAAAAATGGTACATGCTGCTTTCTCTGCTTAGCACTCAGCATTCGGGAAAGAGTATGGAAGTTGAACACACACCACCACCAACACAGAAGGAGGCAGCCAGGAAAACGATTTAATCTCCTCCGACATCTGCTTGGAAATTGATTGATTGATTGGGCTGCATTTAGATTTCTTCCGGCTGACGCACAACCGAGAGAGGCTAACGTCAGCAACGCTAATCATAATCACTCAAAATCAAGAACCATGATTCCTCTGACGAAATAATACAATCATTGATTAACATTACATAATAGGGCAATTAACATACAGTTAGTCAGTCATAGTCATACGGTACGTTACAGCACCGTTGGGGTTATATCGCCCCTTACGGGGTGGCATATCCTTTCTTCTAGCTGAGACGGGGATGCGTGCGCCAGGTCTTAACATACAGAGAGAAACACTTGCGCACATTACACACAAAGATTAAAAAAAAACACTTTCTTGAGGTTGGATTCATTTCTTGGCTCCGGCAATGCTCGTGTACTAATGGATGCTATGATTATAATAACCTCCTTGGTATAATGGTACAACCCTTTTGGTAACTTGAGAAATTGGTAAAATGTCATTTATATTTTTGTCTGGGAACTATTCAAACAAATGGGCAAGGCCAAGGGGCAAGGCCATGTGGTTTATATTTGAAACCTTTCGTCATTAGGAAGGACGCAAATGGAAGCATGGAAATCTACACCACTTGAAAGTTGACTCCCGACAATATTCATGCCCTTGTAAATGACACTGCGCATGCTTTTAGACGGTATCTAACAACGTTCACAAGATTAGGAAGTGCATGTTTGTGCCAAGAACTGAAATGTGATCTCGAAACAGTTCAGCTCAGCTACATGTCGAGCATTCAAACTCACGACTTCTTGTTCAAGATCACCACAAGTTAGTCTCTACCAGACTGACTACACTGGCTGTTATAGGGAGAATAAATTGTCAGGGGAGTTTTGCCGAAGGGTTGGCTGGCCACGTAGGGGAACATTTAAACCTTAGCGTAGACTGATTCCCCTGTCTAATTCTCCGAGTATTTGCCGAATTCTACTCTCCACGTACCCCCCTACAACGACCTGTTGGAGGCTAGCAACAAACGTCTGCACTACGCCTGCATATTACGTTTGCCACAGCTGGACAGGAAGTATGATTGAGACGTTGGAGGTACTAGTACATTCAACCTCGTTAAAAGTTCATTGCAAAGTTCACACACTGGCGAGATGAAGATTACAATAATCCCAGCCAGACGTAATGTCTGACCCAAAGTCGAAGTTTTCATGTCGGCAGCAATATGACTTTAGCTCCCGTTTCCACTGACTGTTTTGAGACCGTTGTGTGACCAACGGAGGATTTGCATAGCCTATGGCTGTATTATTGCAATGTGAGCCATGGTTATGTAAAATAATGATTTGAAAAATAGTAATACATGTAACAATCGAAAAAAAAACAAACAATTGTCTTAGCCAATGAAAAACGTCTGTCGGTTTGAACATCGAAACGAGGGATTGTCATCGTTCAATGAGAGACGTGACTTCAACGGCTGCTGTCTCGGGTGAAGGAAAGCACCACATTACAATGATTTATTCTCATATCTGAGTTAAATAAAGTCGTGCCTATCCACATCCACATCCGCAAAATCTTTAAAACTTGTATTACACACCAATTGCACTAGGATGACAACCTCGCTACGACCCTCCTGCGATGGAGTAGTTTGACAGTACACTCAACAGATTTAATTGATGAAGAACGGATCATTTCTAGCAATGTGCGTTTTTGTCTTTTCAGCTATGCATTGCTTTGTACTTATGTTTGCAATGATGATATTTTAATTATGAAATTAATGGACACCTGGATCAAAATTAAGACGCATCGAGGTCGCAGCGCAATCGCCGTCTGATGGAATGATTTAGTGTCAAAGGTATATAAAATGAAGCTATCGGTGTCTCAAGAAACTTTACAACTTGTCTTCTCGAAAAACATCGTGCAATTTGTCTCCCTGTGTCCCGTAATGATTGAGATGGTAACAGCTCATTAAAGTTACACTATGTCGCAGCAGACATGTTAGTATAACGTTGGCTGACTGTCAAAGTAGGCAATTTGGCAGCATGCCTGACACATGTACGCACATATCAGAACATTTTCCCACCCAAATAGGTAGCCAAGTGTCAAGCAAGGTGCCAATTGGTCGTAACTTTAAAGACATAAGTTGTTGTATGGCAAACATGACACTAGACGGCAATGGCACTACGACCTCTCTGCGATGTAAGTTGGACCTGTGTAACTCGGGAGTTCATAATTCTTAGTCACATTTTTTTTTTGGATCATGCGAAATGTTAATGTTAAGGTATGGTTGAAAAGAGAACAAAACATGTACAAACCACAGAAAAAGAGATTCTTTTTTATCTATGAAATCGTTAAGCAATATTCAAAATCGCTCAGTTGCAAGAAGGTCATGGTGACGGTCAAGTTACGTCGCAAACTTAGTAGAATGGGGGTATAAGCTCAAGTCTAGGCTAAGTGTTAAGGAAATGAGGCGTGGGGATGATGTCATTTTGCTTTGGTAATGTCTGTGAGAAGTGTGATGTTATGAAGGTAAAGGGATACCAACTGTCATCACAAATGATTTCCTTCCCCTGAAGTGACTAAAGAGTGCAACGAACTCAGATCGTGTTCGTTTCACGTTTACTTTACATAGTCATTCGAAGTCAAAGATGGTCATGTAACGTACCAAAGCGTACATAAATTCCGCTTGTGAAGCAAGCCGGCAAGTTCAAAGGAATCTATGTTGTGAAACATATTCATCAATGTTATCGTCTTGTCTGTACATTGATTGAAGACCTTTATTGCACATTTAGAGTGTTTGGCGCCTATGCTAATTTTCAGTCTCTTAAACTGGCAGTCGTTGCCTTCTAAAATGGTTGTCGTATAATTAAGGGTTAATGACCCGTCCCGAGGTGAATTAGTGTCATAGCGCCTGGTCTTTTGCTATACGCACCTCATAAAACCACCGAGTGAGCGAAGCCCAGTCTATTGAAATGTTGCTCTGTGTATATTTCTGTCTCTTGTCATCCCCGCAAAAAGTTATGAAACGTTCGGATATTGGAAAGAGAGAAAAGACAGAAGATGGTATCGCATATCTCTTCATAAACTCAAGGCGACGTCATAATATTTGAACTAACTACAACGCCATAATGTTTCAACTGCCTACATCTTGTAGTCGCAAACTTCACAGGCATTATATAGTATTGAATTATACGTAATAAAGCATACAAGCTTAACTCGCTACGCTCATACAAAGAGCAAGAGTGCGTTTGCCGGGGCACGCTGTGCGAATACCAAGATGCAAGGCTTACCAGGGTGACTTCAAATCGGTGCACAACTGAGAGGAAGACGGGGGAGGGGGACAAGCCGTGACGTGGAAAAGAAAAATTGAGTGGGATTTAAGCGAGATGGTTGTAGTTGGGAGGGGGCTCAACGGACAACAGATTTTTTATTTGTTTTGATTTATTCGGCTGTAAGAAATTCAGCCAGGACTACCAAACTAGCCGGAGTATCAAGATTTTAGCATTAGTAACTATACAATAAATTAACAATTTAAAATAAACGGTTACATTGCGTCCACCGATACATGAGATTTACTTTTCGAACTGGGTTTATACCTACAAAACGCAAGATACAGATGACTTAAGATATAGAGGCTAGCAGCCGTGTATCTGTTATACTATATTTGATACAATCAATATTACGAAGCTATCTATATAAAAATTTAGATCAACAGATGAACTAAAATCTACAATGAAACGCAAAGCAACAACGACGACGATATCATGAAGATGTTCACATGAGACCTTTCCTTAATTGGACGTTTTGCTACTTCGCCGGCGAATGAGTTATCAACCTTAAATGCATCCCGTTTTAGTGGCTGTAAAGCTCACCATTCCCTATCTTAATCTTCCACCTTGAGGCCTTCAGACAACATCTCAACCTACGCTTGTCAAATCATGTCTCAGTGTTTGAATTTTTTCTTTTATTATATGATGGATGATATAAATCTAATGCACATCGAGGGTGGCTTATCTTGGTAGGCCAGTGGCAATATAACGTAGCTGTAGGCGTCTTATAAATCTATAACAGGGACTACTTCAATTACCTTCTCTAAGAGGGTGGGTATGTTTATCTGTTTATCTGCTTGGATCTTTAGGATATTTTGTATGTTGGTAGATAAAGATGAAGAAATGAAGAAATACATTCTGGACTCTCTACTTGTTTTCATAGGTTTTGATATTTCTTGTTTTGGACAGACTATGGTCACAATTTTGGGTGGCTCAATTGGTAAAAAAAGGTGACATAAGATTGGGCCCAGCGTCTTCCTTTGGAACTGCAGGGGCGATTTAGTTACAGACGTTAAGACGGGATGCTTTATTCAACTACAGGTACCTGAAATTGATATCAACACTATTGCTTACGGCGTAGGTGTGGGGTTGTTGAACTCTAGCTACGCATATAGCTACCCGACAAGATTTTGATTTTTGGTAGGTAGATCCAACAAGGTCGATTTCGATAACGGACCTCCTAGCGTCATACTGTGGCACTGCAGCGGGGCGGCCGGTAAATGGATTCTGAAGTGTTAGATAGCTCTTGGGACTTGAGAAAGTGGTGAAGCTCCGGGTCCATTCATGAAACCGCATGGGCCGGTTTGGTTTGAGATTTTTTTGGACCCAATTTCTACCGAATATTACAAAAATAAACATTATAGAAAAGGGAGACTAATACAATATACCAGGATAAAGGTGAAACCGTGTGACATACTGTAGTTATCAATTTGTCTTACCTCGTGAGAACATGCAATAAATGTTAAAGGAAGTACACACCATTCCGTACATCGACTCTGATAAAGTCCATTTATTACGATCATGAATACGAATACAAGAATAACTTGAGGCTTTCCTTTCTGTTTTACAATTCTGTACAATAGATAATCAGAATAGATAGCTTCAGACGGCTTTTCGTCGCGTCTCATACAAGAAATTTGATGTTCACGATAGATATACGTCGATGTAGGTTAGACATCCAGGTAATAAGATACGCCAAAAATAGTTACTCAAGCAACTGGATATGGTTTTGAAACGGTCAGACGTTTCGGATAGAATCCACTATCCTTCGTCAGTGACACTGAAGAGATCTGGAAGAAACAGGTCTTTTATACTCTAACTATGAATGAAGACAATTTCAGATGTCCAATAGCTCCTGTGACTAAAACAACAGGAGCTAATTGACTCATTTGCATTAACTGTGTCTTAGCCTTGCTATCCTTTGAAACCCAAATTGTCTTCAGCTTGACTTTGGCTTAGCTTTGTTCCCTTTTGGAATCCAAATTGTCTTCAGTCTGAATTGTCTTACAACCTTTCCTATTGGACATCTGAAATTGTCTTCATTCATAGTTAGAGTATAAAACTCTTCAGTGTCACTGACGAAGGAAAGTGGATTCTATCCGAAACGTCTGACCGTTTCAAAACCATACCCAGTTGCTTGAGTAACTATTTTTGGCGCACGATAGAAATAATCTCACACAACAAGCTTATGCACCAGGCAGATGCATAAGGAAGTAACTTAAAGCCTTACTTTAGTGTTCTCTAAGGGAATATCAATATAGAGCAAAACGTTCCGAAAAGATTCAAGTTACTTTCAAATGCCAACCAAAGTGCACTAACATAAAACCAATTAAATACTTAAATCCTATACCATCAAATCTTGTGTATATGATATACATTTTAAAGATTATGAATATAACAGTTAATACATATATTAATGACCAAGAAATATACGTCTATGGCACAATTATTATGTGATCAAAACGAGGTATACAATTCTCCTGAGTCTTCAGGCATTTCAAATCACAAGCAAAACTTTACCAAAGCTTCTACCATCGAATCCATATCTATACATTACATAAAGTCTCAAGAAACAGATCTTCCACTAGGCCTAGTGATACGATTATTTTCTATCAAAATGAAGTGCACAGTCCTACTGTGACTTCAGGCCTTGGTATAATAACAAAATTATATCACCATTACATTTGGTACCATCAAATTCTGCGTATGTAATATATGTAATGCAAATTATGTCTACTATGTCATGTCTTTCTGTGTATCCAATGGCAACCGAAAAACACATTCCGGACCTGAATTGTGCTCTTTAAGTAAAATAGTTTAGATAAATAAAATATGTAAAGATTACAAAGAGGAATTGGAACCATTTGACCACTGCAATACTTATTATTTGATGCAGTAAAGACAAATCAGCAGAATATATGAGGTATTACAGTCAATTTGATATGCACGATAAATATAACTTCACACGATAGAGATCTCTACAAATATTATTTTTGTAATGGTATTTAAAACATAAAGTATGTACTATCAAATACTGTGTATATCTTATACATATTGCATATTACAGTTTATTTGGTGGTACATGAAATGTATAATGTTAAATGATTAACAGACAAATCTGGCAATATTGATACAATTATTGTGTGATCAAAATGAAGTGCACTGTTCGACCGAGGCGTCAGTCATCTTAAAGCACAAACAAAAGTTGAACTTTAACACTTATCAAATCCTGTGTATATAACAAATATCATAATACAAAGCGGTATGATACAATACAAATGATAATTCTTTTAAATGTCTTCTAGAATATCAAGAAACGCATGAGAGACGAGTCATTAATCTTACTTATGATCGACGTATAAGATTTGAAAATGATATTCCTTTTTACACATATCTGAAGTGTATGAACTGGTCTAGTCTGCTGGGACTGACTGACAATAGCATTACTGAAATATGCATTTCAAAAATATCTAAATCGCAAATAAAGCCATACATAAAATACATAACGTTCACAAGATTAAACAATTTCTGAAGAGAAATTGAAATCATTTGACAACAGCAGTGCTACAAGGACGAAACAGTCAAGTCAAACAAACCAACTATATGAGAACGCACGTAGTCATAATGAAAGGATTTTTTTTTCACATACAGTCAAGGATATCGGCATACACAATTCCTGCTACCATGCACATCGTGCAATTGACCAGCTATTGTGTCATCATTAAAGCTTCCAGGCAACTATCAAGGGACAAAAATCTTCAAATGAGGAGTCTGTCCAAAATGTCATTCAACCAATTTTTACCATTAGCATACACGTAGGTAATATCAGTTAAAGGTGACCAAACTCACTGAATATAATGAAATATCCGAAGATGAAAAACAAGTATGGCTTCTTTGAAGGTCAACTTCTTACATTTGATTTCTTCCGTCCTTTCTCTGTTTTTCCTCCCTTGGTTATCAAAATACGTTAGGATACATTTATTTGATTGTTCGTGCGTACATTTGTATAAGTTTTATTGTATCTGGCATGGTTTAAAATTGATCGTAGCCTTGTTTAATTGAATATCGGTATTACGAGACTCTAATGGCTATTGACAAACCCGGCGGTAAGAGTACCAGTAAAGCACCTATCACACCTAGCCGACCATCAAAATGCAAAAATATACCGGACATGCAGTCACTCTCTCATTGGCTACACTGCTAATTGCCATTCTCTCATTGGTTGGACGGCTAATTATGATTGACAGAATGGAAGTGACGATAACGTTGTAAGCAGCTGTAGGATCTGTTAATATAGTACCGATCACACTGAATGGCTTACGGAGACAGCTGTTACTTTAGTTGGAGCCAAGCCAAAAGAGCCGTTATTCTCACGGATAACGTATGTACTTTTATTCACTGACTGACCTTTACTTTAGCAAGCCCGACGATGTTGCCAGCAAAATGTGTACACTTCTGGCATATTAATTGGGTTGAATCTATCTACATCTTCAATTGTTAACAATATACGAAATGGAGTAGATATTGTATATTGGCACTGAGTAGTATATCGTTTCGATATAGAGAAAATATGAAATTTTTGAGTACGTGTTTTATAAATGGCACGCTTCAGAATATGTTGAGGTTAAAATATTTCAATTGTAGTTTTTGTTATTGTATTACATTTTTAATTGTATGAGTCCTGGAAAATTAGCTCAATCTGAGCAAAAGATCATCCCAACAAACTCAACTCAATTGGCTACAATTTGAGGTTCGAGAAAATCTAGCTTTTTAGAGTTTGATCTAAATCTTTTGGCGACAGCTCACACATTCTTCTAGGGCGGTGACTTCACTGCAACCTCGCTGCGACCTGAATTTTGAGAGGGCACTGAATGTATTTAATAAAAAAAAACATTATTATTTTTACGATCTGCATATTTTGTCTTTTCAGTCCTACGTTGCATTTTTTAGCATTTATGAAGTCAAGGCTTCAGGCTGGTTCACACGTGCGTATATCCGTTTGAGGTCGGTATGGAAGATTTGGCCTCTACCAGGCTCCACAGGTCGCCGGAAAAATAATAGAATTTGGACAAAAACAGCCAGAAAACATGTCAGTGGAGTAAGCTGGTTATAAACCGTACTCCTTGGTCAACTAACTACTCTGGCATGTTATGTTTTTATATTTGTTCAATTTCTACTATTTTGCCAGTGACCTGTGGAGCCTGGTAGAGGCTAAAAATTCTATACGGACTTCGTACGGAATTGTATATATACGCACGTGTGAACCCGGCTTTAGACAAATCCAAATCGGGTCGCAGCGAGATTGAAGCGCGATCGCCGTCTAGTACGTACGAATGGGGACTTGGATATGAACAACTCGTTTCGTTCATCTACAAGCCAACTCTCCCACACCGTGTCGGAACTCCGACGAGAGGAAGGCGTAGATAATCGGGTTAACGCACGAGTTGACATACGCCAGGCACATCGCGAGCAGGTTAAAGGCATAGGTCGGGGGCGTGAAGGGGAAGTTGCCGAAGATCACCCACATGTTGAGGATGTGGTGCGGCAGCCAACACATCCCAAACACAACCACGACCACGATGAGCATCTTGGTGACCTTCCTCTTGGCGCGGTTGGCCTGACTGTGCTTGGACATCCCGTTGAGTTGGCGGACGACCAGGTAGTAGCAGCTGGCGATGATGACCAGTGGCACGATGTAGCCCAGCACGAAGAGGGCGACCAGGTAGGCCGGGCGCTGGGCCTCCAGGTCATCCCACTCCTCTACGCAGAAGTCGCCGATCTCGTTGTGGTCCTGGCCGTCGATCACCTAGAAAGTATACAACAATTATACAATTTTTCAGTCAAAAATCATGACCGTAGCATTTCCAGAGCACATGGAGTTATCAAAACAGAAAGTTCTGTTGCAGTACCATAACCAGTTTCTAGTTTTAAACATTTCGAGGTCTCCCGAAGATCGTCCTCCAATGGCAATTATCAAGACAATTTATCTAGCCATTCTTGAGAACAACAAGAGCTATCTTTTAATCATAAATCATGACCGCAGTATGTCTAGAGCACGAGTTATCAAAGCAGAAAGTTCACCTGCAGTACCATAACAAGTTTCTAAGTGATACAAAATCTAATCATTTTTAGGCTCATGAAGACCTACTCACAATTCATCCAGGTATTGTTGGGTTATCGTGTTCACAGAAAGATACACACACACACACACACACACACACAACACACACACACACACACAGAGAGAAAACACACACGCCAAAACATAACCCTCCTGGTGAAGGCCGAAAACAAGAAAAATGTAATGAATAAATAAAAAATGTAGATAACCATAGACAGCGTGTCTAATCAACTTCTTATCGCTAAAAGGCAACGTTGAGTGAGCAAATCTGCATGATTTATGATTATTGAATATGATCCATGGTGTAAAATTGTCACTTATCAGTCAATAAACACATGACATTTATGTATGTATCAATATACAAAATTATGTAGTTTGTTTGGGCTACTGAAAGCAATTTGGTTTCTCATTGGCAGCTCAAAGATACGACGTAGTCGCCCATTTTGAAGCGGAGCTCGACGTGTAGTATATCTCGACAGTAATACCTGTTGCTACATAAAGGTTTTCCGATATTCATTCGGTTTAAGGTAAAGGGACAGACCAAGTACTGTAGAAGAAATATGCTGGACCCAATAGATGGCAGTTCGCAAACGCGGTGGTACTACAGAAAGAGAATTTTTAAAATTATTCATAAGCATAGTATTAGCGTCGCATTTTACGGCAAAATGTAGCATTAAGTTATGTGTATTTCATATTTGCTCGCTTTTCTTTTCTACATTTTAATAACTTCACACTAATGTCACTTTACAAGCTTCAGGCGACTAGACACTTTTATACGTATCAATTTTAAGTAATTAAGTAATCCACCTAGAGCCTGGCCTTATTTGATACTAGCTTCATGTACATGATTATCCTAAAAGCTTAGAAAATGATTCCATATTAGAACAAGGTAAGCTCGGATGGGTCCTAAGTACAATGCACCGTATATTCGATAACAAAGGCTGCATAATAGAATTTTCTGTCTTTGTAATGGCCGAGCGGTAAAGGCGGTATCTCACTGCACTTGGGGAACCGGTGCGGCACTGTGGGGTTCGTAGATGGGTCAACGATTTTCAGGGATAAAGAACGAATTTTTTACGTTTTGTTTATTTTGTTGTCCTTTAAGTCATACTTTAATGTATTGCTTAATATTTAAATTATAAAACAACGCGAAAATAACAAAACAGTGCCGCAGTGAACGAACCCTTTATCAGTGCCGCAACGGTGCCCCCGGTGCAGTGAGATACCAAGCGGCACGAAAGTGCGTTGTATGAAGTCCCTTCAAACACAGCCGTTGCCTCTGATCAAAGTCAAACGGCTAAAATCTGGTATGATTATAATCTCCTTGATAAAAGGAATAACAGATGTATAATCTCCTTGAGAAAAGTAATAACAGATGAAACCATCTCGGCAGGTATATCCAAAGGCCGTGGATTGATGAATTCCACAGCTGTGATATTCATCACTTAGATGATGAACTCCATGACAGCTGTGGAATTCATCCATATTGTGATTAACTCCACACCTGTGGTAAACTGGTGAACCCATCGCCAGCATTAGGGACGGAAGTGGCGTTAGATTCATCAGTATATCGATAAACTCCAGGTGTGGAGTTAATCACAATATTGATGAATTCCACAGCTGTGGAGTTCATCATCTAAGTGATGAATATCGCAGCTGTGGAATTCATCTATCCACGGTCTTTAGATATAGCTCATCCCGGTGTAAGTGTGCGCCCAGTGTGGCACTTGTCTTTCAAATTGGTTAACCGCCTATTGACGCAACAAATACAATTTGTACTGAGCAGTAAAATCTTAATATCTGGACATATCCATTTGGTATAATCACACCGGGATTTGTCCTCTACTCTTTTTGATAAGTGTGGTGGGCTCTTTAACGTGCTCAAGCTAATGTGTGGGTCTCCTCAAGCAAGGAACCTCCGTAGAACGTTCTATCCGGTCGACGAAAAAAAGAGATAAGAAATAAGAATCGTTAATGCAAAATATCTGTAAAGTCAAACATTAATGGACAAGTGCAGATGAACATGTCAAAATTCATGGAACCTGTTCACTTGCACTTTTTCAAAACAATCGTCATATTTTTAGGGGAAATTTTTGGGGGGTGGTGGGTGGTACTTATTTGTTTCTTGAAAGATGTCCATTTCATGTTTGCTCAGTTCTCTTTATATTATTATATGGGAAATTATTTACTACACACTAATTTAAAAGTGTTGCAACGTTTGTTGCTTGATGAAACTTTTGATATGTGTCAATTCAAAGAAATCCTCTAAGAACCCGGAGTTTTATGTAACAAGCGTACATATCTATATCCTAAAGGCTTATAAATTGGCACATATCCTTTCGAAAGACTCCGCCACATTTTGTGTACTTCACACAACAAGCTATACCTTACGCGTTTCGACACTTTTGATGTTTTCAATTGAAAAGTAATCTTCTAAGAGTCCGCCCTTATTTGATGCTAGCTTATATGTCTATATCTTAAAGGCTTAGAAATTGGTACATATCAATTTCAAAGTAATTCTCTCAGAGTCGGTTATATTTTATACCAGCTTACATGTCTATATCCTAAAGGCATAGAAAATGATTTCATATAAGAACTAGGTAAGCTCGGGTGGTCCCTAAAAGTACCCGTGCCGTGTATTTCATTCCAAAGGCTGCATAATAGACTTTTTATTCCTTTGGTCATATTGGCCGCAACTGTATACAGCGGCAAATGCGTATTTTCGATCTTATCTATACGTAATCCACGGTATCTCAATTTGATGCGCTGTACATAGCTCATGCTGCTTGCTGCTATTGTACACTCAGTTGACCGCCTCGTGGCATAACACACCTAGTTTGTACTGAACACCACGAGCTGCATATCGTAGGTTCTTTCATGATTGTTCCGGGGGTGTTGGTATCCTCAAATTAGAGGAATTAGATGTTCCGTCCTATTCGAGGGAAGTCCCAAACCGACGCTAAGTACTCGTTTCCATCCTGAGTTGAATGGGAAAATTGGCATGAAGTTCCTTCCCCAATGTCGTGACCTTGAAACCTACCAGCCGTTCGAACTGAGTAGTTGTAAACCTGTTCTGAGACAACACTACCATATCCATAAGACCACCGAACTACTATTCCAAAGAACTACTGAGAGTACCCCTTATTACTTGCCTATGAGCTGTTAACTTTTTTCCATCAAGGTTTTAGTCGGTATACGTTTGTGCAATTATACATTGCTACTACTAAGATTGTGGGACCGCGTGGCGCAGTGGCAGCATGTTAGGCTCGAGACCGAGAGGTGTCGGGTTCGAATCCGGCTGCCATGTCACCGATCTGTGCCCTTGGGAAAGGCACTTTACACGACTTCCCTCACTTAACACTTAATGAGTGTAAATGAGTATCTAGCTGCAGCTAGTGGCAGTGGCAGCCATTTGTGGCCGAGATAGGCGCTAGGGGCATGTTTGGGCATGACGCACCCGCCATGACACACGAGTCGGTGGTAGGAGGAATCCCTTACGTCCTTGGTCGGAAGTCCTCCTAGGAGACGGATACTCCGAACAACAAAGCTGCATCTGCTGGAGCCGTCTTACACGTGGCATACAGTTCTGTCCATGTGAGACTTAGTGCGCCAGTGGACGAGAGGGTGAAGAAGGAATTGCACACCCCTCCTTCACCATAAAACGTCGTGTGCAGGTCAGGCAAACAGGTCTGTCGAATCGACAGGAGAATTAAAAAAAAACCTGCTAAGATACGAAGGGCTGCAAAATACATCTACGGTCTGAGGGCCCTCCATTATGTCGTCAAAGTACAATTACAGAATAGGTAGGCGGCAGGGAAAGAGTTGCGAGAAGTCACGTCACATACGGCTGTTTCTTCTGATCGAAATCGAAGATGACGACTTAAGTCTTCAACTACCTCCTTGATAAAGGGATTCAAAGATGGATCTACCTCGGTGCACACGCAGTTGTGCGTAACTTTGGCACATAAACTGCATCTACGCGTGGCACACCATTTTGTACAGTACGTGCTGCATACGACTGGAGTGTATATACAAGGTTTGATCCAGTCAAAACGGCATGGATTCCGTACTATTTTCGATGAGTGTGGTGGGTCATGGGCTTTTTGAAGTGCTCGAGGTGTGGGTCTCCTCAAACATGACCTTAGATTTTACTGGAGGAAGATACAATTTTTTTTTTCCAACTAAGAACCGGTGGTGTCTTTCTCAACGGCACACGATTGGGGCCTGCTAAGAATTCGAGCTCAGAACATTTGATTGCTAAGGAAACAAACCTAACCAGAAGACCAATTTTACACCTTGAAAATCTAATGCACAGCAAACCTGATATAAATTATACCATTCAGAAAGAAAATACCCCAAGGATCTTGTTATCAAGGCAAAATTAAGGCCTCCATTCATAATTAGGTGTATATTGGTCCGTGGGGATATGGCCATGTGGGTTCCCTGTCATTTACAAAGAACGCTATAACTAAGACAGCTTACCAGAGATTTTCACCAAGAGACTACAAAACAAGAAGCAACGATAGCTATCAAGGAAGAAGCACTTCCTTAAACTACCTTTGATTTAAATTCTATATGACAAATGAAACATTGCAGTAATCTAAAAACAGGAAGCAACGATGGCTATATAATGGATGAAGTGTCTTGAACTACATCTAAAGAAACATCACAAGAGTCTCAAAACAGAAGAAGCAACAGTAGCTATCAAGAGTAAAACAGTTTTCATGACTAACCTTGAAGTAGACGAGCTGCGGTGCCGATGCCCCCATGGCCAGCAGCCAGATGACCAGCTCCACCGCCCAGGCCAGCCCTGGCTTCCGTACGTCGATGGAGTCCACCGGGTGTACGATGGCCATGTACCGGTCCACGGACATCGACATCAGGTTGAACGCCGACGCCAGCATCGTGGCCTTCTGGAAGAAGTGCACGAGCTTGCACATGAAGAGTCCGAAGATCCATTCAGGTAGAGTGAAGACTGCAGCCTGGAAGGGCACGCAGAAGACGATGAAGAGCAGGTCTGCGATGCTGAGGTTGAGGATGAAGATGTTAGTGGTGTTCTCCAACTCTCGGCCTGTCCGAAGGAGAACCACTATGACCAGAGCGTTTCCCACCACCCCGATGCAGAATATGAAGGCGAAAATCACCGGGATGACTATGCTCTCCGGCGGCAGAGGTGGGTTGCCGTGCGGGTCCAGGATGGTGTCGTTCGCGGTGGCGTTCCCGAAGAGTTCTACGAAACCGCTTCCCGTCCCTGGCTCTTCATCCATGTCGACTCCTTGCAAGCACATCGCTACCCTGGGTCCGTAACTCACACTCAGGCTGCTGGTGCTCCTGCGCTTAACAAACTGCCACCCACCAGGCATCGTTTCCAAGCTACCAATCTTCGTCTATGGCAACCGCTCTTCCTATCAAATACGCGGTATGCAAATCAGGAGATTCCTTTCAACGCACGACGAAGGGGCAGTTCTGCATAAGGTTCCGTGGGTGGAGCGGGCGGAGCTTCTACTAATTACATTGTGTATTGTTGAAGCTACCTTGAGAGTACGTTTCCAGAAAGACCGACTAGAAATGACCTTTCTTCGAAAAGGAGTGAGAGGTACATACGAAATATCAGCTGCACGAATAACCTCTAGATTACGCGTGAACAGAATGGTAGGATTTTGTTTGAGCAGTATATCACCATGCTGAGTCAATTTATTGACTGTTTCAATATCTTTCAAATGGTTTTCAGTGGTTGTTCATACACGTACAGTGATTTAGCAGTCTCGTCTCAAGAGACTCTTGTCTTGAGAGACCATCTCTGTGCGTGTGGCTTTTAAGAGTGCACTCCAGACGTACATGTAGACACGTAGGTCCTATAGGTAAGGTCATACCATTAAACGGAAAATACAGGAAGCCAGTAGCTGAGCTCAGAAAAGGCACAAGGGGAAAGAAAACCAAAATGTAAACCAAAATATTATTTTCTCTCCTAGGATCCTATTAGACAGTGCAGTACTTAGTGATGGCCTTTAGTTTGTTTCCTGTTCATCTATATTGTCACAAAAACGATTGAAGATAAAAGCAACGTAATTCCCAGGTCAGCAAGGCCATGCGTAGGTGGAGATTTGTGGTTACCGGTTGAAAAAGGTTTTCCATAAAGGACAAGACTGCATGATTTCTCCACATTATACTGTGTGTACACGTGTTATGATGAGGTACAGAATACGGTACTGATATATAGCATGCTAACAAAGACATGCAATTTGAAATCAAAGTGCTCATACATTGTATCGATGTATCTGAGAAATTGCACTGTATGCTGTACCTCATTGACATACCGTGCATCTGTAACATCAAATTTCCGCATAGATAACGTGAAGAAATAGTTACCCTTGCTTTTACAACACTGTTTAAAAAGTCTAATTTCTCGGATATGGCGCGATGGAAGTATGAGACTTTCTGACAGATGGTATGTGTATGTTTGCAACAATACGTGTGGGAGGGCAGCCTTCAAAGGTGAATTTTGCACCTGTTTTGCCCTCCCCTTTACTCTGTAAAATCTGAATATTAAATACTCTGTATTGTTGGTGATGCACTGTTGTACCTTGGCGGCATCGCCTAGCGGAAAGATCTTTTTCCTCTGTATAATAGCCTTGAAGCTCGCTTTAACGAGGCCAATCGGGGGTCATTCTATCTGTCTTCTTGCACCTGGGGTCGGCGTGAATGTGCCATGGGCTTCCATGCGCTGCAATCAATGGCGCAATCATGTGTATTACGCACGTAGACTTTCCGACCATTGCTTTCACAATATCAAACCATTCCAGAATCCAAACCCGTCGATCTGTTAACGCCATAGTAAATTCATCGCTGTGGGGTTTGCAACAAACTTTATGGAAAGCGCGTCATGTAAAGTATATACTTAAAGTGCTTGAAGTTCTGGTATCGGGTTATCTGGAGTTTCTTAATTTTACAACTGCAATATGATATACCTTAAAAGACAACAAAATGCAAAATATTTTTTTTAAAACTCGTTCTTTGTCTAGGCAATGAGGTTCTATCCCTGTTCTATTAAATTCTTTGAACGGCTTTTGCCATCAAATTTGCCTACAAGTAATGCTTTAGCTTCTTCCTAACATCGTCCAGTGGTAAGAATGTGCTAGTCACCAGAGGTTGATCACCTAAAGGTTTACCTTTTTCCTACCTGCTCGCTTGTAGTTGTTTTGTTTTAACTCGCAGTTAAAATCAACCTGGGACCCAGCGACAAAAAACATGTATGTATTACTGTGTTAAGTTCAATTACAGGGATGTACTTGTCAATAAAATGAATCTATTTCACATTCGCCTAAATCTACCAACGCATTTTGACATGCGACTCAACTATGCAGCCCGCTGCAATATGAGATAAATCTGTCCAAACTGATCGAATTATCTGGTAATACCACCTGCTCGCCACAGTCTGCAAAAGTTCAGATAGGGATTCACGCTAGACGAATGTTTGCTTAAAAGGGCTTCTCCAACAAAGACCTATTCGTTTTCGTCATCTAAACTTAAGTTACGACTGTTAGTATTTATAATACGTCCCAATATTTCATCTTACGTCCACATACTTTCAAATTGCTCAAAAAACACAAAACAATCGATATGCAAGACATGTAGTTTCTTCTCACGTTATGTTATTTTTTCAGTGATCACTATCTATTGTAATGTAACACACAATTCAGCTTTTAGGCTGCGATGGTTTGCTAATAAATCATTATTCTCTGCGGTTCTATTTAGAATGAGTGACCCTCAAGGTAGCTTACGGGAAGCTTCTTCTGTAATACGTGGTCCCATGGGACACCTTGCGGCTACCGGGCTATTTTAGGGCACCCCAGGCCCCAGACTTTTTGTTTTATCAACTCACAGCTTGAATCAACTGGGGACCCGGATATAAATAGACGCCCTGACCTAACCGTCAAAACACCGAGATGTACCCCCGATATTCGGCAGTCCACCGGGGCAAATTTGCGGCTTCGTAGCCCGTCGGGATTTCCTCCCCTGCCGGCACCCGTGCAAATGGAACCGTAGCATTACCGTGAACTTGAGTACCCGATGCCTCATCAGGCCCGGACGTCTTTCTCTTACATTTTAAGTATTTACATATCTAGGCAGGAAACAAAGACTCAACCATCTGATACCAACTAAAGCTCTAAGCTTGTCGGGGTTGACCTAATGACATTTTTGATCGCCGGTAGGCTCAGCTGGACCATAATCGGCTTTGCCATGCTCTGTAATGGAATCGGCTTAGGTTTATTGCTGGACACGCTCCGTACGTAAGGCCACGTTGATTCTATTTTAGGTTTTACCATAGTCTTGCTAGCTTAAGCCAATTCCTTTCTTATTTCGTCCATTTAACTACTGCACTGCAGAAAAAACACATTTTTAAGCAATTCAACTAGACAAACCTAGCTTATACAATAAGACCTGTTTTTCTACATGTACTTATACAATAGAACTTGAATTTATCAAATGTTAGCTAGTGTATTTTGTGTTTATTTCAACATATTTAAATTTGCTGCGACATGTATTTGACCATGTGTGCTAAAAAAGTGCCCCATCTACCCTTATATTTTTCAACTCTTATAATCAAGAAGCGAGAAGAAGTCAAACCTGTAGATACTAGCATACATGAAAATTTGTAATTGGATTTAGTAGGATAACACGTTCTTGTAACACTAGTATCTGTATGTAATTTTAGAGCTACTTAGAACTACTAGTATATCATATTGGCCTTAACTTACCTTGTTAGAGCAGAAACGACAATACAAGTCTTCTTCGCTCAAATAAAGGTCTCCGTTCTTGTTATCAGCAGGACAGGGCGATAATTCAAACACATCTATCAATATCATATATCAATGATGCAGTACGAAATATTAACTCATCGCCTAAAACTGTGATAAAAGATATAGTCAATAACCATAGAATATGAAATCCATTCGTCTGGTTTTATAATAAGCTGCCTTTTGACAGCACAATCGATATGAATAGATCAAAGTAGTTGGCCTCTGTGTACCATGTGTCATGTTCAGGGTCTATAATCATAGATTACGCGCGTGCGTGTGTGCACAAACGTGTTTGTGCCCTTTTGTGTGTGATTTTGGGTGTGCACGTTCGTGTGTGCGTGCGTATATGGGTGTGTGCAATTCCGTGTGTGTGAGTGCGTGCCTTTGTGTATGTGTTCGTGCATGTCTGTGTGGACTGTGTGTGTTAGTGTCTGTGAATGTGTGTGCGTGTGTGTGTGTGTGTGTGTTTGTGTGTGTGTGTGTGTGCGCGCTAGCGCTTTGGTACTATATCGGCCAGGCGTGGCGCCAGGTCTCCCGTCATAGTGTAATTGTATGGGATTTTTAGTCCGTGTTCACTTGTACTCTCCCGTGGACTGCTTCACATCTTGCACACAACATCTTGCTGAATGACGGGACTGATGTGAGCGAATTCTTTTCTACTTCCCTGCGTTCTGCTGACTTTACTTTTTCACAAAGTTTGAAGGATATAACCATTTTTCTCCATGTACAACAGAAACAGACGATCAGCGAAATCGTTGGCGTCACATGGTAGAAGTTCAGAAACCAATTTACTCCGCTTGTTGGGTGCGTTTCCGTCCGTCTAAACCTCCATTTTCTGTCTTCCATAGAATCGATGAAGAAGCCCTTTTCGTTGAAAGCATTTCAAGGGAAGCCAATCAGTCTGTACTCTTATTTCTTCTTACCGCGAGGAACTTCACTTTGATTCCGTCAGCTTCCATCACCACTGAAGTCTTTCAAGTCGCTCAGCTTGCACATGCTGTAGGCAGTCGTTTGGCAAGAGGGATTTTTCTTCCAGGCTTCCCGGACGTAAAGTCGGTCTTAATGAGCTGTTTTTGAAGGCTGGGGTTATAAAAGAGATCGAAGGTGCCAGCTGCCCCTGGGTGATGTAATCAAGTGAAATGAAGCTATGCCAAGTAAGGAAAAAGTCGTGTGAAATGGCTTTCCCAAGGAAACAAAGTCAGCAGGGCATAGCCAGACATTCAGAACTTCTGCTCCAAACATGCTACCATTGCACTTGTCTACTAGATTCAAACTTTCGGGCCAAACACTCTACCAGCTTAAAAGTGAATGGTCTTGGCCATTACTTGTGTTTATCCTACGTATAACGTTTCTATTTTTCTATTTCTACATTTCTGCAAACAGCGAGGCCGGGCCCAGAGTTGAAAATGTGATGTAAGGTTAAAGCCAAAAAAAAAAAATTAAAGGGATGAAGATGATATAATATATCAAGTACGGCAAGCTTCTTTTCCTTGATGGAATGAATAAGAAGATGGATTTCGAAACTTGAGCAACCTCATATCTCCTTAAAATAATAAGAACTTTTGTAAACTTCATGCAAATGACTTACACATTTACATGATTTATGCATGGTCATTTCATCATTGACTAACGTACGCAAGTCTAAAATTCCCATTATTAAGCGATTTTGCACTTTTTGCATATTTTATGGAAATCAGTTTCTAATTTGCATATTTGGTATCTGCTTATGTTGCACCAAACATAATTTACATGTGTTATATTTTTTTGAAGTCCAGTAATTGAAAACAATGGAATTATACAATTCACACATTATCTATGCGAATGAAGTCCTTATTTGCATAAAATTCATATCATCATGAATGTCTTTGCCTTCGCTACCTGAATGCCTTTAATGATGGCAATCCGTCGTTCCCTTCTGCAAATATCCTCGTTTGAATGTCATGACAAAAGCTAACCTGTAGTTCCAAAATTAAATGTTAGGACTTTGTTATGATGATGATGAGGTAATTATAAGGAAAAAGAAAAAAAGGCCCAGAACTTGCGCATGCAACAACAAACAGCCAATTTCAGTCTCCTGCCTTTGAGGGTCAAGGGCACGCCAATCTCCATACACCAGATAGGCCGAAAACATCTCTGTACCAAATGGGATTTGCGGTTACAATTAAACCAGTACAATTTTCCCGGGGTAAGACCTACATCACTTGTTGCAAACGTTAATGGGTATCTGCTGCCAGAAAATCAAGACATCGACATATCATATCTCTTGTACAGAATGTCCAGCACATGGAATGGTTTGCAATAGATAATTGGTCCCATTGTATATATATATATATATATAAGCTCAGGTAGTCATTAAGTTATCTTTTATCAAGTGTGAACTTTATGTACATTGTATAGATTGTATGTGTTCCTCTGTATCAAGTTTTTGTCCTGTTATGTTTGTTGATAAAGACCACAGGAAGAGTAGCTTCAATGTACTCCATTGTATGCTGATTGTGGATCTTAATAAAGTCAAAGTCATAGTCATATCCAGAATAACACTGGATACAAAAAACAGGAAGTTCCGATGTATATGTAGTATCAAGAAAAGCTGCTTAGAAGACCAATATCATACTTGACAATTATTTCCTATGACCTGCCCACATGGCAGAAATCGTGACAATCTATTCATAACTTTATTTTTAAGTTTGAACTTATTGCTGACCAAAGTAGAATTGTATGTAGAATTCCAAACTGGCAGACAAACAACCAAAAGCAATACATCTAGTGGGACCACATTTCAATTATGCAAAACTCCTCGGCAACAAAATGAATTTTTAGTAGTTCCATGATTGGGAGAAAATAATACCTCCAGGCATTAATTTCCTCGCCTTTGATAAGACATGGTTGTCAGTTTACTAGATTTTTATCTCTCAATTCTGCCTATATTGTGCAAACTGATGCTGCTTTATGCTTTCAATGGTGGTCATAGTATGCTAGAAGGCAGAGGGCTCAACCAACTGGATATGATTTTCGAAACAGTCAGACGTTTCAGAAAGCATACACTATCTTATCTGACGCCATTGACACGTCTAACCGTGGCTATGCTTATTTGACCTTCATCGAGGTATCATTCTAACTTGTTTTTTCACTCCTATGATTTTATGCTATGTGACCTGTGAAAAGTGCAATTTATGTAGCCCCCATAGCAGGCTCTCTCCTTTTTTGCTCATAAAACACTTTTGCTGGGTATTTTATTTTGTACTGGGTCGCTGATTGCTCGTTTTTTCTAAGTACCGGCCGGTAGTCAGAGAAAGCAGCGAACCAGTACAAAAAGAAATGGCCATTATGTATTATGAGCATAAAAAGGCCCGAGAGAGCCTGCTATGGAGGCTACAATTTATGTATGTTTTCTATTATACACAAATCTCATTTTACTGACTGTCAACATCCAAACCAAAACATACCTGATCCTATGACTCAATCTTGATAACATAATGTCTACTTCCACCAAGAGCACGTCTTCCCCATATAACACCTAATTAACGATTCCCTCTACAACCCGGTTTCCTTATCTTGAATTTAAAGTACCGTTTGGTACTCTGCTCTTCTCACAAATCTGCACTGTATGTTTTAGCGCTGATATTAATTTTCATATGTTATTTTTGAGACTTGATATACATGTATCTCAAACAGGAGTTAGTTCGTTGATACTTGTAGTGCCTAGTGGCACATAGGTCAGCGAGTTTCTGTTTTTATAGCATTGGGTATATTTTTAGTTGCAGGTTATACTTTTATAGGAGTAGATTGATAGTCCTTTCACTAACGTGGTCGAGCCACCTCTTCGAACACCTTACCTTACCTTACCTAGTCCCATCCTCATGTCTGAGGGTCGGGGACTATGGTAGCATCCAGTATCAGCCTCCTCCACTCCCTTCTGTCTCTGGCTCTGTGAGCGCACTCAGCCAGTGGCATGCCCATCCACTCCCGGATGTCATCGCCCCACCTCCTTCGTGGTCTCCCGCGGCTCCTCCTTCCGTTGATGGACCCTTGTAGAATGTGGGTGCTGATGTTGCCTGCTCTCGTGACGTGACCAAAGTATTGGAGTTTTCTTCTTTTTATGATGTTCAGCAGTGTCCTGTCTACTCCTAGCTGTTCTAACACAGAGTCATTTGTGCGATGTTCCGTCCAGCTGACACGGAGGATCTTTCTGTAGCATTTCATCTCCAACGCCTGAATCCTGCGGATGTCACTGGCGTGTAGAGTCCATGCCTCACAGCCATACGTGATCACCGGCCAGACAAGAGTCCTCAGCACCTTCAGTTTGATGGCTGTCTTGAGGGATCTGTCCTTCCAGATCACATCTAGACTTCGGAGGGCTGCCCGAGCTGTACCTAGACGTATGCTGATCTCATGGCTGCAGCTGGCTGTTTGTTCCATGGTAGAACCCAGGTACTTAAAACTAGAGACCTGTTGTAGTTGCTCTCCTCGGCAGGTGACTGTCACTACGGTGGGTTCCTTGGTAACGGCCATCACTTTGGTCTTTTTGGTGCTGATTTCCAGCTGATACTCACTAGAGACGCTGTCTGTGGAGTCCAGCAGTTCCTGGAGTCCTTCAGGTGTAGTGGCTATCAGTGCTATGTCGTCGGCAAAACGGAGGTTGTTGATGATCCTGCCACTTACATTGACACCAATGTTGGGCTGTTCCTCAACCGATTCCCTCATTACAGCCTCTGAGTAGAAGTTGAAACACATCGGCGACAACAAGCAGCCTTGCCTTACACCCTTACTGACTACAAACCACTCTGTAAGGTCATCTTCCACTCTCACTGCTGCTTGCTGGTCCTTGTAGAGATTGCATAGCAACTTCACCAGGTGCCCTGGAACTCCCATGGATTCCATCACCTTCCACAAGGTTTGATGATTAACAGAATCAAAGGCTTTCTTGTAGTCGATGAAGGCCATAAAGAGCTTCACGTTGCTTTCCCTAGCTTTCTCCATCAGTATCCTCAAGTTGAAGATCTTCGAACACAGTACCCTCGTTTTACCACTTTCCAAAAGACGGACACAGCCCTAACCGAGATACTCTACCCAAGATAAAACCAGGGTAAAGCTACAACCAGTCAAGATTAGAAGGCCAAGATAAGGGTCATTGCTTTTTATCAATCCTC
Source organism: Branchiostoma floridae x Branchiostoma belcheri (assembly GCA_019207045.1). Lineage (NCBI taxonomy): Eukaryota > Metazoa > Chordata > Leptocardii > Amphioxiformes > Branchiostomatidae > Branchiostoma > Branchiostoma floridae x Branchiostoma belcheri. The sequence goes on along the minus strand of CM033028.1, from coordinate 16,264,232 downwards.
AGAAAACCCTGATGATTAATGTACTAAGATGGTAAGTACATCTGAATACAACTACTTCACGCAGAAAACTTTCTATGTAGACTTAATCTTTCTCGACCTTCACATTAATCAGAGAAAGCACAGCTGCGACTCTGAAAGGTTACCATACTAGGGAGTACCTTTGATCTCGCCCTCAACATTATGTCTATGTGACTTTTTGCACAGTTGCATATTTTGAAAGTTAAACGTTTAGAGTTTTCTTTACAAGGAGGTTATCATTGCGTTGGATGTGTATGGTGTTTGGTGGTAGGAATATAGATAGTTATATTTCGACCACCTACAAAAACGCACATATCTACTTATACAGCCCTTTCCCCTGTCACTATAGGATATGACATTGCTGTGACTTCAATACTAATATATAGCCTTTGACTTGAAATTGGAATATCAAACATGATATAGAAATGTAACTAAGGAGACAGACAGCAAACACACTGACCGCAAAAGGATTTGTTCTTTATCTTTGCAAATTGAAATCCGCCGACCATTTTGTACATCTGAAAGCAACTACTTCATGCAGAAAACTTTCTATGCAGACTTAATCATTCTCGACCTTCACATTATTAGAGAAAGCACAGCTGCCACTCTCAAAGGTTACCATACTAGGGCGTACCTTTGATCTTGCCCTCAACATTATGTCTATGTGACTATTTGCACAGTTGCATCTATTGGAAGTTAAACGTTGAGAGTTTTCTTCACAAGGAGGTTATCATTGCCTTGGATGTGTATGGTGTTTGGTGGTAGGAAATATAGATAGTTATATTTCGACCACCTACAAAAACGCACGTATCTACTTATACAGCCCTTTTCTCCTGTCACTATAGGATATGACATTGCTGTGACCTCAATACTAATATATAGCCTTTGACTTAAAATTGGAATATCAAACATGATATAGAAATGTAACTAAGGAGACAGACAGAAATTACCAGACCGCAAAAGGATTTGTTCTTTATCTTTGCAAATTGAAATCCGTCGACCATTTTGTACACATCTGAATGCAACTACTTCACGCAGAAAACTTTCTATGTAGACTTAATCTTTCTCGACCTTCACATTAATCAGAGAAAGCACAGCTGCGACTCTCAAAGGTTACCATACTAGGGAGTACCTTTGATCTCGCCCTCAACATTATGTCTATATGACTTTTTGCACAGTTGCATCTATTGAAAGTTGAACGTTGAGAGTTTTCTTTACAAGGAGGTTATCATTGCCTTGGATGTGTATGGTGTTTGGTGGTAGGAATATAGATAGTTATATTTCGACCACCTACAAAAACACACGTATCTACTTATACAGCCCTTTCCCCTGTCACTATAGGATATGACATTGCTGTGACCTCAATACTAATATATAGCCTTTGACTTAAAATTGGAATATCAAACATGATATAGAAATGTAACTAAGGAGACAGACAGAAATCACCAGACCGCAAAAGGATTTGTTCTTTATCTTTGCAAATTGAAATCCGTCGACCATTTTGTACATCTGAATGCAACTACTTCACGCAGAAAACTTTCTATGTAGACTTAATCTTTCTCGACCTTCACATTAATCAGAGAAAGCACAGCTGCGACTCTCAAAGGTTACCATACTAGGACGTACCTTTGATCTCGCCCTCAACATTATGTCTGTTTGACTTTTTGCACAGTTGCATCTATTGAAAGTTAAACGTTGAGAGTTTTCTTTATAATGAGGTTATCATTGCCTTGGATGTTATGGTGTTTGGTGGTAGGAATATAGATAGTTATATTTCGACCACCTACAAAAACGCACGTATCTACTTATACAGCCGTTTCCCCTGTCACTATAGGATATGATATTGCTGTGACTTCAGTACTAATATATAGCCTTTGACTTGAAATTGGAAAATCAAACATGATATAGAAATGTAACTAAGGAGACAGACAGCAAACACACTGACCGCAAAAGGATTTGTTCTTTATCTTTGCAAATTGAAATCCGTCGACCATTTTGTCAAATCACTTGCTCGCAGCGAGGTAGTCTCCCAAGTGGAATTGACCAAGAATCGAAAGAGGCTATCATTCCGCTGGATGTATATGATGTTTGATGGTCTGTTGTTGACACGTGGTTATTACATTCGGCCACTTACTTGTATGTACTTATCTACTTATACGGTTACATCCATATGAGATCTCGTGGAATATAAACACCATCGGGACCATTGCTTCTAATAACCTAATAAGAGTGATGCTTCTCGATGGACGAAACGACCATTTATATATACCTCCCAGGAAAAATGCTGCTCTGAAGAATATTAATAACATACATCAGTAAACAGTGGTTGAAAATTGCCATACAGAAGATGGTAAATCGATATTGATGCAGCTGAGTAGAAGGAAAGTAGAGGAAGTGTACAAATAGCTTATTCCCATGGCCCTTTTAAGGTCGAAGGCTGGGCAGTTGGTTGTCATCCACTGTGTGTAGGGCAAGATAGGGCGGTAACAATCCATCCCTCTCCCTCGGGCGCCTTATACTTTCCTAGCCTGAGCCAGGTACCCATTTATACACCTTAGTGGAGTGAGAAAGGTCATTTAAAGTGCATCTCCCAAGGACAAAACGTGTAGCCGGAAAAGCAAGGATTCAAACAAGTGACATTTCGCTCTCGGTCTCTAGACCACTTGCCTATGATCTCAACCACACAGCTAATTTTACCCTTACCTTTTTAGGACATGTAGTTTAACCAAACCGTCTCCTCGCCTGTATATTTTGTATGCGAGTCACGTAGTGTGATCTTCTCCGTGGGTCTTGCTGAAGATGTGAAAGCTCTATTTTCGGCCAGGTCATGACCATATTTAGGAAACATCAATACGATTACTCACCCCTTGACCTCCCAAAGTCTTTGCTGTATCTCTATCATCCTTCAATGTGTAATGACTAGATGTTTAAGGTGGTATCTCTTTGCACTTGTGGCACCGGTGCGGCACTGCAGGGTTCGAAAGATACTCAACGGAGATATAGAACAAATTTTCTCACATTTTGTGTATTTTCGTGTCTTCTAAGTCATACCTTTACGTACTACGCAATATCTAAATTATAGAAGATGGGAGAAAATAGCAAAACAGTTCCGCAGCGAACGAAACCCGCAGTGACGCAAGGCGCCCAAGTGCAGTGAGATACTATCTTAACAGACCAGTTTCTCAAGGGCTGCTACCTTGATGCGACCTAAAATGTAACAGACGTCGTTCAATAAAACTCACAGGGAAAAGAATAATTGTTTTGCGCTTCGTGTGTCCCGTTGTCTCTTACGCAAGCCATACTCTTAGATTATGCATTGCATTCCATTCATGAAATCAAAGATAACCAAAGTTCAAGTCACGTTGCAGCACCATCGCTTCGAGTGGAATTGAGGTCTGCTTTTACCAGATCTACGCTGTTGTGTACATTTTATCTATTTTACCGAGCTGCAAAACACCATTACTTCATTTAATTGGAATACTGCACCATTTCAAACAGTCATTATTTGGGGCTAAGCCTAGCCTGCAGGTAAAGTTGATTCACGAGGTTTTCTTACTTCAGTGAAGCTCTCAGCTTTAAGGTGGTGATATTTCAAACCGGAGATGGTGCTTAGCTAAAAGCCATAGGTAGAAAAGAGACACCATCATTCAGAGTTCCTTGGCCCCGCGGTCGGTTTACGGTAGCCTCTACGGAGGTTACCAAGGTCGAAACCTTCAAACTTTTCTCGGCTTCTTCAAGAAAAGTCATTCGTATCTTTTTGTTGTTGCTTACAGTCAGGTCAAAATAAATACTGATTATATAACTCACGGATGATCATAAGGTGGTGCCTTCTGTTAGTCCTTCGTGATTACTGAAATTATGATAGTAATAGACTAATATCTGTGCCAAGTTTCATTAATCTCATGCTAATTGAAATGTGTCAGGGGCATTACTTACTGAACGCCCCTCGTACACACTTCCGTTTTTCATGGAGGAAAAAAAATGATGAAAGATGTGGTGTCAAATTAGATATAAAATACTCCATTCATGTCGCTTGTAAACATGTATTGATATAACAACTTGTTGCTGTGGCTTAAGGAGTTAACCGTTGTGTCGCTGGATATAAACTTATTTTATTGCGCCGCATCCGTAGAGTCAAGGATAATTAATACTTATGTCTTTATTTATTGCTCACGAGAACTGGCCTTTGCACAATATTAATGCATTTCTAACATGTTTGCTTGATCCAAGGTGTGTGACAATTCGTAGCGCATCATCATCCATTCACTATTATCTTATATAGATACTTTAATCGGTCGAAAAATCGCAAAACGTAATAGATAAAAGAAGAAAAAAGTACTCAGACGGTTAAAACAGATTAAGGTGTAGGTACATGCAAGGTATAATTTGATCATAATCATTTTGTCTAACTTATCTTTTAGTACTAGTCATAGGCGTCATTACATTTACGAGACATGTTTTATAATTGAGAGATAACAGACGGTGTGCTAATGCCAAGGTGCCAGGCACCTAATCAACACGCGAGGCACGCCCTGCTGTACAGGAAAGAATCCCCTCTAATTTCGGAGACATCTGATGACGATGACCTTTACAGTAATCTACGGGCGCGATTGATAGATGAAAGCCTCTACCCGCGAAATGCAATCTTTGATCAAGATATTGAACGTGTAAGTATACAAGAGATCCCTTATTAAGGTGCGCTCCCACCGCACTTGTGTCAAGCTTGCGTCACTGTGGGGTTCGAAAGATACTCAACGAATTTCAGAGATAAAGATCGAATTATCTTTTTTTTGTGTATTTTATAGTCATACCTTTACGTATCACGCAATATCTAAATTATAAAAAATCGGAGCAAATAACGAAACAGTGACGCAGTGAACGAACCCCGCAGTGACGCAAGCTCGACACAAGTGCGGTGGGAGCGCACCTTCAGGTTGTGTGCCCCTGTGATTTGTGCACACATAGATCTCACAACATGGGAACGTAGTATGAAGGGAATCGTATGCGTATTCGTAGCATGTAGTGACCTCTAGTGTACCCAGGGGGCCTGTGGTTTGTGAATATATATTTCTTACAGCAACGATGATGATAAATCTTACAGCGTGGGAACTTAAAAGAGCCAACAGCTATTCATCTCAAATACTGATATGAATCTTCTTATCGAAACAACATTTGGCAACAAGAATGATTACTAGGCTTAGCTATTATAAAGTCTTTTTCGATACATCTTAATCCTAACGGGAGGTGCCCCAACACGGTACGCTTTTTCTTGCCCTCAAACTCATGGCGCTCCATCGCTAGTTGCCTGAGAGTGGTCAAATTTTGATGACTGAATTTTTTACACATAGATTTGAACAGCATACTTGAATAAGAAATGCATTCATGTGGTTCATGAACCTTTCGCGCTGCATGTTACAAGTGGCAAACACTGTGAGACAATTTCGTGTATGTAACCTTCCAATTTTGTGCTACGCTGGACAGTGTGCCTAACTCGGTACGCTTTTTTTACATTTTGCTCTCTTCAGAAGTAAGTGGTAAATTTAAGTACACAGAAAAAAAATTAATAATATGATATTTTAGCTTTCTTTTGACGGTAAATTCGTGACTGTATATACTTCTTGTCTCACATGAGGAAGGCTGTACCTAGAACAATCCAGCTCATGTTTTTACGGGCAATGGGCTGAATGCACTGATTGTGAATGCCCGACTAAAAAAAACATTACGAAAAAAAGACGCCGCTAACATCAACAAAACTCGGTCTGATTATATGAAAATATCATCTACATCCCTCTATCAAGTCTTATTTTCATAGACAGCGCGAATCATTTGTTACAGTCAAATAAATCTTTGGAGCGTACTCTAGTCTGTCACCTTCACGGCCACACTCCCTTGGGAGTACAAGCGTGGCAATGTTTATGTTGCTTCCTTTTGGTTGCTTTTCTACTCAACAGACATTTGAAGAGCCATATTCATAGTGTTTTATGGAGCTTTATTTATGTGTATCATGGCAGTTGTGTGACTGCTTGAAAGAGTTCGTATAGATAGCGACACGAGCCGCCAATACGCAGAGGCCGGTGACCGCAGTGATTCAGCACTGTCAACATTACTGTTAGAATTCTGTTTTTCAAAAAACATGAAGTAAATATGTTAAGTATACTTGGAATGCAAATTAAAGCTGTGTGCATGGACTTGGTTTATTTACCTTTGTAATCAGCATAGTCAGTGGCAACAGACACGGTGTACTTATGGATAATAAGATCAGCAAAAAATCCGTTCCGTCTTACGACGGGGACCGTCTTAGGGCGGCCCCCGTTAGTCCTGCTGAGAATTGTTTGGGCAACATAAACCCTACCCCATTCTGGTTAAGTCATAGAAGTAAAACTTGACCTATTATGTACTGCTGCTGCAGATTTAATACCCAATTGTTTCGGTTTGCTGCGGTGTGGCATACCGTATGCCACATCTAGGTGATCAATGCCCCAAGCCCTTAAAGATACTAGACCCGCAGACAGACATTATGTATGTGCATTTAGTATACATATACGGACTCATCAGGATATGAGGCTGTGTCTATTTACCTCAGATTGGATTTGGCTCTATTATCCCATATATTCCTTTTGTTATCTTTTTGAAGGTTTTGGTCCATCACTAAACTTTATCATTTTTATCTTCATATGGAAGAGAAACATGTTGTGTTTGCTCCGTTTCATCTTCTTCTTTTCCCAAGAAAAGGTCAATGACTTGGCCAGAAGGCTGTTACCACTGGTTAGTGGTTGAGAAGCAGACATTATATTTGTTTGATTGCATAATGTGTCGAGTGGCAGACAGCTGGAGCGGCTGGTCACCCTGTATATGATTGAGAACTAATTAAGAGAGCAGTAGTTTGGCTAGACAATATGAAGATTGACTCCATGTATTCCCTTAGAAATGTTAGACTTCTAATTTATTTGGCCAATTACGTATAGACATGTTACTGCATTTATTTAGTTTAAACCACTTTTGAGCATACTTTCAACCAAAAATACGAGTATTTGTCACGACAGTGTGTCTAATAATGCCTATATAGCCTATGTATCAGTATTGAAGCTACTGGTAAAGTCGCACCAAATTTGAAATAAAAGGATGCGACAAAATGTATATACCCTCGTAGGTATGCGTACCCATAGTTGACTTCAGATAACCCTCGTCCATAGTTACTCTATAGTATTCAATGCATGTCCCGCGCTACAACAGAAACCCTCACGCAAAGTTACCCTTCTCAGGTTGGAAGTCTTCAAATGTATCAAAAAAAATTCTCTAGTCTAGACATCAACCAATCGACTTTATCAGATGATGATTATCTGATTGACAAAACATAACCCACAGTCACGAAACCTCTGATTGCCAACAGGTCCTTTGTAACCAAACATACATTTGGCAAGTAATATCACATTTTGGCACGCTTCCTATGCCTTGAATGAAAGGGATCAAGTCATTCATTTCAACCAAGCCACACAAACTACTTCGAAAACAAGCCACTCAAATGTCACCCGCGGCTGACTTGAGCCGAAGTTGTTAACTTCATTTCAGCGTTTGAATGGGGCCTAGCTATATATATAGAGACGCAATCATGGTTCGATCAACCGTCAATCAATCGTGGCCACCTGCCCATCCATTGTTGTCGCACTCAGGACCATCTGTAGAGCGGGTAGATTTCATCGAAGCTGTGGAACTGATTCGTGAGTTGTGTAACTGGTAGAGCGTTCGGCTCAGAATCGAGAGGTACCGAGTTCGATACCCACCGTGCCCTCGACGTTGTGGCCTTGGGAAAGTTACTATACAAGACCTTCTTCACTTCACTCAGGTGTAAAATAAGTACCTGACTTCGGTCGGGGGAAGGGGGGGTGGTAAAAGAATAGGAGACGCCCTTTGCCTTCTGTCTACGTCTACTCTGTGTATGTGGCACTGTTACATAAGCTTCTAACTTGAGTGTAGTGCCACAGTGTTCTCGTCTGTCAAACAAATGTGCACAGAACGTTGGCGGCGTCGCTGCGCCCGAGCTATTTCAAAGAGCGCTAAATGAATTTCAATGGGGAAAGCACGCATCTTTTTACGCTTCTTGTGTTTTTAAGGCGTTTGCTCAGTGTACCACTTCTAAGCACTGAATTACGCTCTCTGAAGCAATGTCTCTTCTTACTCAGTCAGAAACATGGAATCATGGCCACCTGTCCATCCATTGTTGCTTGTCGTCACGACACACGCTGCCGCACTCAGGACCATCTGTAGAGCAGGTAGATCTCATCGTAGCTGCGGAACTGATTCGTGCGTGGCGTAACTGGTAGAGCGTTCGGGTCGGAATCGTGAGGAACCGAGTTCGATGCCCTCGACGTTGTGCCCTTGGGAAAGTTCCTTTACACGAGCTTCCTCACTTCATCCAGGTGTAAAATGGGTACCTGGCTTTGGTCGAGGGGAAAGTTACTTAAACACGACCTTCCTCATAGCTTCATCCAGGTGTAAAATGGGTACCTGACTTCGGGTAAAAGAAAAAGAGACGCCCTTTGCCTTCTGTCTGCTATGCGTAAAATGTGGCACTGTTATATAAGCTTCTAGCTTGAGTGCAGTGCCATAGCGTCCTCGTCTGTCCAACAAAACATGCGCAGAACGTTGGTGGCGTCGCTGCCCCCCAGCTATTTGAAAGAGCGCTAAATGAATTTCAATAGGAAAAGCACGCATCTTTTTACGCTTCTTGTGTTGTTTAAGGCGTTGCTCAGTGTACCACTTCTAAGCGCTGAATTACGCTCTCTGTAGCAACATCTCTTCTTACTCAGTAAGAAACAACCAATCATGGCCACCTGCCCATCCATTATTGCTAGTCGTCACGACTCACGCTGCCGCACTCGGGACCATCTGTAGAGCCGTTAGATCTCATCGTAGTTGCGTAACTGATTCGTGAATGGCGTAACTGGTAGAGCGTTCGGCTTGGACTCTAGATGTCTCGAGTTCGATACCGTGCTCTCGACGTTGTTCCCTTGGGAAAGTCCCCTACCGGTGGATTACTACTTGCAGCCGAACCCAAGGCAATCTAGACACAATCGCCAAACTCATACAAAAACATTACGACCAATAAAGACTGTCTCAAATATTCATATTTCCCATGAACTACTATCGATTGGAATACTCTACTATATTCAACCACCCTTCAAGCTAATCCCGTTAAGTTAAAGGAAGAGGTGTTGCAACACCTGAGGAGCGGCCAACTAACAGCAGCACTACATCCTGGATGGCTTGCCCCAACACAAATTAGGGGTGTTATCCAGTACAAGAACAAGAACAAGTTACTTTACACGAACTTCCTCACACCAAGGTGTAATGGGTACCTGACTTCGGTCAGGCGGGGGGGGGGGGGGTTATAAGAAAAATAGACGCCCTTTTCCTTCTGTCTGCTCTGCGTAAAATGTGGCACTGTATAAGCTTCTAACTTGAGTGCAGTGCCACAGTGTCCCTGTCTGTCAAAAAAAACTGTGCACAGAACGTTATCGGCGTCGCTGCGCCCGAGCTATTTGAAAGAGCGCTAAATGAATTTCAATGGGAAAAGCACGCATCTTTTTACGCTTCTTGTGTTTTTTAAGGCGTTTGCTCAGTGTACCGCTTCTAATCACTGAATTACGCTCTCTGTAGCAACATCTCTTCTTACTCAGTCAGAAACATCGAGCTTCAGCAAGTTCAACTAACTGACAAATTAGGCAAAGCAGGGGTTACAAAGGCTGCTCGAGAAAACTCCCTTCCCCAATTTGCCGGAATGGTTGTCTCTTTAATCACAATTGTATGTTTTGCATGGTATTACAATTTTAATGTCATAGATAACACAAATCCAACTTAGGACGTGCCATGGCTTCAGTAAGATACCCGCGTAAAGCCTTGGAAAGTTTATTTTCGATCTTCAAAAAATTGGAAATTGTCGTTAAAAGCCCAGGCAGCAGCTGGGACTGAAGATATACTAAGTATAAACACGATGGGGAATCTACCGATAGATCAAGACGGGTCCTGTGGATATACCAGTAACGTTTTCTTTTAAATCAAGGCAAATTATCTACCAGAACATACTGTTGGGCCTGGTAGTTAACGTTGCATTTCCAAACCGGCACCTTGCCGGACTCTTTAAGGAAACGGAAAATTATACGTACGTACAAATATATACACAAATGGTGTATGGTTGAATGTTGTTCCCCGAGATTGCCTACTAGTCTTTTAACGTCGTCAATTTTGAAAAATCAAAGTCGGGAAAGTTATTTTCGTTTGAAATTACTGAACGTAGTCTAAGAGTAGGATGGATTCTAGGCTACTCCTGATGACTTAGATCCTAATTGAAAAGAAGTTCTCTGCCCGGCAGTTCACGGGCTGTTTGGGGGCACTTCGGGCGTGAACCCTACGTGGCTCCGTGGTGCATATTGTGGCTCCCGGGGTACTTTTTGGACCGGTCGGGCACCGTGTTGAATCTAAGTCAGACTTAATTGATTAACCCGCGACCCGGTAACTGATAGACAACATAACTTCCCCGTGGGACACCGAGGGGTACCGCCCACTCCCTTGCCCACCGTACCCAGTAGTCCACCGGGACAAATTTATAGCTTCGGAGCCCGGCCGGGACTACATCTCTGACGGACACCTGTGCAATTGGGACCTAAGCCTAATGGTGGACTCTCGCTGCACTTGGGGCACCGGTGCGGCGCTGCGGCACTCTTTTGTTATTTTCGCGATTTTCGATAATTTAGATATTGCGTAATACGTTAAAGTTTGACTTAGAAAACGACAAAATACACAAAACGGGAGGAAATTCGTTCTTTATCTCTAAAATTCGCTGAGTGAACTACGAACCCCGCAGTGCCGCACCGGTGCCCCAAGTGCAGTGAGGGTGCACCTTAAACCAAGTGCCGACCTTGCCTGGGGAGAAATTGGGAGCAAAGTCGTGAATCGGAAGGTCCTGAATGTGTGTCACGGGCTTATCTCAACAACTTTGCTGTCTTGGATACAAAGCCACAACTGAATCACCACTCTCTGACTGTCCTTCAGGTCTTACCTTGAAGTTATCAAAGGCTTTTTGATAATCCAAACACCCTGTACTCGAGATGATCCGTAGCATGATTTGGCTGCTGAGGCCACGTTGACTATAGTATTGGTAATGCCAGTATTCCTATGTGTTGTCTTGTAATTGGACAACGCCTTTGGTAGAATGTTGTTGTTATGGAATATTCAATTGATGACAAGGCATGCTAAAATACATAGTACTTTAGAAACACTGTTCATGTCAACTGTGCCGGGTATACACCCGACATCCGCCTTTTTGGCAGTTGTGATTCAACACGAAAAGTACAACAATGCTGCAATGTGTCGAACGAGTGGCCTGCTTCTTGACCAACGCTCTACTGAATAGTCCAAATCCCATCCAATGGTGAGAACGGCTCACTTTGCACGACTTTCCTCAACCAGGTGTAAAAACTGTGCACCTGACTTCGATTTTGAGGTAGAAGAGAGAGATTGACTCCGCCTTGCATTACTATACCCTAAACACAGTGGACGGACCGGTGCAATGGCCTAGTGGGTAGAGTGTTCGCCTTGCATTCGGTAGGTCGTGAGTTCGATCCCCGGCCGAGTCATACCAAAGGCTCTAAAAATGGTACATGCTGCTTTCTCTGCTTAGCACTCAGCACTAATGAGGAAGAGTATGGAAGTTAAACACACATCACTACCAGCGGACCAGCCCCCTGCTGTAGTGGCTTGCACATGTGTGGCCCAAGGGCTTCGAAGTGGGGATGGGTGCCACCCTACGCGTCTGTAGATGCATGGGCAAACTTTAACTTTTTTTTTCAAACACAGTGGACATCAAACCTCTGTCCCTACGGCCCCCAAAAGGCTTCACAGGCCTAGGACTCGATTACCTTCTGTCTGTTGTTTGTAGTCGGCACTGTTGAAATTAGTCACTTACCTGTGTGCAGTACCAAGTACATTACACTTGTCTAAATTTAAACCCCCAAAAATCAAGACGTTGAAATGCCTTAAGTGGGGATGTACCGGTGTGATAATGCAGAGAGCTTTCCGCCAACTTTGTGGTAAATGGCGGTCTTCTATTGCAAGGGGACATTGTAAAGGCTGGCTACCTTTAAAGCCTACATCAACAGCATGTTAAGCACCGTCAACGGTTGAAATGTTTGTAATGTGATATACCAGAGCGCTTTCCGTTAACTTTGTGGTAAATGGTGGTCGTCTACTGCATGGGTACATTACAAAAGCTGCCTATCTTTAGAGCCTGTATCCAGAGCATGCTAAGTACCGTCAACGGTTGAAATGTTCGTCAGCCACTTTTTTCGGGGCCGTATTCTTGATACTTAAAATATACGATGCCCTTTCGCGTAGCTTTGTGGGCATCGACCTTGCATCCGTCCTAGTTGTATCCATTCTATTATAGCTTCGGTTTACTGCTTTGATCGCTTCCGTGCGAAATACACTGCAGAGAAGCGACCAAAGTCAAAGAAGCGGGCAGGAGCTATGAAAGGGAGGGTGCCAGGGTAGACATTGCAAGATTGAAATATTTTTAACAAACGTGACATGTCGGCAATCAATCTGTGTGTATTTAAAAAAAAAAACGTGTTTTTATTTTCGTGTTTTTATACCCCCCTAACATTAGGCGCGATTCGATCGGACGACGAGGCTGCCAGCTCTAAATTACGAGGAGGCATGACCCTGACGGGAAGGGGGAACTCTGCCATTTCTTCGTCGGCATCAGGGTCATGCCTCCTCGTAGATTAGAGCTCGCAGACTCGTCGTCCGATCGAATCGCGCCTAATGTGAGGGGGGTATTACGACTATGCTTTACCAATGCTTTGTGTGTGCTTCAAAATCAGATTTCTTGTTGTGACCACTGTAACTTTTCTTATAAGTTATGATTCCTGGAGTAACCGCGGGTGCTCGGTGAAAGCAGTTCAATATGTGGGTTTAAAGGTGTAAGACCGCGGAGAGCTTGATAATGGTGGCCTTCCACTGATATATCACACTGCAAAATCCGCCTTCATCAACAGCATGCTAAAGTACTGTAGTTTACGTCCGAAATGCCAGCCGCTTTACTTGGGCCATATTCTTGATACTTTACATAAACGGTGCCCTTTCTTGAAGATTTGTGGATCTGCCTCTGCATCTGTCCTATTTGTTTCCATCTTATTCTAGCTACTATTCTAGCCTTCCCCTTTGACCGCTCAAGTTTAGTTAGAGCTTAGTTTTTAATGATGTGGAAGTAGCTCTGCTATATATAGTTCGCAGCGAGTTCACCCCCTATCTGGAATGGGGGGGGGGCTACGTTAATTGGATATCTCTGAATCATTAAAGGGGGAATTTAGTAGAAATTGGACGGATATACATGCATAACATGCCTGAGAAACTACCTGTACGGTGAGTATGGCTTGTGACCCAGCTAACTCGTCTGGTATGTTATCTGTCTATATCTATGAAATTTCTACATTTTTTCCCGCAACCTTTGGGACCTGGCATTTTTGCCAGGTAGAGGCTAAGACTTCCATACGGACTTCACACGGACTTGAAATATTCTCACATGTGAACCCACCAAAAAGCTTAGGCACTTTGCAGCGTCATCCCTGCGTACGCATTTGACAAAGCACCCAACAACAAAGAATGAGACGGGGGCCGATACCGACTTTCAAGCACCTTTGACCCTCTTCTGAAGTCACACGTCCTGTCTACATGTGTGACTTAGGCTCTGGATCATTTCAACTTGTTCAAAGGGTTGTAAAATTGTAACATAACAAAAAAAAATATTTTTTCACGCTTTGTGCATTTTGCTGTCACATTTATCTTGTACAGTGTGCATGAGATGACATTATAAACTCAAGGGTATAACAGAAATTCAATTCAGAACGCAGCTACGCCGCCAAGTTAGCAACGAACCTCAATCCAGTGAGATACTCCTTTACAACCAGTCCTCGAAAGCTTCATCATGCAAATGTGGAGTGACAAGCAAAGAAGAGCCGCCAATATCGATTTTTTTCTACAAGTTGCCTTGGACACGGCCACTGGTCAAATCTTGCCTGACCTCGACCTTTTCGGAGTTTGACTTATAAGTTGCAGCCGACCTTTTGGTCGTAAAGCTCGGGGTTATAGATATACTCATGTTTGAAGTTTAGGGGCAGGTCGTATCGCCTTAATGGATGGAGTGGCTGAAAGTATTGCCGTAACCTCAGAAGGTGGCTCACTGGAAATAGCTTAGGGTAAAGACCCCTGCATATGAAACATCGCCCTATGAATGTAAAAAGAGCAATTTCTCATCTTCGTTCTTTGCAGTGCATTACTAAAGAAATACTGCACTATATAGCAGATAGAAAGGCTTAACATACAATCAGTCATTATATCCGTGTTTCCGTAGTCGTAAGTTCATCGAAGATAGACGGGTATTATTGTGTTCATTGCTTTCTTATCGTTGATATGCATCGTGTACATCTCTCGACAGGGGAAAGAAACTTTATTCACTTTTAACATTTTATATTCACATTCTATTGCTTCTCGGTTGCTTATTTTGATGTAATTTTTGTCTCATAATGGAAAGTCTAAACGAAAATGAGCTCTTACATATACATTTGTAAAAGAAGTTGTGAATAATGTACGTACAAATCGAAAGATGGGATCCAGTGGACACCCTGGACACAGCTATTGAGGACCTAGACTTTGCGATGATCTGGCACTTCTTCCACGCAACCACGGGCAGATGCACGATAAAACAGCTCATCTTGACACAACAGCAAATTGCACAGGACTCAAGATCAAAGAAAGAAGACGTCGACTGAACTCATGAAAATCACCACTACAAACAATGCACCGGTCACAAACAAAGGGATATAAGTGGATGTGTTCTTTGTGTACCAATCCGAGACATGGAGAACCACAAAAGTAACACAGCACAGGATACAAATCTTTATTAACACCTGTCTGAATAGGATCTTTAAAATCAAGTGGTGAGACGAGACTTGATGAACTGTGGGACAGACCCGGACAAAAATCAGTGGTCAGTCAGATCCTCAAGAGGAAGTGCTTCTGGATAGAGCTAGCACTCAGAAAGCCACCATCCAGCACTACACAGCAGGCCGTAACCTGGAACCCACAGGGCAAATGAAAGAGGGGAGGACCAAGAACAGCTGGAGAAGGGACACTGAGGGAGAGATGAGGAGCATCATTAACAGCTGGCACGACCCGAGAAGGAAGGCCCATACCATAGACGTGTGCAGTGGAGGACTATCATCGATGGTCCGGGGGCAAAGGGCCTAAGTACAGTGGAAGACGAACACACATTTTATTTCCAACTATTCATTTGACCACCATGAATGAAGTACATTGCCTAAAGACGTCATATCACCACAGCTTGCCCCTGCTTTCCCTTTTTCACGGACTTACAGAAAGCCACTTTTCTCTAAAACAAAAACAAAAAACATTCGAGTATAACAAAAGCAGGCTTTTCGCCTTCCTGTACTTCCAACAAGATATCAAACCCAACTCGTCTAGACATATAGCCAACACTAATTTCTTTTGTCGTTTGTTATGATGACGCCAATCAGCTGATCACTGTCTCATGCGTGTCTCCTATGTTTCTACCATGTTCTTACAATTAGTCTTCAAGTATTTTTATAGCTAAAGTTGTGCGAGTAATTCTCAGAGTTCTCGATTTGCCAGATGTATAGACAAGGTTTTATTTCCCATGTGATCCAACAATTATTAGTGCCAGACAGTTAAAAACTAGTTCGGCAGCCTGACTCAACCCATGGGGACTATCGGCTAAGTAGCAAGGCGTGGAAGGTATTAGAGCTGATAGGTATTAACAACTGGGCCGATGGTTATATTGCCACTCTTATCACGCATATCTTCAGACCTTCACTCTGTTATTGGTCGTTACAAAAACTTGTACATTAAGACAGGTCAACCTGGATCATGCTTTTAAGGTTGTTGCCTTGTCTCCAATTTCACATCACTTTGATATGAGTTATAGCGACAATGATACATAGAATGTAATAGGGGGTAGCAGACTATATAATATAAATAAACTTTCATTCATTTCAGCTTTCAAACTGTCACTCTCTCTCTCGCTCACTTGCTCCATCACTTATCCATTCATTCATTCACTCACTCACACTTTCTCTCCCTCTCTCTCGCGCTAACACATTCGATTACTCACCCTCGCTCGCTCACTTCCTCGCTCACTCACTCACTCACTCACTCACTCACTCACTCACTCACTCACCCATTTATTGATTCACTCTCATTCATTCACTCACTCACTCACCCATTTATTAATTCACTCATTCATTCACTCAATCACTCACTCACTTACTCACTTACTCACTCACTCACTCACTTACTCACTCACTCACCCATTTATTAATTCACACTCTCATTCACTCACTCACTCACTCACTCACTCACTTACTCACTCACTCACTCACTCACTCACTTCTAACCCCTCTCTCAATCCCCTTCTGTGCTTGAGGCTTGAGCAGTCCCACGTGTGACATTTGAGTGACGTGTTTTTCTGACCCCTGGGCACATCAGGTAGGTAAACGTGAGTGTGTACCATTGTCTCTGTAAAGAACCCGAGACATTCCAAGTCCCCTGCCAACTTCTGGAGAAAGTGACGAGACAAGAGGCGAACCATGTCTCTGTTAGCGAACGACGTGAGTTGAACGCTTGAACTTTATTATAGATTCATACAGCACGACTGAGAACCATTGGTGTGTAAAACGAGTAGCTATAAGCCCAGTGAGAGTTTCAACTGCATTTTATAAATAGAAACCTTGTCTAGACGCTCATAATTGTACATGCATTCAACGTCTTTGTGTGCGTTAGAAACAATTAGCCATCATTCATACAGCTGCTGGCGTCTTTTCACGGCTTTCAACTGGTCAGATTTAAGATTGTAGCAAGAAAATAGCCTCCAGGCATGATTAAGAGAAAGCTAAGATCGACTTGTTGTTGTATTGTGTGATTCTACCGTTGTTAAGCGATCGGCTGTGCGGCGTTTAATGTCCCCACAGCTCTCACAGCGTGGCAGAGTTGTTATAGTATGACTAGGCAAACAGAGTAGTCGAAAATTGGGTGTAAATACGCAAATGAGGTGGAAAGGCAAATAGGTGACGATTTTTGTGGTGAAAACTTTCTAACTCAGTCCAGAACAAACAGGTCTAAACAAGTTGACCTTGACCCTTTGAAGCATTTTGATTCGTTGCAGTATGTACAAGAACGTCAGAAAACAAAGAATACACTCAAAAAGGATACTTTAAAAGGCAAGGTGGTAGACAAAAATGTAATGTAAGAATCCCGAACGTAAGCGGTTTCAGAAGGTAAAAAAAAAGGTAACAGGTAAAGGTAGATATAGTTCAATAGCCTTTTTCAGGCTGTAGGGGTAGTAGGTTCTTATCTAATGTGTCTCGGATACGGTATTAGAAAATGGAGAACAACCCTCCCCTTCCATCGTCTTTTATATCCCCAAATTACCGATCTTGTGCCTTGAGAACGGAATTTTACACGGATTTCCTCACAATATTATACTGTCCTGAACCAGCACATAACGCTAGCCTGATTGTCAATACTATATACCATGTGTAAAATAGATTACTAGTAGTTTCCTAGATCTTTTAGATACTAGTAACTCATGTAGTTAAACTGTTCTGTATGTATGTATTGTATGTACAAATTGCCATACACTGTATCCTGTACAGGTGTCATGTAATAAAGTTCTATCTATCGTCAACCAGGTGTAAAAATGGGTACCAAAAAAAGTTAGGTACCCATTTTCACACCTGGTTGAAGTGAAGGAAATCTTGTAAAGTTCCGTTCTCAAGGGCACAGGATCGGTAGCATGATACTCATTATGTATAGAGTGTAATGCAGAAACTGTATCCGCAGGTATAGGTTGTCTAATTGATTTCATTACAATGTGTATTTACCCAGGGAACACATGTCGCCAATTGGGCGGCTTTCAATGCACCCTGTGGGTATAAATAAACAAAACATACTAGTATGCTTGAATTACAAAATATAGACATAAAGTGTCAACTAATTTAGGTTGTATTTAGAATACAACCTAAATTAGTTGACACTTTATTAGTTGCACATCAAGATAATACTGCAAAATAATGAAGTGAATGAAAAAAAATTAAATAGATATAAACAAATGACGTAAACAATGGGCTTTATACATTCTATGTCTGATGTCTAATATCAATGTGAAATAAGTGCTGAAACAATATTGTAATATGAAATATGATCCAGATTTAAACATGTACAATATGGTTTTCATTCATATGGAAAGTATTGGAAGCGGGTTTGACCAGCATTATGTATAGAGCGTTATTGATAGAAGGAAAGTACAGCTATATATGATTGTACGAAAGATGATTTCTTTTCACATTCAAAATGTTACGATAGTTGCACTTAAGTAGTTGCACTTAAAAAGGCATGATTAATATTTTATTGATTGCAGACAACTTGGTAGAGACATGAAAAAAAGCAACCCGTCTTTCAAGAAAAAAAGGTATTACAGGAGTTGTTTCGGCACACTGAGAAGCTGTCTGTATACATTAGTCATATTATTTGTCATGCCCTAGCTGCTTCGTATTTCTGATGCATTGAAGGGCCATGGAGACACACTGTTGTACTACTGTTAGGCAGAATCGATCCATCATTTGCAAAAAAAAATATGCAAGTCGCCAACAATAGGAGGACTTAAGAATGATGAGCCAATTTTCCAGTCTCCAAGCTTCTAAGGTGACGGGGAGTGCACCATGGGAGGGGGGCAACGTTTGTTGTTGCCTAACAAAGATGACCTTTCAATGATTATTGTATCAAGCTTTAGTGTCATTCCTAGTTGACTGCATTGGTCAGGCATAAGTAAGCTGAACGGTATAACATGACTATGCTATACGTGGTCAAATTGCGAGCCAAGTTTCTACTTGGACTTTAGTTGTGGTAGTTGCAAACTGGTAGGCTTGCCCCCCTCCCCCATCCAATAGGACATGCCCTTATAAATGAGTCGAGCCCTGCCGTATTTCAAGTGCGGTTCATATCACCCTCTACTTTCAACTCCCCCCGTTATACTTTATTACTTCCTGTAGACCAGGATTCGAACCATCAACTCTTTGATCCCGATAGACTTATTTACAACAACAACGCAACCATTATTGAACTAGTTTAACTGTGTATCAAACACAAAATCTTCAATCTTTGTCGATCAAGAAAATGACTGGTGTTGTTTATTGGAAAATTTGGGTGAGTCCAATTTCTGTGTTGGATATTACAGTTCCGAACTAGTTAAATAATGACTTCTAACAAGAACTTGATGAACTTTCAAGTTAACAACACAACCAAAACACTCGAGATAAATCACTGAGAAACTCTAAATGGTCAATCATGTTTGCCTGTCTTCTCACGAGGTGCCCGGGGCGAACACATGTGTGTTGAGAAGGATAATTGATCTTTTAGTTCAGACAAGTCAGACGGAAATGTAACGAGTTGGCACCACCTGAAGCCTCCCGTGGGCAAAATCTCAGAACGAGTTTGATCAAGTTTGGAAGACGCAGTGTGGTATTGACAAAATGGTGCTATCTAATGAGGAAACTTTGTACTACAGCAGTCAAAGAAACGTTCCAACTCAGCTTGTTATGCCCGTTTTCTGGATAAGGGTTCAAGGCTGCTGTCAAATGCTCGGTAAAATACAACTTGAAGTCTAAAGGGAAGGCGTCCCTAAAGAGGAAATTCTGGTCTATTAGCGTGTAGATATGGCAAAGTTGGCACCGAATGTCTACCTCCGTAATGGTGAATCGTTGACGCAGTGGAGCAATTTCCGTCACAGAGTGGTGTCATCAGAGTGCTATAGAGCATTCCTGTCTTAACTCTCAACTCTTCACTCCTGCAGTAGACGCGCGCGTATGACCTTTACAAGCTGTTTAAGTGGCAATACGAAGGAAAGCTACCATCGTTATGTACCGTACATGAGTTGTGAAGGTCGCTCCCTTAGCATATATCCATTGAGAGGTGCAACACACAAGAGAAACCCAGGAACAGTTAATGAGGATTTGTGGCGCATTCGTATACTTAGATGCTGACAAACGGAACAGAGTTAAACAAAACACAGGTCCGTACGAAAACCTCCGAGGCAGAGTAAATAGAAATTGAAACTGAAGTGGTACGTTCACTGTCAAGGTCATTGGGCATAGTCAGAACTTCTTATGTCTAAAGCTAACCGTTCAGAGTGCTGTGGAGCATTCCTGTTTTGGCTCTTGAATAACCCCTGTAGTAGATGCTTGCGGTTGACCTTTTCGAGCTGTGTAAGTGGCAATGCGAAGGGAAGTTTCCATCGTTCTGTACCGTCAGGAGTTGTCAGGGTCGGCCCCTTTGCACATATCTATTGAGAGGTGCAGCACACAAGAAAAACCCAGGAACAGTTAATGAGGATTTGTTTCACATTCGTGGACTTAGCTGCTGACAAAAGGAATAGAGTTCTACAATACACAAGTCCGTACGAAAACCTCCGAGGCACAGTACAGAAAAGTAAAGTCAGGATTTGTGAGGGTCGGTCCTTTGCATACATCTATTGAGACGTGCAACACACAGGAGAATCCCACGAACAGTTAATGATGATTTGTGGCGCATTCCGAACGATACGGAGTCAAACATAACATCGGTCTGTACGAAAACTTCAGAGGCACTGTAAAGTAAAGCAAAAACTGAAGTGGCACGTTCACTGTCATGGCCTTCGGAATTAGCCAAAACTAATTATTCATAAGGGTAACCGTCCAGAGTGCCATGGAGCATACCTGCTTTGACCCTTAGGTCTGTAGTATAGACGCTTGCCTTTTCAAGATGTGTAAGTGGCAATGCGAAGGGAAGTTTCCTTCGTTCTGTACCGTCATGGGTTGTCAGGGTCGGTCCCTTAGCACATATCTATTGGCAGGTGCAGCACACAAGAGAATCCCGCGAACAGTTAATGATGATTTGCGTCACATTCGTGGACTTAGCTGCTGAAGAACGGAATAGAGTGAAACAAAACACAGGTCCGTACGAAAACGTCCGAGGCATAGTAAAGAAAAGTAAAAAAGTGAAGTGGTACGTTCACTGTCATGGTCATCGGGATTAGTCAAAACTTGTTATTTATAAGGGTAACCGTCCAGAGTGCTATGGAGGATTCTTGCTTTGACTCTTAGATAAACCATGTAGTAGACGCTTGCGGTTTACCTTTTCGAGTTGTTTAAATGGCAATGCGAAAGAAAGTTTCCATCGTTATGTACCGTGCAGGAGTTGTGAAGGTCGGCCCCTTTGCATATATCTATTGAGAGGTGCAACACACAGGGGAATTCCACGGACAGTTAATGAGGATTTTTGGCGTATTCCTGGACTTAGATGCTTATACCCCCTTTCCACTAGGACGGCGCTCTCGCCGCGCTCTCTCTGCAACCATAAATTTGACATATATACATACACCACACCATGACACCAAGCGCTACGCGCTGTTACGCTCTATCCGTGCGTCAGCGTGACATTCTCCTTGCCACCTCCGCACCTTGATTCGGTCATCCAACTGCCAAAAGGGCACATATACTCTACTCAAATGTTAAAGATAAATTTGGATGTTCTGTATACCAAAGATATTGTGAAAAAAAGATTGAATCATTGACACCCGCACCCATACCAGCAGGACGATACAGAGTTTTGTTTGTTTGTTTGTTTATTCAGTTTGCACATAAAAAATGATAATAGATACAGAAGAGAATAATATAAAACAGGTGCAGGAGGAGGGAAAAAACCTTAACGGTTTATGCTGTGCCCTCCTCCTCTATGCTTATACAAAATGTATGATCAATGAAATGATAATTAATATGCAATAGTACTTGACTGTACAAACACTAGTCTTAGTGGTCGACAAATGTACCATTGTTGTTGTTGTTTTTAATTTAAAAAAAAAAGATAGCTCAGAAAAAAAAGTCTCGGCGTTGATTTGTTACCGGGTCCGACTTAAAGTCAACCCAGGCGCCGGCAGGGTCCCAAAATACCCCGCGAGTTTTGTGAGGTGTCCCACGGGCCGGGACCATGTAGGGGTCACCCTCGAAAGTGCACGAACAAGAAACAAACCGTAAACTGTCCAGCAGTCCCCCTTTTCAAATCGGAACCTAATCCTAGCGGAGTGCTTGGGAGCAAAGTTGTGGGAAAGTCCTCAACGTGTTACAGTTCTAACTATGATCTGTTGTTCTTATGCCTATAGATGACGCCAGTGAGCAGGCTAAGCAGACATGAGGTGGCCGTTTCTCTGGACACCATCAGAGCCCTGCAGGAGATGGTTCGACAGCTGAACGAAAGTGTCACCACGACCAAAACAGCTGCACAAGAGGTTATCTCAGATTTCCAGTAATATAAAGATGAATGTATTGTAAAATCATGCCCGTTGTCCAATTGCAAGTTCAAGCAAACATTACATATAATGATGGTAAATGTACATGGTGCTAGCTTGGTTGGGTTTGACTTCTTCTTTTGTGGCAATGATTAATGGTAGACGAATTTACCTACTTCTTCTATGATATGTACTAGGTTTTTCTTTGACCTTAATATTCAATTGTTTTTTCATGGGCATTGATAGTGAGAAATTGAGCGTGTATTGAATACACGCTGGTAAATAATTACCTCCATGAAATATCATGGAGGTTATATTTTACCCTGCGTTTGTGTGTGTGTGCATCACATTGTGTGTGTGTGCATCATTTTTGGCATGCAGGTAGGTTAGGCAAAGATGCTCATAATGATATACATTTTATGCAAATGAGGACATAATTTGCATAATTAATGAGGAAATTGTTCAATTCCATTGTTTTCAATAGCTGAACTTACTTCAGTAAATGTAACACATGTAAATTATGATAGGTAAAACATAGGCAGATACCAAATATGCAAATGAGGAACTGATTTGCATAATATATGCGAAAATAGCAAATCCGCATAATGACTAATGATGGAAATTTTATGCTTGTGACGTGTACGTTAGTCAATAATGAACATCGCCATGCGTAAATTCTGTAAATGAAGTCATTTGCATGAAATTTACAAAAGCTCAAAATTTTCATGGAGGTATGAGGTCGCCGAACTCTAGTTGGTGTCTTATATCGTCAGAAAAGAGATGAAATGGCTCTCGTCTTCCACTGTGTTTGAGGAGCAATACTTACAAATCCTCTCCGATACAGGTAGTTTCTTGTATCGTCCCTTTTCATGATCAATTTCCAGGGAGAGGGCTCTATCTTACTTACATTAGGCCACAGCAAGTAAATTTTATGCATGACATCAGCGCGCGCATTAATTTTCGCCTTATTTCAGAAAAAATAAAAAGACCTTTTTTCTTCTGCAGGGATGGTCAACATGATGATAAAGTAACCAAAATGAGCAAATATGTTGTATTGTCGCCTAATAATTGTACTTGTAGAAGTGACACTTGCGAGGTACCCAGGGCTGTAGTTGTATAATTGAAACTTATTGGATAATTGTAAAAGTGACACCAATATGGAAGCCATGAGTGTGGTTACGAACTTTGTTGGTGATGCCAGTCTACCGAAGGAGCTTTTATCAGGTGAAAGCTCCTTGGTCTACCACACTAGTGTCAATTTTAGCACACCAGTACATGTCTTGAATACAGGAATGGATGCCTTGTTGGCTCTGATAACATGTTTTGTTCCTTTAATTCTCGCTACAACATTCATCGCAACTTTATGGTGCCTATTTTTGTTTTTTTCACCCATCTTGGTTTTTTTTCGCCCTATCTCACTATTTTTGCAGTCTGCTGAGGATGTCATCCATAAGATTTACTTGCTGTGGCCTTACTCCAAAACATGCGATTGTCATTACGCAATAGCTATTAGTTGAGAGCAAGTTTTGAGCATTTGATTACTTGCTAAATACAGCGGTTAGCTTTGTACACACTTCTTGTATTTCGATTCAAAATAAGTATGTACAAAGGTAACCACTATTTTCAGTGAGGAAATCGTCACTCATTATTCACTTAGAATATAATGTCGTCATACTCACGCACTGTAACACTCACCAAAGCTACTCATCCTAAAACTAGAGTTCGGCGACCTCATACCTCCATGAAAATTTAGAGCTTTCGTAAATTTCATGCAATTGACCAACACATTAACATAATTTATGCATGGTGTTGTTCATCATTGACTAACGTACTCATGTCACAATTATAAAATTCCCATTATTGATCATAAAGCGGTTTTGAATTTTTACATAAATTATGCAAATAAGTTTCTCATTACCATATTTGGTATCTGCTTATTTGGTATCTGCTCATCTATCATAATTAACATGTGTTACATGTATTGAGGTCCAGTTATTGAAAACAATGGAACAATACAATTTCCTCATTAATTATGCAAATTAAGTCCTCATTTGCATAACATGTATATCATTATGAACATCTTTGCCTAAGATACCTGCATGCCTAAAATGCAGGCAATCCGTCGTTCCTTTCTGCAGTTATCCTCTTTGGAGTGTCTTGACAAAAACGCCCCTGCAGTTCCACAATTAAATGTTAGGGGACTGAAACTTGCCCCACTTTTTTCATGACGCTAAAAGCTATCTACCACTTAAATGTCACGACCATATCACGTCCATGACAAGAGATACATTGAAAAAACTGCTATGATAGAATATTTTCATTAATTATGCAAATGTACTCCTATTTTGCATAATTAGTATTTTATCTTGTACAACATTGTCTAAGGTACCTACATACCAAAAATCATGAAAATCCGTTGTTCCCTTCTTGAGTTATCCTCGTCAGAAGTTTTTGACAAAAATGCCCCTGCTATCCCAAAACTAGACGCTAGGGGGCCCAAACTTATGTCATTTCTTCCTGAGCACAAGAGCTGTCTAATACTAAAAAATCGTGACCATAGCATGTTCAGAACACCGAGATAGCAAAACCGGAAGTTGCGCTGCAGTACCAAGGGGAGTTGCTAGGGGGTCCAAAATCTAATCATTTCCAGCTTTCGTCAGACACTACCAACACACCAAGTATGAAACCAATCCACCCAACCGTTCATGAGTTATTTTGTTTACACACACACAGACAGACAGACAGACAGACAGACAAACGCGGGGTAAAATATAACCTCCATGACATTTCATGGAGGTAATAAGCACCAGCTTTTGGAAACCCTTGTATTTTGAACACTCTTTATCAGAATCAAATTGTCAGTCTATAAAGTTGATAATGAAATGTTTTATTGCAAATTCATGCCCATTGGGGCTAATTGCAAGTGAAGAAAGACTAGATACAATCTTTATTGACACGACAAAAGTACAGCGACTTTCGTTGCTTTCGATACATAAAATGAACGAATGTGGTCTAAGTACATGTAGACAAAGTAAATTCTAACATACAGATATTAAGTGGATACATGTATACATACGGTACAGAATAGTGAATAATGCATGCGCTTCTTTCATGCAATAAAATAGAATCACCACGCTTTCGTTCTAATCATCTCGTATATCCACCGTTGGCACGTGCACTGGTATGGCAGACACATGAATGTTTACAAGTCTTTCTAGCAGTTTTAATTAGGAGGCCGGTGAACATATTGCCTAATAAGACAGATGTGCCAAAACCTGATTTGTCCTTACCCGACCTTATGCCACGTGTACAGAACACAGTTTTTCGCCTAAGGCCACAGCAAGTAAATTTTATGGATGACATCCTCTGCAGACTGCAAAAATAGGGCGTAAAAAAACAAAATGGGTGAAAAAAAACAAGGTCACATGGCCACATATTCAAAAATAGGCACCATAAAGTTGTGGTGAATGTTGTAACAAGAATTAAAGGGACAAAACATGTTATCAGAACCAACAAGGCATTCATTCCTGTATTCAAGACATTTCTGGTGTGGTACAAGTGACACTAGTGTGGTAGACTGGCATCACCAACAAAGTTGGTAACCACACTCAAGGCTTCCATATTGGTGTCACTTTTACAACTATCCAATAAGTTTCATTTATACAACTACAGCCCTGGGTACCTCCCAAGTGTCACTTCTACAAGTACAATTATTAGGCTACAATACAACATATTTGCTCATTTTGGTACTTTATCGTCATGTTGACCATCCCTGCAGAAGACCTTTTTTTTCTGAAATCAGGCGAAAATTAATGCGCGTGCTGTTGTCATCCATAAAATTTACTTGCTATGGCCTAAGGGGATTTACATGGCTAAGGACCCAGTTAAGGACCCCAAAGGACCCAAGCACGTTCAAAATGTTTAGCAGGTAGTCTGAATAAATCTTGCTTATAGCAGCCCGTCCAACTCCCGCCGGCCTCTGCGGGGAGGGGCCAGTAGAGTTTGTGTTACATAGACTATATAGCAGGGTGCAGAAGTAATTTACCATGTTTACAAGAATTTGATATGTTGACGCTTTGTATATTTTGTTGTAAGTCATAGATAACACAAAGCCAATTTACATCACAGCGAGTTCGCAGCAACGTTGCCGCCTAGTGCAATGGGACTCTTGGGAAGAAGTACCATAAAAGTCATAATACATTACAATCTGCGTATAGCTCCCTCATTTGTGTAATGAGCTTAGTATGTAAGGCAGTAACAAAGAACACAGGCTTTTCATTTGACGTCAACTGCGCCATGTTGAATTACAGTGTATTGCCCATGCACAGAGCACACGATGATGCCATGTCATTGCTTAATCCATTTTCCCACCAATATGAACACCGGGGATTCAAATCATAAGTACTATGAAAACCCTGCAAAGTGGAATCACGCTGTGACTTTCTTCTTGAATAGATTTGCGAGCAGGCAGACGCCATGCAGCGGACTACACATCAACTGCAGATGACGCTGAGTACTATCTACACCAGAGAGGTCCATGCAAAAGCGATGGAATTCCATGATCAATCAGAGACTTTGCTGGGTAAGATTTCTATGTAAATTATGATATATCCTAATATTTCTGCAGGTTACAGATATAAATATCAAATCTATGGCTGCCTTGATGTATCTGTTCTCTGTACAATCAAGTAATAAAAAAACTGTTATTATGATTTTCTGTTGTTTTTTTCAGCAAGAATAAAATGCACGTTTCTAGAGAGTCGCTGTGCGAGGTATTGAACTGATAGCCGTGTTTCGTGTTTATCTGCAGGCCTTGATATGTCAAGAAAAGTTGTTCTTTGATAATCAGTTATAATATGTCATACTCTACTTGCATTAATGCTATTCTTTGATAATATAACTTGTGTAAGATGCAATATTAGACTTTGATTCTATACTTTGATCGTATACCTGGTGTATCATACTTTGAAGCTATACTTCGATGACCTAACAGCTACAAGATGCCAAACTATACTTTGATGCATAATACTTTGAAAATATAACTGGTATAAGATGCCAAACTATACTTTGATACTATATTTTGATAATATATCTGGCATAAGATGCCATACTATACTTTTATGCTATACTATGATAATATAACTGGTACAAAATGTGGCATACTTTGAAGCTAGACTTTGATGACCTAACAGCTATAAGATGCCCAACTATACTTTGATGCTATACTTTAGAAATATAACTGGTATAAGATGCCATGCTATACTTTGATGCGATTCTGAGATGACCGTGATAACAGCTATGAAATACCATCCCATTTCAGGCGAGTTGTCGCTGATTAACAGCACACGACGCCTGTCCAGATCCCCGAAGAAGAAAGGCCGACGATCCGCCTCACAGATCCGTCAGACCCAAGACACGTTTTCATCTACTTAAGACGTGGACTTCTGCATAAGGCCATGTTGATTTGATTTTATGAATGACATCCTCGCGCGCATCAGTTTTAGGCCGTTTAAAAAAAAATAGACAATACCCTCGTGGCTACCTCGCTAGTGTCTCTTCTGCAACTACCGACCTTCATGTAGTATCACTCAATTTCATTTTATCTATCACAAACCTTTTAGCCTAATTTGGCCAATTGGCTAGTCTCCCAAGGTTCACCAAATTTCTACAGCTACATCTACAAAGCTCACAAACCTTCTACATCTATTCTAATGGCTACCTCACTAGTGTCTTTTCTGCAACTACCGGTCTTCAAGTAGTTTCACTTCTACAGCTACACTCATCGCTACCTCATTAGTTTCACTTCTACAGCTCCATGTACACTCATTGCAGTTTCACTTCTACGGGTATACTCATGGCATTCACTCTACCCCACTTGTGTCTTCTTATCAGCTCTAACAAACTACATGACATGTAGTTTCACTTCTACAGCTACACTCATGGTTACCTCACTAGTGTCACTCTTTCACTTAAGGCTACGATACGACATTTTATTTTCCTATTTTCGGTATTTTTATGTCGTGATCAGAGGGGAAGAAGTTTCTGGAGTGTATGTGTTTTTCTTCACAAAATGTAGCGAAAATGTATGCGCCCGTTGATGTTATCCATAAAATTTACTTGCAGTGGCCTTGGGTGTCTTTATCTCTATCTAAAGGCTTTTCATATCGCCTCTGTTCCGGTTATTCGCCAACGCATTTTCCCGTATACATGTATATACATATATGTATTTCTGTGGATTACTTTGGGTGTTGAATCGTGCATTCCAATGCTTCGTGCAATCAAATACGTCTTCTACATACACCCACTCAGTCAATCCGTACGTACTGTTCCAACGCGGAGTCTATCAAAATGCAAAGCTTTGGACTTACGCTTCATAAAAAGTCATAAAGATAACGATTTTGTTGGATATTATAGCAAAGATCTACAGCCTTCAATAGTAGAGGATCTTTGGCAAAAGTCCAAGACAAACTATAATGTTTTTATGGGCCAGTAACTATATATCCAGACAGAAACAGTTTGGTGTTGTTGGACTATGATTGCAGAAACTAACAAGAAAATATTGAGCGTTATATCTTCTTTTATTTTCCAGATTTTGTTTACTACTAAAATGACAGTTGGGTAATAGAATAAGATGTTACATGAATCTAAATAGCTTTGCCGACAGCCTCTCCGTTTATCTATTATATAAGATTTTATTGTCAGAAAAAGATGAGCTAATCTTATATTTCTAAACGTTTGATGTCGCTTGTATGGGCACTGTAACCCTTGTTAGGCTTAGGTCACATTTCCAAACCGGGGCCCGGTCGGGATATCTTAAGAAACGAAAAATTAAAATGTACTCCTATGAATATACACAAAACTTGCCCATGAATTATTCTGTGACATTTTGTGTATCTTAATGTCTTTTATATCATCCTTTTCGCTTCCTAAAGCTGCCCTGTTTGAAAATGTGACATAGCTTTACACAGCTTACCTTGGCCACTTAACCCTCTCAAGACCATGGTTGTTATTCAGTCATATATGTCCAAAATCATCCATGGTTGGGAATTAGTCGTTACCAAGGTCATCTGTAGCTGGGAGTTTTCTAGTAGCTTTTAAAAGTTGTCCGAAACAACCTACTATAAATTTGAAATTTCAAAGTCGGAAAAACAATATATTCTTCTTGGATGCGATCAGATTAGCAAACTGGCGCTAGACTAGGATGGATTCAAGACTACTCTCAACCTAACGCCAACCATGGTTGGGGAGTGGTCGGGAGTCTGGCCCCCTTTCAACTAGCGCTCTCACTGCGCTCTCACTGAGACCTAAATAGGATATGTGTAACCTTCACTTTCATATTGGGTGTATCATACAAAACGTTAAAGTGTGACTGAGATGACAACAAAACACACAAAGTGTAAAATTATTCGTTTCTTTTCTATAGAATTCGTTGAGCGATATGTCAAATTTTACGTCGCAGAGAGAGCGCGGCGAAAGAGCCGTCCTAGTGGAAAGGGGGTATAAAGTCCTGAATGCGCGACAATGGCTTACATACTCGTTCTAGTAACAAAGAATTTACCTATAGTATGTCTTTCCATTAGTTACAGAGCATTATCGTTCTATGATATGAATAAAGAATTCACTGCCACCTAGCTTTAATATATAAACGTGTATGGAGGAAATAATTTTTCCATGCACAAGTCACCATTTCCATGCACTTAGAAAATGAATCTACTTGCTTAAGCCATCAGAAGAACAGTAAGCAGCTTTTAATGATAATAATAAATAAGTTTTATTGATGATCAATCTATATTCAGTCGATAAAGATTCTTCACTATAGAATATTTAATATTATCGGTCCATTCTTTCATATGATATTTGATACATGCCTTGGCTGATTTGACCAATGTTCATGATTGAGTATTGAGTCATCAATTAAATACATATATGGATTACCCATTTTTGTGACTTTGGAAATTACTTATACCACCATATCACTAGACGGCGATTGCGCTACGAGCTCATTGCGACCTACACTGGATTTTTGGATCCCTGGACTTCATAATTTGGATATCATACAAAATGTAAAAGGATAACTTAAAAGACATAAAGAAAATGCAAAGCGAGAAAAGCGTCTAAAGTCTGAGTAAGTCCAATTTTTTGTTGAAAAGTTCAACTTGTTCCAGAATGACAAGCATTCGATTATATGAATCATTCCTCAAGGTCCACCGACCCTTTCAAGAGTAATTCTCTTTCAAAGTTTACGACAACATCGGCCCTGCAGTTCAAAACAAGCAAACAAGTCGCTAGGTGGCCCAAACATGCATCAGGTAATCCCTTCTCCGAGAGCTATAAACATTAACCCTCAAGCACCCGACCTTTTTTTTTGCGACTAAAATGACCGAGTGGGGTCCAAACGGACCCCAAAATGTTTTGTTCATAAAATCTCAGTATCATTTCTTATCGGCAATCATTGTATATCCATTATTTCATCAATGTAAGAGGAAGATTTTGAGATGTTAGGGTGTTGCTAATTCCAACTCATTATCATAGTTTATGCAAAAGTTCAGAAGGACGACGTTTTGCACTAAACAAAATCCGACCAGATAGGTGAATTTTGAGGCCCTCAGCAACATTTGTGTCGCATAACTCATGAACGGCTATAGCTAAAGCTACGAAACTTGGTAATTTATCACAAAATATTGTTTGCAAAAGTTTTTGATCAATAAAGTAAGTTTATCATTCTTGGGGGTTGCCATGGCAACCATATTCTAACAGGCATATTTTTGCCAAAATTTGACAATTTCAATTTAAACAAGGTTTTCTTGGTAAATTACACCTGTTTTCTAACAACAATTAAATTCTATGAAATTCCATGTAATTTTCATGACTTAAAATTTATAATTTACGCTAATTTCATGACGTCATTGGTCAAAATCCAAGATGGCCGCCCTGATTAGGCAAATGACGTCACAATGTCGTCATATTACATGTTGATGACACAGAAATTTTTGTGATGATTTAGGTTTACAATCTTATTATTGTTTGAAAGTTTGGTAGTCATACTGTAAGTGGTTAAGGAGTTAGCCTCCAAAGTTTGTTTTAAAAACTGCACATTTTTGCTGGGGTCCGTTTGGACCCCAGAGGGACTGAACACAAACTTTCTTTATAATTTCCACATTATTGTACCAATCTTTGCGAAAACTTAGGAGAAGGTATAAGACATATTGACTGACAAAGTCACGGAAGGATTTTTTCGTCAGATCAAAAATTTTCAAATGGCACTTCAAAATGTACGCCTGGGGTCCAAATGGACCCCACTCGGGTGTTTGAGGGTTAAAAAATCATGAACCTGGCACATGAAGGTCCATCTAAGTATATCATCTCGAGTTATGCTGCCCACAGACAAACACACAAACTAGAAAGGCCGACATTTGCTTAAGAGCAAATACAGCATATTTCAGCCATACCCTTTCCCATGCAACATTGGACTGTTCCAAATCACCCCTGCGCAAAAATGGAACATCCTCTTAACAGTACATTATCCCCAAACGGAATAGAGACTGGTTTGACGAGCAGAGAGAGGACATACACACCCTCCTAAGGGAGCAACACTCCGCTCATGCCGCCGTCCTAAGGAGCCCATCACCAGCTAACAGAGCCAGGCTTGCTGAAGTCCGGTCTCAAGCACAGCGAGAAATTAGGAAAATGAAAAACGAATGGTGGACCCGCCTCGCCACAGAAATACAGGGCTACGCGGACAAGGGAAACCAGCAACAATTCTACTGTGCTCTGAAGGCTGCCTACGGGCCAAGGCGAGGTTCAAACTTCCCAGTCCGAAGCGCAGATGGAACAACCCTTATAACCGAGAAAGCTGCCATTCTGGCCCGATGGGCAGAACATTACAGACAGCTCCTGAATAGACACACAGAAGTCGATGACAGCGTCCTGGACGATGTCCCAAAGCTCCCAGTGCTGGAGAGCCTCGATGATCCCCCAACACTTGAAGAGGTGCAGGCATCAGTGAACTCCCTCAAAAACAACAAGGCAGCAGGCCCTGATGAAGTTCCAGGTGAAATCCTGCGGCACGGAGGTGAGGCAGTTGCCCTCTGTCTACACTCCTTCGTGGTGGCTTGCTGGAACTCAGGCTGTGTCCCTCAGCAATGGAAAGACGCAGACCTTGTCAGCATCTACAAGAAGAAGGGAGATAGGGCATCCTGTAGCAACAGTCGTGGCATCTCACTCCTGTCAAGCGCGGGCAAGGTGCTCTCTAGGATCATGCTCCTGAGACTCATCAAGGCAGTAGCGGAAGAGGTCCTCCCAGAAAGCCAGTGCGGCTTCAGAAAGGACCGCAGCACTGTCGACATGATCTTCGTACTTAGACAAGTTCAGGAGAAATGCAGGGAACAACACCAGGATCTCTACATGGTCTTTATAGACCTAACCAAGGCCTTTGATACAGTAAACAGGCCGTTGCTGTGGGAGGTACTGGGGAGATTTGGTTGTCCCGACAGGTTCCTAAGGGTCCTTAAAGCACTGCACGATGGAGCTAGAGTGAGAGTCATAGGCGGCGGGGGCAAGTCCGATCCCTTCGAAGTCTGCACAGGTGTTAGACAAGGATGCGTCATTGCCCCAGTGATCTTCAACTTATTCCTCGCTGCAGTGATGTTGGCAGCCAAGCAGCGAATAAAACCCGAGGACTGCATCTCTCTCACATACCGGCTGGACGGCAACCTGTTCAACCTGCGCAGGCTGAAAGCTCACACGAGGGTCACACAAGAGGACATACTGGAGCTACAATATGCTGATGATGCCGCCGTTACTGGCTCAACAGCTGCAGGACTACAGAGAAACCTCAACACGCTGGATGATACCTATACACGGGCTGGGCTTCTCATTAACTGTGGTAAGACGGAGGCCATGGACCTGGGTCGGCCTGGTACAGAGCCTGCCGCGTTCTCCATCAAAGACACAGCACTGAAGAGTGTCCCAGCATTCACCTACTTAGGATCGGTGCTAAGTGTCACAGGCGACATCACGGATGAGGTGCAGAGACGCATCGGGCTAGCCTCTTCATCCTTTGGGAGACTTGCATCCAGGGTATTTCTCAACAAGGACCTCACAATTAAAACCAAAGTGGCAGTGTACAAAGCCATCTGTCTGTCTATCCTCTTGTACGCTAGTGAGGCCTGGACACCATACAGACGGCACATTCGCATGCTCGAGCAGTTCCACACGAGATGTCTGCAAAGAATACTTGGACTTAAGTGGTGGCACAAGGTCCCACATGCCGAGATTCGACGCAGGGCTGACATCGAACCACTGGAAACACTGCTCCTCCAGAGGCAACTCAGGTGGGCCGGCCATGTCATACGCATGCCTGGCAATCGCCTACCTAGACACATGCTGTACGGGGAACTCACCAAGGGTAAACGAACAGTAGGGGGACAGCATAAACGCTTCAAGGACAACCTGAAAGCAAACCTCAAGAAGTGTGGCATACCTCCGCAGGGCCTCGAGACCTCTGCAGCTGACAGAAACAGATGGAGACAGGAGTGTGCTGCGGGAGCTGCAAGATTCACCGCCAGCTTCAACCAGCAGTACGAAGAAAGAAGACGACGCCGGCACCTGCCAACTAGCAACACATCCACTTCCAGCAACCACATATGCGAAGAGTGCGGCAGGACGTGCAAATCCAGAATCGGACTTACCAGCCACCAAAGAACACATGCGGTCAACCGAACGTGACGTCATCGTCGGCAACGACGGACAGCCCTAAGCAAGTAAGCAAGCACATTATCCCCCACAGTGGACTGGTATTGTGAATTGATTCCAGGCAAAAACAGAGCTTGCTTCTATTTTTCAGAAAATGACAATAATCACACCTTCCATTCAGAAAATTTTCATCATGACTGAAAATTGTTGAATGACTTCATGTAATGTCATTAACAATTTTCAGTACGATAACTAGGTGTAAGTTTTAAAAAGTATAAGCTCCTTGTGATGTGGGTACATTTATTATTGCAGTGAACTTTTTTTATTCAAGTAGGGCATACGATTTAATAATTATCAAGCAGGTGCAGGTACTGTAGGAGCGTTTGTTTTCTTCAAGCTGTAAAACTGTTAAACTGTTTTACTTTGTATGCAATCAGCCATCGAGCCTATTCTTATTTTAGTTTAACAACTTCCTGCCAGACCTGGAAGATACGATTAAACCTTGTTCGAGGATTTATTTTCGTCTGTCTGGTCAGTCTGTTCATACCCTGGCGCTGAGAGTGTTTTATTGGGCTGAAACTCTGCAGTTTAAAGTTACTTACAATTTAAATGTTCAAAGTTTATGTCAAACAACAACAGCACTAGGAACACATACATTTGCTCTGGAGAAAATACAGCAGTTTTCGCAAGTTCCAGTCCAGTGATAAAAATGTGGCCACTATAGACAGGTGGTCACTATAGAGAAAATGCTGATCTATTGACTAGGAGCCATACGTTACACATGATTTCAGTACACTGATCATTAATCATATAAACATTGCACAGGTAAGCCAATTGTTTAGATGTACAATTAAGTTCAAATAATTCTGAAGAGAAATATTGATGAGAAAATAATCATTCTCGCCACTGTCTAACTTATAATTACGTATCAAAACTAAACACAGATTTTCTAACTAACGCACCTTTCACCGACTTCATCAAAGGACCGCCGGCTATCAATCAAACACGGCTGTTGATTAGACTTAGAGTTTCAAACAGTCATGTGCTGTGTGCCAGTTGACAGCGAACTTCATGCTACGTGATGTTTTACATTGCTTGGACCTTCTTTCCTACAGCGGTGCTTCTACAAAATATTTAGACTGTAACACTGAGTCCCACATGTTTTATAGAATAGAATTTGACGCAGAACAGCATTTTTTGCTGGGTATTTTTCTTGAAACATGTCCGTGGGAATATCAGCGAGGCGGCGACGTAGGGATATCAGACCGTCAACAAAAGTCGCACGGCGGCTAACGGCGCAGCGAAGATACTAGCGCTATAAATAAGCGCTTCAACTAAGGATGGCAACCCGTACAATATTTTTGTATACTGTTGAGCTAAGTAAAGTTTGTTGTTTATGAGGTTTTAGTTGTCTTTGAAGCTTTGACCCGAAATATTTTAAAGTCAAACTGCTGAAGAGAAGTAAGTGACTGCTACGATTATCGTAGATATGGCCCTAAAAAACTGATAAAAGAAGCCTTCTCAATAGTCTAAAATGCAAGAGCTTCCGGGGGGGCTTCGCCCACCTGGGTCCCCCCCACAGTGGCCCTGCCCCTGGACCCCGCCAGGGACATTCGGCGGCCCCCGGACCCCTGTCCGACGCTTTGAAAAAATTCTGGCGAGAAGTCTGTACGGCCTGAGTCTTCAAGTTAACGTATTGTGTGGTCCCGCTTATGAATATTAATTAGCCTTCGCTTTCCTCTTCGCTGATTGGCTGAACCATTAATTGAATTAACTCTTCCTGCCGGCTAGACGCAGGTGCAGATGTCGGCTCTGTGGGGTGAACGTCCGAAAGGTCATGGCATGGAGAACGAAAGAAAACCAATTTCCCCCAAAAAAAGTGCTGTAATTAAGCCTTTTACAGTACTTTATGCCAAAAATTTCACTTGGATCATTTTACCAACTATCTTATGCCTATCTATACCAAATGTTACTCATACCAGGGTACAGGGGTGCAAAATATACCGTTATAAGACCGTCAACAACAGTCACACGGAGCTAACAGCGCAGCGAAAATACCATCGCTAGCGTTTCAACTTCGGATAACAAGTTATAAGTACTGTTGAACTCAGTAACGTTAAAGTTTGTTTTTAGTTGCCTTTGACGGTTTGACCTGAAATAGTGTTACGCTAAACTCCTGAAGAGAAGTTAAGTGACTGCTGCGATTATCATAGATATGCCCCTAAGAACTGATACAATATAAAGCCTTCTGAATAGTCTAAAATGCGAGAGCCTTAGGCGGGCTTCGCTCCCCCTGGCGGGAACACTGCTATATGCGGGATCATGAGGCCCCGCTTATGAATATTAATTAGCCTTTGGCCTCCTCTTCGCTGATTGGCTAGGTCTTTGATTCAATTAACTCTCCGGCTGACGCGCACAGGTGTGGCTCTGTGCGGGGTCACGGAAGGTCACGTCAGGAGGCCAAAAGAAAACAAATTTCCCCTCAGAAAAGTGCCAAAATTAATCATTTTAAAGTTGTTTATGTCAAAAATTTTACTTGAATCTTGTTACCAAGTATCTAATGCCTATCTATACCAAATTTCAGGTCATTTAATTGTAATACCAGGGTACAGGTGCCAAAAGTGTCCTTTTTTGGTCAAAAATTGGCCAAAAATCGCAAAAATAAGCATTTTGTTGCACTGTACACCAAAAGTGTTATTGAATTTATATGAAGGGATTATCAAGGCACATCTGTGTCAAATTTCAGCTCATTCGGTTGCAATACCAAGGTACAGGAGCCAAAAGTGTCCTTTTTTGGTCAAAAATTGGTAAAAAAAATCGCAAAAATAAGCATTTTGTTGTACTGTACACCAAAAGTGTTATTGAATTTATATGGAGGCATTATCAGGGCACATCTCTGTCAAATTT
This sequence comes from Branchiostoma floridae x Branchiostoma belcheri, assembly GCA_019207045.1. Classification (NCBI taxonomy): domain Eukaryota; kingdom Metazoa; phylum Chordata; class Leptocardii; order Amphioxiformes; family Branchiostomatidae; genus Branchiostoma; species Branchiostoma floridae x Branchiostoma belcheri. The sequence goes on along the minus strand of CM033028.1, from coordinate 16,227,205 downwards.
CAGCTCATTTGGTTGTAATACCAGGGTACAGGGGCCAAAAGTGTCCTTTTTTGGTCAAAAATTGGTCAAAAAATCGCAAAAATAAGCATTTTGTTGTACTGTACACCAAAAGTGTTATCGAATTTATATGGGGGCATTATCAAGGCACATCTCTGTCAACTTTCAGCTCATTTGGTTGTAATACCAGGGTACAGGGGCCAAAATATACAGTTTTGGTCTAAAATTGACCAAAAAATCTCAATAAAATCATTTTAGAGGCAGATATGAAAAAAGCTGAGAAAAAGCATCAAGGTATTGGCCCATTCTACCCCTGTGCCAAATTTCAGGTCATTCGGTCCAGGAACGGCGGAGATGAATCACTTTGAAGATTTGACAGGAGAAGAAGAAGAAGAAGAAACATTACGAATACAATATATTTCACCATACTATGTATGGCTGAAATATAAAAAACAAAGCCTGCTGCAGTACCTTAGATAAAACATTTTCAAACTTGACCTTCCTTTCTACAACAGCTGCACACCTACTAGACATCACCAAGATCCATCAACAACTTCTCGAGTTATAACGTTAGTGCTGTTGACCTACCTACAGACCCATCACATCATGTCTCAATGGTCGACGTCAGAGTTGCGTTGCAAAGTAGATGGTACAAAATGGGAATTGCCACTTAAATTCCTTGAAAATCATTCTTTTCCTTGAAAACCTTTGCCCAATCTGGAATGTTTTTGTTTTGTTTTCGTTAGAAGAGACAGGTAGGGTCTAAGCTTTCCTGTTGTGGTCATTTGTTCAGCAGTTTAGTTGGTGTAAGGACAGATTTGAGTTGTTGGGTGCTACTGGCTGAATCAGGAGGCAACTGGGGTCAAAGGCGAGATTTCTTTCATAGTGCGAGCTTTCAAACAACCCCCTATTCTCTTTGAATGATTACAAACTAGACCCAAGTAACTTTCTGGTGGAGAAGAATTTCAAAGATTGAAATATGGGTTAGCGCTTTTTTGTAGACTTCTTTCAGTGCATGCTTTCCTATGGACAGCCCTAACTCTGGCCTCTGCCCTCAACCGTTTACATTAGCGCCATTTAGTCCAAAGGTCAGCGACCGGTAGAACGAACAAAATTACCGTTACATTTACATTATAACATTCTCTGTTTGAACGACCTACAAACCACCTACCATTGACCTACAAACGACCTGTTTTGTTCCGAACCCGAACATTCTTATCTTTGGACATTTCTATATAGGGTAGGTTATATTTCATTCTTTCCTCTTAATAAAAACAACAGCAATTTGATGTACAAATCTAGGAGAGGGGCAGTTTTCGAAAGGGGGAGGGCTCGTACGCTACATGTGTAGAAATTTTTGCCATGGAAATCTCTTGGTTTCTTGGGAGGGGGGTACACAATGTTATAGTCTCGTTCAATGATAAAGACCTGCCCCGGCACTGAGGGGTGCACCAGGGTGTTATTCAACTTACAGATAACTCGAGTAGCGATAGCGACTCCATGTTTGCTGCAGTCATTATGTTCAGATCTCATAAGAATATCGAATGAGATATGACCGCCCGAAGTCGTGCAAAATCTTCAAAGTTTTGCATGAAAGACCTTGAAATTTGATATTCGAAATTGTATCTGAATACAAATGTCTGCAAAATGTACTACACGAAATAAATACTGTGAAACTACAAACATTGTTGGCAAAAAAATATTCTGCAATTTTATGTTATAAAGGGTAACGTAATATACAGGCTTTCTAAGGATAGATTGGTTTTAAAAAGACAGAGACATGATAAACTGAGGTCAAATCTTTAAAACCTTTTACGTTAATTATCATTTTTCAGCATCAAACGTAGTTATGTGTAGTGTTAAGAAACACATTGCACCCTATGCGATGATATTCGACTTTGTCTATTTTGATATACTACTTGTCATACTACTTGTTTTATACAACATTTGACACTACAGTAACATTAAACAGACTCATTAGAACTTAAACTGTATCTCTGTTACATAAGTGTCCTGAACCTTGCCTCTTCCCTCGTGACCTCAATGAAAAGCGGCCTGCAGGCCGATTTGAGCTTTCATGAATAAACAAACTAAGGTTCTCAACACAAACAAACAAAAAGTATTATTCACGGCGTATGAAAACAACTTTGTTTTGTCGTGGGAATATTTCTTATTTAAGTCTCACAACCACTTGACTTGTCAGTCAGGCTTGGCCAACTTGGATCTTCTTGATATGCTACCAAAAATTAGGGGAATTTTCGTGGCTTGGTGTGAGAGTGTCGTGAGAATATTCAAATAATTACGTACTATATTGTCAATACTATATTGTATATTGTCACCAGACTGTTTGCTACACTAATACACAGCTCGTAAAGGGTGCTACAAGCGGACAGAACAGTCCACTTTTGAGTTTAACAGTGCTTGACTTATCTAACCGTATAAACCTTCTGAATACGTAGTACACTACATTTATATCATGGTGTTACACAGTAGGTAATATGGAGAAATGAATGAATGCGAACTAAAATGTATCTTTGTAAGTATTCGTGTGTCTTCGCCCTAGTAAACAACTCAAACATTTCATTATACTTTGACAACGTATAATACGTGCATGTACATACTATTAGTGAGATGGTAGTGTCGTAGGCGGCGCGGGAAGAAGACAGAAAAGAACTGTCCGCAGTGGTTTTGAGGTCAAAAATCGCGAACATAAAACCACCGCGAAAGTGTCTGGACTAACAGTATATTTCGTTACAGACATGGGTTGGAAGATCACCACCTTCATCGTCTTGGTTGCCGTGGTAACCGGACTCTTCCTCAGTGGAGTCCTCAAGACGCCACCGGAACCGCTCAAGTTCCAAGACAACTACTGGGGGAGGGGGGCAAAACCTTCATCCAAACCAAAAGATCACGACAATATTCACGAAATCTCTGTTAACGTGCCGAACGCTACTCTTGTAGATCTCAAAAACCGTCTGAAAAACGTACGCTTGTTCGATTCAGCTCTTGAAAATGTGGAGTTTCAATATGGCTTCCGTCTCGACTACATGAAAGACCTTGTCACCTACTGGAAGGACAAGTATGATTGGCGAAAACAAGAGGCATACTTAAACACGTTTCCCCATTATAAAACAAACATTGAGGGAATTGATCTACACTTTATTCACGTTAAACCCAAACTAAAGCAAGGGCAAACTGCTAAACCCCTTATGATAGTTCACGGTTGGCCCGGCTCGGTGTTTGAGTTTTATAAGATGATCCCAATGTTGGTAGATCCCACTAGTCATGGGGGGAGTGAGGATGATGTGTTTGAGGTCATTGCCCCCTCCATCCCTGGTTATGGCTTCTCTGAGATGCCTCACAAGAAAGGTAGATGTTTCTTCCTCTATCAGAAAGAAAAGAAATAGATCAATATCATCATCAATATCGTCAACAATTTTCGTTTGCGTAGTATATATATTTAACGTAATTCTTCTTGTACACATTGTCATCTTACAGCCGTTATGTAATATTTTCCCGAAGGAGAAAACGTTGTTTTTGCTGTTTTTTAAACCTATCGACGTTAATGTAATAATAATAATAAAAAGTTCTCACAAGACTAGAGGGGAAACATTATGCATTATTGCATAAATGTTGCCTTTTTATAGTTGTTCATCCAATCGCCATGCAGATTTTGACCAGATTGCTGCTGCGCAAATGTTTCTGAAGCTGATGGAAAGGCTGGGGTTTGAGAGGTTCTATGTACAGGGAGGAGACTGGGGTGCCATCATTACACGTATTATGGCTCTATTGAAACCAAGGTATGGTATTTGAACCTGTACCTTTATCCTATTAATGAAGACTATTCTGTGTTTCCAAAAGAAAAGCCAATAATAATGCATTCTTATGGTGTTCTCTGATCTTCTTTGAGATGTTAAGATTCCAAACTGGTTATTCGAAAGGGTCAGAAAATCGTTAGATGTTCAAAAGCTCCTATGTTATGATTCGCTGTAATGCAAATTAGGAACACCAACATGGTAGCGGTAGATACAATTATGACGTCATGGGAAAACGCTCTCTGATTGGTCTCCTCCATTCTCCCCGTGATGCAGCGTGATAACAGGACTGCACAACAACATGATTATCTCTGACACCGGTAACCCTGTGTCGGTGGTCCGTACGATGGTGGGCAGTGTCTTCCCATCGGTGGTGGGAGTAAAACCCGAGGAATATGACCGGGTAAGCACTTTTCTTAATAAATTTCAATGATGTTTCTTGCAGATTCTATTTATTGCTTTTGAATTCTTGATTTAGAATTTGATTATGGGCATCATTGGACTTTCTGATACTGCAGCAGAACATCCGCGTTTTTTTTTTTTTAAATCTCGTTTCCTTCCCGAGCTGAGACTTGCCTGTACGCTATATCCACGGCCCAATCAATCAAACCCCAGGTAGCCTGATAAAAACCCTCCATAGGTTGCCGGCATGTTATCACAGTAGTAGTAGAACAGTAACTCACAGAGTTTCTCAGGGTCTAACTAAGGTTGTTATATCCGTAAATAACTTTATCAGGTTCGCAATAATTCATATAGTAAGGTTCTTTAGGCAAAAACAGGGAGTACTTACTACCAACGTTTCCAAAGCTGGATTAAAGAAGCAGTTTGGATCAGAAACTCAGCTCCAGTCACGAACAGAGACGAGGGGGGATACAAGCCGAGCCACCTTTGGGACGGCATCAATTGCTGCTGCAGCGCCACCTACATTGGCTATAAGTAGCAGCAAGAAGTAGTTTCCAGTCATTCTACCCTGATGATGGTGTTTAATAGACACCGAAACGTTGAAAGTAAGTACTCGTTGGTTGTGCCTGAAGAACCTTACTATATGAGTAAGGTTGTTATAGAATTTCATTGAGCTATGTTCACCCTAGCGCCTAGGAGTTGGCCTGTGTAGGCTCTGGAAACAGTCTCGCCAGGCAATATCTTTTTTTATCTTTTTTTCTAGGTTTACCCCTACGGCAAGAAGATTATGCAATTGTTACAGGAGACAGGATACATGCACATCCAGGCAACCAAACCAGATACTGTCGGTAAAAGGATAAGATTTATCTCTTCCTCTTGCCACTAGCGATTCCCTCCAGTTTAGCCCTGGTAAAACATACAGCAATACAGCATGCATTTGTATTTGTATCTGTATAACTGGAATGTATACATATAAATCTTTCGCGTAACACGCTAGCTTCTGGGTGTCATGGAAGCTCATCTGTGTTGGTAGTAATCATAATACAATGCCAAACTTTATTCCAACACAAAAGTATACATGGATCAAATTTTCAATGACCACTGTCGCATTCTTTAGGATCAATACTTTCATCAGTATTGATTTCTGCCTTCTTCTTGATTAATACATCAGTATTGATCCTGAAGCTTAAGTTGACGACGGTGGTTGTTGAAAATTTGGTCTGTGTATACTTTTGTGTTGGAACAAAGTTTAGCATTGTAGTGAACTTCTGTTTATATTGCACTGGACGACATGTCACACCTAACTTTTGCACATGTAAGGGATGTTCAAAGCTATCTAAAGACGATGCCCCTACAGAGCTTGACGACAACGACTCCCACTCTACGATATAGTTCTAGGGAAATACAAAATGTTCAGAGCAACAATCCTAGGTTGATAACTCTGGTACTTGATGGCATAAATATTTTTCTTGTTCTTTTCTTAACTTCTCTTACTACTTGGTAGTTGTTACACCCACTAGTGTATGGGTCATTTTAGTACGTCATGCATGGTCCGGGCATTTTCAGAAGTTATTAGACATTTTCATAGAAGTTACAAGCAATCAACCGCTTAATCAATTCAAAAACTCTTGTCTGTTAGTTAATATACAGAATTTTTCATCAAGCAATGACTTCTTGTCAAAGGTACACACGTACCTGCATTAATTTTGATGGCTATCAGTCCATCTTGCTCACGGTGTGACCTAGTTCTCGCGACAATTGCGAGAACTAGGTCGAGACTTGGAATTCTCGCGAGAACTAGGTCACTCTGTGATGGACTAATAGCCATCGAAAATTTGGAGGTATGTGTGCTTACCTTTGAAAAGTAGTAACTGCTTGAAGAAAAAATCTATTAACTGTGTACATACTTGACTGATGAATCTCTTCAACGATATTCGTGTCTGTTAGGTTTTGCCCTGAATGACTCCCCTGTGGGTCTGGCCGCCTACATCTTGGAGAAATTCTCCACTTGGACAAACCCAGCAAACAGGGACTTGGCTGATGGAGGGCTGGAGAAATACTACACCAAGGTAGAACTTTTCTCTCCGGTTGCATAGTCCCTGGTAGGGCTGGGTATCGGTACAGCGTACCGGTGCAAAACCGGTTTTTCTTATTGGACCGGTCCAGAAAAACCGGACCTGAAAAAATTAGGTGGACCGGATGTTGGACCGATTAGAAAATTAACATATTTTTTATCAGTCATTCACACGTTTTGGCGCCTGCAGGTGGAAGAAAATAACTAGAGTGAAGTAGAGTAGAGTTTAATTTTTTTTATAGTAGTTTCTACCAAGTTTTACAGCCATTCGTACAGGTACAGTTAACGTTGTAGGATTTTAAAACGCCAGTGTAGGTCTAATACTCCACCAAACAGATTTCTTTGTAGTGAAATGGACCATTGATATGAGTCATACTGAATCAGGTCCAGGTTCAGGTCCGGACCTGGACCTGATCCTCTGGACCTGAACCGGACCTGGACCTGAATTTTCTGTACCGGTACCCACCCCTAGTCCCTGGTAATGTCGTGTAGTTGTGTCAAAATCATGGTCGATACAAGGAAGAACAACGCAATGAACTGTCATCTGACAGTCGAGCTGATTAGTTAGTCAAGAGGATGATTGACCAATCAGCTTCCTGTCCTCCTTCCCAGGGCCAATCTGTGTGTCCTCCTTCCCAGGATGCCCTGATGAATATCCTGTTCTCCTTCCCAGTGTAATCTCCATCTTGTGTTCTCCTCCCCAGGATGAGCTACTGACCAGCGTGATGATATACTGGACAACTGGCACCATCACTTCATCCATGAGGTTTTACAAGGAGGCGTTTGCTGGAAAAGCATTGGAAACCAGGGGGTAGGGTTTGTGTTATTGGTGGTTATAAGCTTTGAACCTAAGGACCCATGGCATGGCTAAAGCGTTTGCTTTTTTTTTTTTTTTTTTTTTAAATAGATTCAGAGAGTGTAGTTTTCAACTTCATTTGCACTTTTTTACAGTTATTAAGAGCTTTATGCAATTCAAATCCACAGGTCGACCATTTCCTTTCAAATTTCTTTGACACACACTTCTCTTCGAAACCTCTGAGCAAATGAACACAGCACAGCAAAACCTATTTTGTTTTCATCGACGTTTTGGGGCGCCACCATGTTGGGTCTTACGTCACACATGCGCCATCTTGCATCCTTATAGATTGCGCCATTGTAAGCGGGGTGACTTCTGATGGGAAGATGCTTCGCTCCCATTGTATTTTCTCCTTTCTAACTCTTTCTAAGTCTTACATCAAATTATTTTTGTTGCACTTGTTTTCTGTGACGTAATAGCAATGACGTGTTTTCTTAGTGCCCGATCACATACGCCGTGCGATCGTCGTACGATTTTGATGCAATTTCCAATGAGGCTGTGCCAGACCCATCGTAACCCTCGACAATGATCTAAGACAACGTTTCGTGTAGAAAGATTTTTCAGGACTCGTGCATAGTCCTAAGGGCGCGGTCATTAATGTCGTGTGACCGTCGTACGATTTTGATGCAATTTAATTTTCAAGATAGCTGTGATGTAACCAACCACCTACAAGGATCTAATAACAGCCTTTTATATAGCAAGTCCCCAAAAATGACCTGAGTTAACAATCGTACGATGATCGTGCGACGTTTGTGACCGATCGTAACGATCGCAAGACTTACAAGACCGCCGTTGATGAGATTCATTAGCCACGTATGTACGCAGTTAATAGAATTTTTCATCAATCAGTGACTACATTATAAAGGTTAACATACTAACCTCTAAATTTTCGATGGCTATTAGTCCATCTTGATCACGGAGTGACCTAGTTCTCGCGAGAGTTGGAAGAAGTAGGAGAGTGTGTGACCGCGTCTTTACTCTCTTAGCATGCAGGTAACCGTACCGACTGGAATGGCGGCGTTCCCTCACGAACTAGGCCACGTCCCGGAGGCCTGGTGTGCCCCGTTCTACACTAACCTCGTTCACTACACCCTCATGTCGGACGGCGGGCACTTCGCTGCGTTCGAGAAGCCAGCCTTACTGGCCGCGGACATCCGAACTTTCGTCAAGAAGGTCGAAAGTCTTCATACATCCAATTAATGCACGCCAAACGTCAAGCCGCTAAGCCTTTCTAAGATCACAAAATAAAATAGCTGTTTGAAGTGGCCACAAAGTCCACCCAAATTTCTTCGCATTTACTGACAAAAAGAAAGCAATTCTCCTTCTAACATCACAAAACCCCCACACAATAGAAAATGTGGGATTTTTCGTCGTCCATTGTCATCAAAAAAAAGGAGTCGAACCCAATAACCCAGGATTTACAGAATTCACTTTCACTAGTTTAAGACTAGAGTAGACACTTGTGATATTGTTTATACACTGTTCGAATCACTTGTGTTACCTGCAATTATCCCACGGGCAAGAATTTGCAATTTGTAGGAAGTAAAACATGCATGCTAATTCACATTATATAATAAAGTACCCACTGGGTTTTCGAGTTATGCTCTTGACCTACATACAGACCCATAGATGGCATAATTGAAATAACTTCCTGACAAGGCGAAAATCTCAGAGGTATTGGAGCTAGTGAGAGCGACCTCATGCGACATTAAGAGCTATTGCAGCACTGTGACTGCATGTGTCCGCTTAGTCGATTAAAATCAGCATTCAGGTCACGTAATGTGTAGTGGTTTATCGTTGTACCTTTATTTTCTCAAGATCAAGGCTGTGGAAAAAGTCATTCTGAGGTAATCATGAACTCTGAACAAAACCGTTTTCCTCATATTATTATATCATTTACGTATTGATGCCAATCATTTCAAATTTCGAAACAAAGTTAGATACAATGGACCAATCGTCTCGAGAACACCAAGTGTACACTGTACCGGTACCCACACATAATATGCACTATACAAACAAAACAAACAAACAAACACACAAATAAAGCATTTTATTCTCTTAAAGACCAAAAACGATTAATATCTACTTGCGGTTTATATCTGATGCCTTTACCAAAAGATTCCATTCCATTATAACGTTCAACTTATAAACTCTTCAAGACAGTCAGTGCATTCAGAATCTTCCTGTTGGCAGCAGCGCCGCCTTGCGATACATACGTGTAATACACACAATGTATCCCTGTCGTTTTTTTCATCGCCGAGAGGCTTATATCTTACATCTTATTCTTCTTTCAAGCCATTCCTTTCTATTCTACATTGACGGATGTTATATATAGATTTGGGTCTCTTAAAAGTCAAAAACTGTTCCTCCGATTTACATCTACGTACATACGGTTCAAATATGATGTCTTTTAATATTCCATTTTATCATAACGTTCAACTTATAAACTCTTCAAGACAAATCAAAGTGCACTCAGAAGTATCTTGTTGGCAGTAGCGCCGCCGTGCGATACATACTTGTAATGCACGCAATGTGTCCCTGTCGTCTCTTCCATCGCCGAGAGGCTTACCAAATCAAGCAAAGTTGAGAAATGTCAGTACAATAATTATGTACATCACGAAAGGAAAATAATTTCATTAATGAAGTCACGGCCTTGACTATCCCTTCATGCGGTGAAGAAATAAATATTGCAAAACATAGCGGTGTGGCAGATCTCTGCATATGAACTTCATTTCCCTCGGTCACGGTTAAACGGAACACAGGCGCCGGCTCGTGTGCCTATGTGGGTCTTCTCTCAAGCTCTGCGCACGATTTGTATATTGATATTCTCAATGTCAAGGCCGAGTAGAGCTATAGGCTAGATTTATCATCTGACTCTAAAGCTGGGAAAGATGATAGTTTCACTATGGTCGTAACTTCAACCCTTATCTCATTCTTCTTTCAAGCTATCAATTCCTTTCTCCGCCGACGGATGTTATACATTGGGGTAGAACAAAGGAAACAATGCAAGAAAGATGATCCATTTGAATCGTCTGGCTCAAGTTCAATTTATCACATTCAAAAAGAAGGTCATGTTTTCGGTAGCGTTCGTGTGTGTGTGTGTGTGTGTTTGTATGCGAGTGTGTGTGCTTGTGTGTGTGTGTGTGTGTGTGTGTGTGCGTGTGTGTGTGTGTGTGTGTGCTTGTGTGCGGCGTGTGTCTTTGTATGCATGTGTATCTGTGTTTTTATTTTGTATCATGTTCTTTATAATGGTATTTCATATCAACCACTAATATCGGTACGATAACGTAGAAAAAATATCTATTTCATAATGGGCTTTTTTGTAGTATGGACTATATGCACAATGCAATAAGTGTTAGGGGTACGCCTCAATCCATGAATCATTCTCAAGCTTGGTTTACCCTGAAAGGTCAATGACCGATTAAAAGAAAAGATAGCATCGGTGTGTTAAAAGAGTAATAGTGTGAAGTTTATAGGATTATGAACTATATGAACAATGTAATAAGTATTAAGGTGAAGCCTCATTAATCCATAAATATTTCTCAACCTCGGTTCACCCGGAAAGGTCAATGACCGCTCAAAAGATAGCATCTATATGTCAAAAGATTGAAAGTGTGAAGAATATTGCATCATGAACTATATCCATAATGTAAAGTATAAAACGCATGAGAGATTGACTCAATCTATAGAATAATACTTCTCAAGCTTGGTTCACCAAGAAAAGTCGATGACTGATTAGAATGAATTTAAAGATAGTATCGACATTTTAAAAGATTGAAAGTGCGAAGAATAACCTTTTGTATCTTTCAATTATCCAAAATATGCGAAGTGAAACCGAGAGGTCAACACATCGTCCATAATACATGATAAAGGAATTGTGATGTGGCGTTATTGATGGGAAGTGGAGCGAAAATTATTATGCTTTTCTTACATGAAATATTGCCGACAGGAACAACAGATTTATTAAGCGATGGTTGTTAATCTGAAAACTTGAAATATTAAAGAAAATTAGCATATTTTAGACGTATAAGTTATTTGCAATAAAGAGTATTGAAAACTTTGTAATGATTTTACATTTCATGAAAACTTTATTGCCTTTCATATTGAAATTTACATCAAATATAACGTTGATGACTTATTACTAGAAATACTACAGAAAATTAGCATGTTTCAGCTGTACAAATTATTTGAAATAAAAAGTAATGAAAAATTAGTAATGCTTTTTCATTTCCCGTTGGGAAAACTTCATTGCCTTTTGTATTGAAATGTACATCAAATACAGTGTTGATGATTTATTACAAATATCTATCAATTTTGAAAATGAACCCTCAAAAACGGCGGATTTTGATGGCATTCAAGGTCAATCGCTGCCGCTAACGTAAGTTGTACAGTACTGGAACGGTCCATATACTCCTATAGCGGTTACTATTAATACTTTCGATTAGAAAGGGCAAATATAGCTATTTGTTTTCTACGCGCGGCGTTTTCACATTAAGAAATTGGATGTGCAATATTTCAACCTCACCAGAGTGTAGAAAGAGGTGGTACACCTTTAAGCAAAATGTGTCGGGATATGAAGAAATGAAGCGAAGAAAATGACAAGACGATAGACAGAAACTAACAACACGTAATTAAAACACGAAGCCGAGTGTGACCTTCAAGGCACTGGGATTGATGAAGCTCTCTAGATTGCGGATACGGTGTACATTTTTATAATCATTCTTGATAAATTAACATTTTTTAACAGGTTTTAAAATGAGCTTAAATTTAGTTCATCTGATACAATGGTCCGCCATCTATAGCGTAAAAAATTATTATAATCTATGGATGTTTGATTATGTTAAATAAAATTAATTGCCAAATATTTAACTCGTGTAATCAAATATCCTTAATATTGCAAGAAAACATGAAAAATATATTATTTGTTAGTACTGAAATTAAAAATCAAAAATGCCTGTCCATAACTTTTCAAATTTTTGAAATTGTTGCCAATGAAATTTTATAAACAGTCACTCAATTTGTTGGCTCTATCGTAAGCTGTTTTGGTGTTATTCGACCTTAAAGTTGGCCCAGGCCTCAAAAGCCCCCCCACCCCACCCCTGAATAGGAGGGGGTATTTAACGTATGCTTTAGGTGTCGATCATGAAGTATGTCTTTACTCATAATTTACGATGCTTAAGGTTCCGTGTAGTACTTTTATAGATGTACTTGAGGTTAGAACATTTCATCTCACTCCTACAAACTGGATGATTTAACTGTGCAATTTCTTTGCTAGCACGCCTTACATCGTGTGATTGAAACACTCATTACAACCCTTCATTTCCGCTTGCGTTCCATTGTGATTCTTCAAGTCATCGATCGATGACTTCCAGTTGTATCCAAGCTGAAGTAGATGCCTGAGTCTGAGAACAGAATAGCTGACGGACTTATAGTCTGTGCCGGTAGACATACCAAAAACCTACCACTGGCACGATTCTGTCAATTTTGGTCATAGATTTTCTTGAGGAGACAACATTTGAGCGATCGTTACCTTAGTAGCTTTAGTTCCTTCAGTGCCTTTGAGGAACATCGGGCCTTCCTTTCCTCTTACTTACATATGGCCTGTGGTAGAAAAACGAAAAACCTATCCCTGGCATAATTCTGTAAAATTTGTTCATAGATTTCCTTACACAACTTTCCCTGAGAAGGCATCAGTTGAGCGATTATTATCTTTAAGTTAGTAGCTTTAGTTCCTCCAGTGCATTTGAGGAACATCGGGTGGTCCTTTCCTCTTGCTTACATATGGCCTGTGGTAGACAAAAGAAAAAAACCTATCCCTGGCGCATGATTTGTCAATTTTGGTCATTGATTTCAACTACTTTCCCTGAGAAGACAGTTGAGCGATCATTATGTTAGCATCTTTTAGTTCTTCCAGTGCCTTTGAGGAACATCGGGCTGTCCTCTCTTATTCTCTTATCATACGAGGGTTGTTCAATAAGTAATAACTCTGACCCACTTGCAGTTGTCTGATCTAGATGAAATTTTGCATGTGTAATGATTCATACCACTATAGTGTATGTTGCAAAACAGAGCTCTGAACCAATTGTGGTTTCTGATTTACTGGTGTTTGAACTGAGTTAGGTGTGAAATGGACCAGGTGTGAAATGGAGCCAGTCGAGTGTCGCTCAGTGATCCGGTTTTTGTATTTGAAAGGACGCACACCAAAGGAGACTTTTGATGAAATGAAAAAAAAACTTATGGTGATGATGCCCCATCATATGACCTTGTAAAACGCTGGCATCCTGAATTCAAACATGGCCGGAAGTCTGTGGAAACAGCTCCCAGACCTGGTCGTTCCTCTTCTGCCATCGATGTGGAAACTGTGGAATCAAAGTTATCGGTTTTGTTATCTGTGGGAACTGAAGTAAAGCAGGTGATTATACATGCTGGGACGAACAATGTTGGTAGGGACTCTCTGGAAGAAATAGAGACCAAGTTTAGAAATGTGTATGAAGAAGTCAGGAAATATCAGCCAGGATGTGAGGTAGTGTTCACAAGTCTGCTACCGAGGGGAGATTGCAAGATGAAAAATGATATGGCAATGCAGGTAAACAACCTTCTAGAACGTCTGGTGAGCCATCTTGAAGGCGCCAGGTATGTGGACTGCACAAACATATTCATGGTAGAAGGTTTGATAGATACCAGCATGTTTAGCAAAGACGGTCTACATGTGAGTAAGAAAGGCACCGAAACTTGGGCCCGGTCTATCATGGACAAAACAGGTCTAGATTTATGTGATCCTGACTGTAAGACACAGGGAAATAAACACTACAGAGAGATTAAACAAAGCATGCAGAAATGCCAAGTGTGTGGTATTAATGGTCACAATGTCAATATATGTAGACACAGAATTCAGTGTTTCACTTGTGGTCAATATGGGCATAAGTCAAAATATTGTAATCTTGTATGAGTCTTTGGCAATGAGGAAAATGCCTGCAAACACTGTAATGAAAGAAACACAATGTCAATAATGTCATGGAATGTAAATGGTTTGTTGTCAAAGCGAGAGGATCCTGACTTCATTAACTTCCTAAAACAACATGATATAATTGGATTGCAAGAGACGTGGACACAAGACAAGGACGACGTTCCCCTGGAAGGGTATGTAGTTTACACCAGTAATAGAAGTAAGAAGAAATCTGCTATAAGAAATTCTGGAGGATTGGCTCTTTTTATTCGAGAAGAACTTAACAAAGGTGTCAAAAGACTATCAAGCCAATCTAAAAATGTTATTTGGTGCTCCCTTGACAAAGACTTTTTTAGATGGGAAGCTAATCTGATACTTGGTATTGTTTATGTCTCACCTGAAAATTCGCCTATACACAACACTGAAGATATTTTTCAGATAGTGGAATCAGAATTGTCCCAATACATATCAGACATGGAAAATTGTGAGTATGTGATAATGGGAGACTTTAATGCTCGAACAGGAACTCTAAGTGATTATGTGGTAGAAGGAAAGGATGATGACAAATTTGTACCCCTTCCACATGATTACTTGGTCGACATAGCTCCTCCCCCAAGGTTTTCTCAAGATAAGTGCATTAATGGATTTGGTTACAGTCTGATAAATCTATGCAAGACAGCAAATTTAAGAATTGCTAATGGAAGACTGTACGGGGATAAAAATGTAGGTAGCTACACCTGTATAAGGGACCACATTCTGACTAAGGATGGAAACCCTGGTAAAAGTGTTGTTGATTATGTACTAATCAAAGACAGTATGCTTAACTCCATCTCAGACTTCTCAGTAGTAACCAGAGCTGAATCTGATCATATGCCCCTGGTTACTAGGATACACACAAATAGGGTTTCACCACAGATTAAAGACAACTTACATACTGCAAATAATACAACTCGTTACAAGTGGTATGAGGATAGGTCAGAAGAATTTAGGAACTTATTACACGGACAAAGTGCACAAGCTCTCCTAGAACAAGTAAATTTAAATCTTCAACTGAATGAATTAGATGCTGCTGTAGAAAAAATAGGTGAAATGCTGGAGATGGCTGCTGCACCCATGAGACAAAAACCAAGGCAAAGAGTGAATACACCAAACAATCAAGAAGAATGGTTTGATTTGGACTGTAAACAGGCAAAAAAAGTTCTAAGTAGAAGTCTTCATAAATACAGGCGGGTTCAATGTGAAAATAATTGGAAGATTTTTAAACAAGCAAAACTAGAATATAAAGCATTAGTGAGGGCTAAAAGGAGAGCACATAGGGAAAACATGAGAACTAAATTGAGAACTGTACAGAGGGATCCAAAGGAGTTTTGGAGGTTAGTTAAAGGAAAGAAAGTAAATAGTATGGGTAACATAGGTGCACAAGAGTTTGCAAATTATTTTGAGGGGCTATACAATGAGAGTGGAGAGGATTACACAGTGGAGGAAAGCATCAACATTACTGAACTTCTTCAGAACATGTTGTCCCACTCAGACCAATTTATCGACAGTTTAGATGAAGAAATAACTGAACAGGAAATATTAGATAGTGTCAAGAACTTGAAAACAGGCAAAGCATCAGGAATAGATAATCTTCTACCAGAGTTCTTCAAAGAAAGCATATCAGTCTTACTACCATACTTGAAAATCTTATTTAACAAATGCTTTAATTTTGGGGTCATTCCACGTCAATGGACCGTAGGTATCATAAATCCGTTATTTAAATCTGGGAGGAAGGACGAGGTAGAAAACTATAGAAGTATAACGTTATTGTCAGTTTTTGGTAAATTATTCTTAACAATCCTGGGAAAGAGACTGAACAATTGGGGTGAATCAGGGGAAAAACTGGTTGAGTCACAAATGGGATTCAGAAAAGGGTACGGAGTTTTAGACAATCTCTTCTGCTTAAATTCTATAGTAAATAAATACCTTACAAGACCCCGGGGACGTTTTTATTGTGCATTCGTTGATTTTCAAAGGCATTCGACAGTGTGAATAGAGCATACTTATGGATAAATTGCTACAAGGGGGGTTAAGTACCAAAATGGTAAAGCTTGTACAAGCACTGTATGAAGAGGTAAAATCATGTGTTAGAATTAATGAGGAGATAAGTGGGATGTTTAATTGCACTAAGGGAGTACGTCAGGGTTGTATTCTTTCTCCCTTCTTATTTGCATTTTTATAAGAGATTTAGATGATCACTTAAAACAAAGTGGATGCAGGGGTATCCAAGTGGGAGATGTAGAAATATTAAGTTTGATGTTTGCAGATGATTTAGCCCTGTGTGCTGACTCAGTAATAGGGCTGCAAAGGGTACTAAATGCTTTAAATACATACTGTTCAAAATGGCAACTGACAGTAAACTTGGTTAAGACAAAGGTGATGGTATTTCGGAATGGTGGCAAACTGAAAAGAACCGAAAAGTGGTATTATTGTGGTAAAAAGGTAGATGTGGTGAATTCATATAAATATTTGGGGATAACAATTTCCTCCAGTGGAAGGTGGTTTAAGGCGCAGGAAACTCTAGCGGCTCAAGCATCAAAAGCTACATTTTTACTGAAGAAAAGAATTCACAAATTTGGAGCTATATCACCAGAATTAGTTTTTAAATTGTTCGACACCATGATACTTCCAGTTCTGATGTATGGGTGTGAAATATGGGGTTTCCATACAGGTAATCAGTTGGAGATAGTACACAATAAATTTTGTAAATTCTACCTTGGGGTAGGGCAGAACACACCCAACATAGCAGTAAGAGGAGAGTTAGGCAGGCATCCCTTGTACGTTCTTAGGTATAGCAGAATCATTAAGTTCTGGCTGAAAGTGTTAGAAATGGATAACAACAGATATACAAAGAAGTGTTACAGGTTGATGTATGAACTTGATCAGGTTAACAGGAAATCATGGGTAAGCCAGGTAAAACAATTGCTGTTCGCTTATGGTCTTCAAGAAGCATGGTTCAACCAGGGAGTTGGCAACATAGAAGAATGTATTCATGTATTCAAGAAAAGAGTGAAAGGGGGGCTATACAAGCATGGAACAATCAGATAGAAATCACAGCTAGGTTACAAACATACTGCACAGTTAAAGATAGATTCAATGTGGAAAGTTACCTCAATGTTATTAATGTTATTAACCACAGGAAAGCCCTATCCCAATTAAGATGCTCCTCACATGCACTCAACATAGAAAAAGGTAGACACAATAAGACTAGAAGAGAAGCAAGGTTATGTCAATTATGTGAAGAAGGACTGATAGAAGATGAGTATCATTTTGTCATGGAATGTCCATTTTTTAATGCATTAAGAAAAGAACATCTGCCCAGTTTCTACGTTAAAAGACCAGACCCAAACAAGTTTAGAGAGTTAATGAAAGGACCAACAGTCAATACAACGAGACAGCTAGGAAGGTTTGTATATAAGGCTTTTATTCTAAGACAGCAATGCATTAACGTCCAACATTCGTCGTCCTTGTCCACGTAACCCTGTTCTCTGTTGTGGATTTTGTTGATTTATGAGTCTAGTTACATTTTTTCTTTGCCATTTATTTCGATTGCCCTTTATGTCCTATGTGATAAAGTATTTCCTTGTTTTGATGATATGTAACACATTATGATTTACGGTTGATTTACTTTTTGGTTACAACTACATTTGATTTATTGATTTGTATTGGAAATTAAAGTTGCATTATTATTATCATTGTTATTATTAATTTCTTATGATTTTATTTAACTGTGTTTCCCTGTTGTGCATATTGATTAACACTTAATGTTTTGCAAACAATGCCTTGTTTTGTTTTTTGTTACAATATGTGTCCTGTGGCTTTTAAATTGATTAAGTTGCATTACGTCTGTGATAATTTATTTGATGATGTGTTTCCATGTTGATAATTATCATTTGTTCTTTTACCATTAATCTGAAATTTTGTACAATTTGTTCCCTTGATTTAAATTGGTCAAGTTAAATTAAATTAATTGTTGTTTGCATTTAAGTTATATTATGCTTTTGTTTATTCATGATTTAGAATTTATGTTGTTTATCTATGATTTAGAATTTTATGTTATTCCGTGTTTCTGGTGATACTTTTCTTATGGTTTATATGATTTACTTTTAAGTAACAGATATGTTCGTCGTGTTTATGATTTGTGTTACATTATGTCACTCAGTTTTATTACTATTGTATTTGCTATGGCCCATAGGTGGCAAAAAGCAAGAAATAAAGTTCATTCATTCATCGATGAGGCATCTGTTGGAGGACCAACCTGGGGTGTCCTACAAAAACGGTGTCCAGAGCTGCATCAAACGATGGGAGAAATGCATAACTCTGGGTGGCTCCTATGAAGAGAAAGACTTATAACTGTGCCAAGTTTCATTAATCTCCTGCTATGGGAAATGAGTCAGAGTTTGCTTATTGAACTACCCTCGTAAGAAAAAGATCAAGATCTCTCAATTTTGGTTATAGATTTCTTTACACTGCTTTCCCCCGAGAAGGCAACAGTTGAGCCATCATTACCAAAGCACCTTTAGTTCCTTCCGTGCCTCTAAGGTAAATCGAACAGTCCTTGCCTCTCATCTCGCGATCGGTATTGTTCTTTTTTTCTCTGCTCTGTACCGTGAGTAACTTCAAAGTCATTCTCTACTTTTGATCTTAAGATCAATCTTAGTCTTTTCCTGATTCATCTTCCACTCATTTTCAAATATCAGCTTCCGGTCAAAATCGTTTCGCCAAGAAACAGTTACTCAAGCAACTGGGTGACGGTAAGACTTTCAGACACTGCCACAATGCTTTCGTCGCCTGTGACATTGGAGGGATCCGGTTGGAGAGCAGATTTATACCCTAGTTAGAATTGATATACAAAAGAGATCTTGTCAGAAAACAATTTTATCCTAACTATGAATTAATATGCAAAAGGGGAGGAAACAAACTCTAGTAGCCCAAAGAAAACTCACATTCGAAGGTCAATGTGGATCTTAAAAAAGTCAAAGCCAATGTCCTAACATATTTTCCTGATGGGCTTAAAAACGTATTCTCCAAGCAGATCCTACGGTGCCACAAGATAGTATCAAAGCTGTACCAAGGAGTATAGCCGGCCAAAGGGAGTCAAATGGTGGGTTTGATACTAAATTACGCATCCTTGGATCTGCTTGGAGATTATTGAAAACTTACACAATGTAGTTGCAACAGTAGAACAATGTTAAACTTTCTTACAACGCAAAGGTATACGCGGATGGAATTTTCAACGACCACTGTCGCCTTCTTTGGCATCATTACTTGTCAGTGCTTCTTCAAGATCAATACTGCGACAGTGGTCGTTGAAAATTTGTTCCGTGTATACCTTTGTGTTGGAAGAAAGTTTAGCAATGTTATGTGATTACTACCAACACAGACGAACTTCCAAAAAGGAAGTTGCGACAACTTATATCTTGTTGCCTAGAATGGTCCTGCAAATCCGCGCTATCCCGATGTAATAATATTTTGCAGTATATATGGAAACAAACTATCATATGCGCCGAGTAGCAGTTACTCAAGCAACTAGATATGATTTGGGAAACGATCATGCAGACGTTTTGTGTAGCATCCAATACCTTTCGTCAGTGGCACAATATAGTTGGTGATTTGAGCTTTTACAGCGTTGCCAAGCTGACTGGATATGGTCATGCTGAAGTTGCTCCTCGTAAGTCATCACACGCTATGAGTCTGTCGTCTGTCAACCATCTTTTAAATCTGTTCACGACGAGTAAAGTTTACTTTTTGCCATGCTTAAATGATCAGCAATACGCTAGGAACGTCGTGCATGCGTCCAATACGAGCGTATGTTTGACGATCCGCTAAGACCTCGTCTAGGGATGTCGCCCTTGTGGATATGATTGAATTGCAAAGAGAAGTAGAACGACCTTTGGTCACAGACCCGAAGTAAATGTATTCCAATCCGTGCAACAGAAGGAAGTCGTAATGAAACAAATGCGGCACCGTTAGGTAACTCTATTGCCCCCATAGTTGACCTCAAAGTCATACAGGCAGAAACCCTCTGGAGACAATAAAGTTTGGTCAATGCTTCCGACATAAAGCCACAGAAAGAAATGTTTATGGATGACATCTGTCCGATTTTGAAAATGAAAGGAACTTTTTCCTCCCCAAGGATGGTGATATGACAAGAAGGTGCCGAAAAGGGAAAAATATAGTAGGATATGTAGCCTTGATTTTACTTGCAGAAATGGCAATGGTATATAGTATTAAAGGTACATGCAGCAATGGCCGAAGTTGTAGACGTGCAAAAAAGAACACTGACTAGAATGAGTTCGGAGCCGATCTTTTGTGACCCAAAAAGCGGAATTACTGACCCCATAAGTTCTGCATGCTGTGTCATCAGAATACGCAGCATTAATACGCCAGACGTGCCTAGATTGGGCGTGTACACAATGCGAAAAGGCACTGTTAAACCAGTCCGTGACCAAAAGCTGAAGTAGTGGGATTATATCCGCTACATCAGTGTGCCAAATAACGCGTAAACCGGAAAGTAGGGCACGTTATGAAGCAGGGAAAGCAATACATCACAACTAAGTCACAAGGCCACAGGATTAAGCGAAGTTACTGCTTTCTTTGACCCCGTTGTGCCAGAGGTCCTGGGGTCGACACACCCTGACGTCGTGCCCTTGGGAAATTTTCAGATTACCGGGTATAATTATAATACATATAAATTGATTCATCGTAGGCACTCAAATCACCTACATCTAAATGTTGTCGCAGCATTTTTCACTTTTCCTCAACCAAAAGACTTCATTGCAGGTTTCGGTTTTGCTCGCATCCATGAGGGCCACCATTTTGTTTCCCATGGGAGTGGTGCATGGTGGGAAGGGTTGTCGCCATTTTGATGTGGTAATTTTGTCTTGTTCTGACTCTTCGAATGTGTACTGTGAATGAAATACACTTATGTTCTGAGTGAAAGTTTATTGCTTATACGATATCGCACCCCTCTACCGAAACCTCAAAACAACTCTACAACTTTCAATCAAATCTCCATTGAGTAACCCTTTGGTAAAAACGATATAACAGCGTTCGTATGGACACCTATATTTTCTGTAAAACTTCACATGCTTACACATGTCCGTATACAATATTGGTACTGTTATTGCAATTTCTTTCTGTATATCATTCCAAACTTATCCTTTTATATGATACATTTGTACAGTATGCATATTCATAATTGTAAAACTGTCTATCTTTTTGTCTTATATTTGGAAGAACCATTTATGTTTTCTGTTGTCAAAGACAACGAAATGGATTATGCGAAGGGATTTAAGCGTGTATTTCACTGAAGTTGCTGCACGTTGGCGACCTCGTCATGGCCGACCATTTGACAAGAGCCAAAAACCAAACATTTTTACTCTCGTTTTAGCCATACTTGTATGTTTTGCACGATATTTCTATGCTGAAATTAACGGTAACACAAATCTAATTCAGATCGCAGCAATGCCACCAACATGGCACAGTCCAGTGAGATACACTCTTTACGTATACCCTTTAGCTAGTTACATCGCACTGTATTTGACAGAACGTTCGATCGTGTAGAAATAACTAATTTGTCGCCACTGTGGGTACACCACGCCGTTGCCACAACCTCTTTGTGTCAGAATCGCACCGATAATCTCTCATTGATTCTGACGCTTATCGTGATCCTCACGCATCGTTTCATTCTGCAGCAATTTATCCAACGTCTGGAAATCCAATTGACATGTGAACCCGATTGTAACATGATCTATCCAGCCTCAAGGAACAGGCTTCGTTGGTATGTTGTTTCTTTAAGAAATTCAATTTTATTTCGGCCGTTTTTCTGGTAATGTATATTCAGTTTCCTGATATTGCTACCGGTTTTCTGACAGCCTAACGCCTGCATAAATTCGGCAAAAAGAAAGCCGTTGGAACTCTTGGAACCAGAAAGGTGATATAAAATCAGAAAACTGCACATATGAAGCAAATATTGTACATTAAAGTTCATTTGAGTAGGTAAGTGACATAGAATGAGAACAGATAAACTGCACGTTGTTCAACTAAGAAATTTCATTCACCGTCTCTCTATTTTGTGAGAGTAGTAAAGCAGACCATCTACATCAAGGCATACTTTTTGTTGGGGGGGGGGGGGGGGCGGTACCGACTTCTGAAGAGCTTTGACCTAGTGCTGAGGTCACGTGCTGAAAAAATCACGTGTCTACAGTACTCGGGACACATAGCTGAAAGAGACCTAGAGATTTCGTTGGAAATTCAGGTGAGTGGAATGTCTTGAGTTGGAGAATAGTTTGTTTCTTTTTTCTTTAATATAAAAACAGGAGGCCTATAACTGCTAAGGAGGCTTGATATTACGACTAGAAGTTAGAAATGCCACAGCTCCAGCTGTCCACTTGATTATAATCTGATAGAGATGAAGTTATCAATAACTTGTACCTTTGGTTTTTGATTTTGCAAACACATACCATGTGTAGTCTGTAGATATACAATGTAGAGGATGTTGTATGTACTTATTATTCAGGACCTTCCACATATGTATGTTGATTCGGTTAACATATGGATGACATCCACGTACACATAAATTTTGTCAGTAGCAAAATAAGCAAAGCAGTTGCAAAAGGAGCAAATATATATGCCCTTAAATGAAAAAGAATAACGGAAAACAGGTAATTATGCCAAAGTTAATTCAGCGTGAGAGAACAAAATGAAGAATCTATTGTTCGGCATATCATACTCATCATATCATGTGCGTTTAGTCAGATGCCATACTTTGTACCTCGAAAACTGTTGTGCAATAAAGTTATTATTATTTGTCAAACCTTCCAGACTGCGTAGATTTCAAAAGGCATTTTTGCCAAACTTTGTCTTCTTATGATCGCCTTTGTTAGGATGTTCACAGAGGATGTCATCAAATCACCATGACCCTATATATAACAGCATGAAAGGAGGCATGTATAAGCAATTTCACGGTTCTGAGTACGCATGTTCAGTGACAGGAATTGTGGGTAATACGTCAAAGGTGAAACCCTTTACTAGAAAACAGTTCGTTCTCTTGTCTCGATTGGCATAACAATGTGCAGACGACATTTGTTTATGTCTCAGAGGCTTCACCTTTGACCCATTACCCACAGTTCCAGTCGCTGCACATGCGTACTCGCAACCATGAATGTGGTCATTAAGAGTTACTGTTTTGCCCTGGGTTCGCGCATAATTACTACATACAGTGCCCAGTATAATACATTAAATATGACGAAGGCCACAGGGAAGCCGATGCGACTGAAATGGTCCACAGCGTCGGCAATGTCCATCCCCGTCATCTTTTTCTTGGATCTGACCAGAGGGTCCGGAAGGGGAAGTCCGACACCCTCTTTCTTGCCAAGAACTTTTCCATTCACGCCGTTTTCTGAGTCACCGTCCATCTGTAGGCAGTATGAAATAGTAGGAATGTTTAGTTGAATGTTGCTGCCTTTGATAGATATTATCCATGTAGTGGACACAAACAGACGCATAGGTATAGGTCGTAATTTTAAAAAAATGAAATTTTCCTTGATGCACAAGAATAAAGATACTTTACATGGGAATGTTTTCTCTATTACTATGTTTCAATGGACTCATAATCAGTCTTATTGTAAAAATCCTATCAGTGGTGAATTGAATGCGTCGTGTGCTTTGTAAAACAAGAGAATACTTGCAAGCCCCGTACGTATATAGTCCTTACCCATACCGTATGGACACTGCTATTTTTGACATAAATGAGGGGTGATAAGCAAAATAAGAAGACAATTTGTTGATATCATAGAACATAAAAAAACAAGATTTTCTTATTGCCCCTCAAATTATTTTTAACCTAATTCTTAGGGCCTGTTGATTAGATGGAACCTGCGAATTAGAATATAATACTGAAGGGTTTTTGATGCACGTGGAGCTAGTCACTTCAAAAAATTATCATCTTTAGAAAAGCATCTGAAGTTTGGTCTAGTTAAAAATAATGAAGTATTAACAAAGTTTACAGAGACGGTGGGCGCCATAGCCTTCCTGCAACCTATGATCCACTGCTTACTCAGTCACGTGTCCTATCTGCATAAAGTGACGTCACAACAGCAGTGGATTGTTCATTCCTTGACAAAGACAGGTGCTGTTCCGTCGAAACCAGTTCAATAACAAAGTTTACTATAAATGATGAACTCATGCACGCACTTCTGAGGTTCACTTGTAGGTTAATACTACGCGTGTTAGGCTTTGAAAAATGAATTCCAACACTACAACAAATGCACTCTCGTGCAAAATCAAGTTCACTACTAGTACACCCCATCTAACTCCTGTCAACTAGATCCACGAGGACTAATAATTTGGTGAAACAAGATCTTACTCTAACTCCTCATTAGTACAAGAGAAACGACTCTTGAAACGCCGACACAACGTTAAGAGATTTGAGATAAATCAAGCTAAAATAATAGCGCCCCTCTTGGCTTACCCAGGCCAACAGGGACAACTCTAGCATAGCCTAAACGTACGAATCTGACTACAGCGGCTTTTTATATTACAATGATAAAGCGGTTGTATTCTTTACTGCCCATTTGGCAAATCCTACCTTCTCCCTTTGATACATATTACCGTAAGCCTTTACGACGCACTAGAATTGATACATAATGTAGATTTATGAGTTTGACTTAGAGCCCGTGCGCCAAAAATGTGCTGCGAATGACAGAGTATGCGTTAAAAGTCTTACTGCAGGAACGTTGACTAGAGTCAGTTCGAGAAGAGGTCAAAATGTGAATTTTTGATCGCACTAGGGATACAAAGTTAGCGCACCTTTGGGGATTCGTGCTCATAACGGTAATAAAAAGATGAAATTAAGATTCTTGCGATAATCTGTGGAGAGGTGAAAGGTTTGTGGCCATCGGTGTCCTGGTAATTCAAAGGGGAGTTGTTGATTGTAGGAAGGGGACCGAGGAATGTAATTCGGAATTGATTTTCTATCTATCTCGATTGCTCACCCGGATTCTCCTGGAGATGTAGTTCACCGCGGCGAACTCGATGAGAGCCAGGAACACGAAGAGTTGGCAGCCGAGTAGCCAGACGTCCACAGCGCGCACGTACGATACTTCCGGCATGGCGATGATTCTCCCACTCTACAAGAAACAACAACAACAACATGCTGTACCAAATATCACAATTGATGTATACGTAAAAGTGGTATCTCACTGCACTTGGGGCACAGATGAGTCACTGCGGGGTTCGAAATATTACTCGACGAAATTCAGAGATAAAGAACGAATTTTCTTACGTTTGTGTACCCTTGTTGTCTTGCTTTTAACCCTCAAGCACCCGACCTTTTTTTGCGACTAAAATGACCGAGTGGGGTCCAAACGGACCCCAAAATGTTTTGTTCATAAAATCTCAGTTCCAATTCCTATCGGTGATAATTGTGCATACATTGCTTCGTCAATGTAAGAGGAATATTTCGACATGTTGAGGTGTTGCTAATTCCACCTCGTTATCATAATTTATGCAAAAGATCAGAAGGACCAGTTTTGCACTAAACCTATTCTGACCAGAGAGGGGAATTTTGAGGCCCTCAGCAACCTTTATGTCGCATAACTCACGAACGGCTAGTGCTAAATTTACGAAACTTGGTTATATATCACAAAATATTGTTAGCAACATTTTTTTGTCAATAAAGTAAACTTATCATTATTTGGGGTTGCCATGGCAACGGAATTATGACAGGCATATTTTTGCCACAATTTGCCAATTTTGATTTAAACAAGGTTTTCTTGGTAAACAATGCTTGTTTTCTTACAACAATAAAATTCTATGATATTCAATGCTATTTTCATAATTCAAAATTCATAATTTATGCTAATTTCATGACGTCATTAGGCAAAATCCAAGATGGCCGCCCTTATTAGCTTAATGACGTCATATTGTCGTCATACTATATGGTGATGACACATAAGTTTTTATGAGGATTTAGTTTTACATGTTTATTATGCTCTGAAAGCTTGGTGGTGATACGATAAATAGTTAGGGAGTTAGACTCAAAAGTTTGTTTCAAAAGCTACACTTTTTTGCTGGGGTCCGTTTGGACCCCAGACGGACTGATCACGGACTTTCTTTATAGCTTCCACAGTATTGTACCAATCTTCATAAAAACTTAGGAGAAGGTATAGAAGATGTTGGTTGACAAAGTCACGGAAGGAATTTTTCTTCAGATTAAAAATGTTCAAATGGCACTGCAAAATGTACGCCTGGGGTCCAAACGGACCCCACTCGGGTGTTTGACAAGTGCCGCAGTGAACGAACCCGACAGTGCCGCACCGGAGCCCCATTGCAGTGAGATGCCAACCTTAAGACCGTTATGCTCGAAGAAGCCACTACTGTTAATAACAATAAGGCAAGTACGAAAATCGTATCTTGCTACATTGTAATTGTATTATTGTTATTAACTGGTGCTAATATCACAACTCATTCTATCCTAGCAGCCGTAAAGGGTATGTAATGTAAGTAGGTACTAGGTAGATAGTCGAGGTTTGGCAGAATGTAACTATGATGAATGTATTCATTACACTGGTGTAATTCCAGCTTCCTATACAGTAATTGTATACAAGTAAAAGTCAGATCTATAGGAACTGATCTTCTGACGGACTTTCTTATGTATAGTCATATTGAAGTCAACTCAGTTGCACACAAAAACCAAACAACACAAATTGAGACATTTTGATCTCTAGAGAATATATGCCTTTACTTTTGAGCCAAATTTCAACTCATTCGTTGAAAAAAACTGTTATTAAACCAATGGCATTACTTTTTTACACTTCCATATTAAAAACCTATATTCTGATTCTCGGTAACAGGGCTATATGTCGGGTGAAGGAATTATCATGCCATGAAAAATTGCAGAGGTCGTCGTGTGCGCTATCCCGTGGGAGGCCAAACAAAGAAGCTTCTAATTCCATTTCGATCTGGGGCCAAGTGATTTATAGGCTCATTTCTTCGAGCCTTGAGATGTTGATCTCTCTATTGGAGATTCACCAACTTCGTAGGACGAAAGAATCGCTGGTTTTGGGGGGAGGATATGATGATGGGTGGTCATGTCTATGAGTAATCCCTCTTTTCTAATCAGGTTGTTTTCGACTAAACTGCTATTGATGGTTTACTAAGAGATCCGTAAGACGGATCGAGTCCACATGAGTTTCACATTGACATTCTATTGGGTAAAGTTTGCGGGGAGGAAGTTGGTCTTTACTTTGATCTATCGTTGTACAGCCTGACTATCTAGCTGAAAATACTACTTTGTCGGCTTCAAAGTCTATCTGAGTTAGATCTACAGAATTATGTCAATACGGAACTCGTAAGTACTCTTTTGACTGGTCCCGTACACCATCGTTTCACTACCGGCGATCTCGCTGCCACCTACATTGGAGTTGTGCAACCCTTGGTTTCGTATGGATATCATGCAAAATATTATAAGCATGACTGAAACTATAAGAAAACAAAATAAATCGTAAAAAATATTAACTTTTACCTTCAGAAACAAGTTTATGTTTTTGGTCGCGCCTGTATGTATGACATAAATCAGGCAAGGATGAAGTGTCTTGATACAACATAATGGCATCACAAAATCGCTTGATTTTAGGCCCCCTAGTGGCTTTCGTACGAATGGAATTTGTTCCATGAGTGCTCTGTCAAATTTTAGTAGGTCGTAGCGAAGGCGCAGCCTTAGTGGAATGGGGGACTTACTATATAATAGCTACGGGCAGAATGAGAGCCACGACCGAATACACTATAGCAATACATGACTACGATACATCTTTTTAGAAGTGGCTTAGTTATGCCTTCAAGTTGTTAAAGTGAATGATGTGGCGAGGCCCACCCGTATGTAACAGAGTTTACATGAAACACACGCAATGAAGATTTAAGACGTATTTTCTCGGGTCAAAAGGTTAAAAGCTTCTGATGAAGAATTGAAGGCGTCTCGGGGCGCTAATGATTGTCAATTTTCTTGCGGGAGAGGTCAGATGAAGAACGATCAAAGGTACACCAGCGAAGCTAAGTTATAATGTTGGCTTACTTCCCATACAACATGATGCACCATATATCTACTAACAAAGGTTAAGGAATTGGTGTGAATGGCCGTGGTCCAACAAGGGTGAGAGAAAAAAGGATTGGGCTTTCCAGGAATGAGGAAGTTACATGATGAAGTCACTTGGTGCGTCCTCTTGCGAGAAGTGGATTCTCGTGAGATTTCACCATGTGACGTCAGTGGGAATCGTCATCATAAAATCACTATCTCTACACTCTACACTGAAGGAGAGACAAACTCCAATTGGTTTGAAAATTGCATCACGGGTCCTGAGCTCAAATTCAAGGACATTTCAGTTTCGATTTGTCACTATTTACGACCAATTGATCACGTAATAATCTTTCTAGATCCAATTTGGCTACAGAAGGATAGAATTAGTATTGCTCCTTATGTCACAGCAATATTGCACGACAAGGAAACATTGCCTGGTAGATTGACGAAAATTGGAACTTTACAATCCTAAGCAAATGACATTTACACATGTGGTATAGCTTTGTGATGTGTTTCAAGAACAAAGTTTCGTGTCCATGTCGTTTGAGATGGTAAAGTTTCAGGATCAATACTAGTATGATGCGTTGGTATTTTGATGTCGTCTCAGGAAATATTCAAACATTTACTTTGGTTTCTATAATTCTTAAGAAAAACATCTACACACTAAGTCGACTATGTTCGGTATTACATAAACATGGATACGGAACTAGATATGCAAAATGATATCAAAAACCTTCAAAATGAACAAACTAAAAATGAATAGCATGAAAAACCTTGCCACTAAAAAGAAACCTAAAACACATACAAAATTCCAAAATTAAAACATACATGATGAAACGTTTTGTAACTGTCATTTTGTATTATCGTTTATTAATAGTATGTAATTCTGTGATATTTATCTGTTGTTTTCCCTCACAAGAGATTTTTAACTGAATTGATTAAAATTTTTAAACTTCAATATTTCATAAACCGAACACAGTCAGCTGTACCTGAGTGA
Source organism: Branchiostoma floridae x Branchiostoma belcheri (assembly GCA_019207045.1). Classification (NCBI taxonomy): domain Eukaryota; kingdom Metazoa; phylum Chordata; class Leptocardii; order Amphioxiformes; family Branchiostomatidae; genus Branchiostoma; species Branchiostoma floridae x Branchiostoma belcheri. Next base: position 16,198,002 of record CM033028.1, on the reverse strand, counting down.
TCATTGTGAGTACAGTTGTGACGCCCAGTCCTGTCCTTGCCGGGGCAGACTCCATGTTGATCCAGAAGGACACCCATGACATTGCCACGATGCTCATGGACGGGATGTAGGTCTGCAGGAGATGGTAGGACAGCCGCCGGGTCAGGGTGAAGCGCAGCTCTCCGGTCGTAAACACGCTGTCTCCGTGTACAACTAAGTAATAATAATGATAATAATAACATTAAGTTATGATAAACTGAACTTTACCCAACCAGCACTAAAGATAGTTAATACTTACCCAGATTTTCGGGTGACTCTACGAGCTTTGTTCACTGAAGCTTTCAGGACGTGATGTCGAAACCACGTGACTGCAGCAGCGGGTCGTTGGTGCCAGATAACCTGTGTCGTGCCCCGTCTGGGTTCAGTGTTGGACGGTGACCTACAATCTGCTGCTGCAGTCTGGTGATTCCGACCGTACGCCCGGAAGCTACAGAAGATGCGTACATTCCCTGAACAAGATCCAAGGAGTACACGAAAGAAATTGGGTAATTCCCAGCTTTCTTTTGTGTTGGTTAGTTTTGTCATTTACCAACACAGTTTCACTACGTGATGATAATACGTTCATTGTTGATATATGTCCGAGGGCTAAGAATGGTAGCCACAGTGGTATACTACATCTAGGTTATACTACTACAATTCAAAATATAGATCGAGCTAGTTTGATTGGGTCGAAGGTCTGACTTCTTCTTTTGGGGTAGTGTAAAACGACTTTACCAACTTATCCCATATTACTTGGGTTTGTTGACTTTAACGAATAAATAGTAGTCTAAGAATTGTTTTCTGGTGGCCGGGGATAGCGGGGGAGTAAAAATGGACTTTTGATGCGTTGATGAATAATGAGTTTCGTTTAAGTTACTTTCCTTTGACATCATAAAACGGACAATTAGAGATGAAAATACTTTCGTCTTTCATTGCATTAGAGAAGCGTTATTTAGACGTTATTCTATCTAGCACATGTAGTTTAATATTTCACCCTTTTCGGCTTCTAAACAGCGGTCACTAACTTTTACGTCAAAACGTTTGAGATATTTCACTACACAATATTGTATCTTACATTTCCTATAAAATCATAGCTTATTAAAAATATCAATAGACAAATTATGGAAGAGGGTTTGAATTGCCATGTCAGAAAGCCTCGTCCTAAATGCAAAGTGTGACATGATAGACGAAGTAACCTTTCCTTCTATCACGCTTGAGAGATAAAATCAACCATAGGTCATAACTTAGGTACGGTAACGTTCTTTCCTTGTTGATGAGATCATCAGTCTTTGCTAAAATTTAATAAATGCCCCAGACGAACTTTCATCACTACGCATAGTTTGTCAAAGTTGGACGCCCGCGGAAAATGAAGAAAAAGATCGTTAAAGGTTAAATGTAAACGGACGTCGATGAAGGTTAGACATCCAGGTAATAAGATACATAGTACAAAATTTACTCAAGCAACTGGATACCATTTGGGGGGAGGGCGGTTTCTCAGCTAGCATGCAGTACCTATCTTGACTGAACAGGACATCAGATTCAACATGTTTTGAATTAAAAGCTATGAATCTTTATGCAAATGATATATAGACAAATTAGGTCCCATAGCCTTTTTAAAGCAGTAGGGGTAGTCTACAATTTTCTGCCGGGTCCCAAGCTGATTTTAACCCCGACCTAATAGATTTGGGGGCACGTCCAAAGTGCCAAAACAGTCTGTGAACTGCCCAAGGAAGGGCCGCCTTTTCCAGTTGGGACCTATATAATTAGGAGTACTACTAGCCTAGAATCCTTCCTACTCTACTTTCAGTTAATTCCAAAAGAAAATAACTTGTGGCTGCACACTTCTTCCTGTTCTAAGAAGGTCACACAGCCTCGTCTGTTATCTTGTAGTGAAAAGAGGTTTTGATGAATTGAACGTAACAAACACGTGGCAATTCATGCCGGTAGTCAATCAAGGCGACCTTTGAGGCAAAATCAGGGCATCCGAGATAACCAAAATAATGAGTTCACAGCCCACTGTATGTGTGAGCAATCTGGGTCGAAAGCACCACGTTTTCTCATTAGGACTTGTCGGGGTCTTTTTACCAATTCAGACATCATTAATCATTTGGGGAATTTACAATGGGGCGGTAAGACTCTCATTGTACTAGACGGCGATGTTGATACGACCTTATTGCGACCTATGTTGGATTTGTATAACCTCATAATTAGAATATCATGAACAATGTAAAAGAATAAGTAACTTAAAAAGACAACAGAACTCACAAAGCGTAGAAATATCCATTTTTATCTATGAATATCTTTGAAGTTTTTTTTGTCAAATTGCTCGGTCGTAAGGCGGTCACAGCGAAGTTGCTGCCCTATAGGCCGTTGTGGAATAGGGTGTAACAAATGTCATTACTTCTTGATACTTTTTGGAAGGGATACTCATTAATTTAGGAACAGTTGATGCTATCTACGTCGACGTAGGTCATATATCTAGGTAATAAGATACGCTAGTCTAAGGAGACAACATTAACGAGAAAACATAAGCTCCTGTACAAAACATCAGGAGCTAATTCCCTCGTTTGAATCCGCTGTCTTGACTTTGTCTTACTAAAATTTTGTTTCCTATTGGACTATCTTAACTTTGTCTTCACCTCCTTTACATATCAATTATTCATAGAGCATATAGAACCTGCTATGGATCAGGAGCTAATTCCCTCGTTTGCATCCGCTGTCTTGACTTTGTCTTACTTTTGTTTCCTATTGGACTATCTTAACTTTGTCTCCACCTCCTGAAAGATAGTGGATATCACTTTACGTCAGACCGTTTTCAAAATCATATCCAGTTGTTTGAGAAACTGCTTTTTGGGTTGATTCTATCATTTTGAAAAATTCAATACAGGCGTTGATGGCATTTGTAGAGAGAGGTATATTTACCATACGCCAGGCTTTCGCAATCCTCAGAAGTATTGTTCATACACATGCCGCCGAAGTAGTTGCAGTTCCTGCACTCCTGGGTTGTAATTTTCTCCACGCTCGTGCACTGCTTACGGAGACAGTCCTCCGACATATGATAGTCGCACACGCCTCCCTCGTACACACAAATGGCCTCTGAAAAATCGAAACGTACGACTTGAGTTAGAGCTTACGCACACGTGCCAATTACTGAGAAAATATCCACCCTCCCTGTCGAGTTCAGTTTATAACAAGGAGAGTTTCCACTCACTTTGCTTGCCATTATATGTAGTGTTTGTCCCTTGTGAAATTAGTGTTCCGTGTGCTGAATATGGCTTGCGTGAATCTGATTGTATCTGCAAAATAGGCAGTTAAACTGAACTTGAACAGTATCATATTTGACAAAGTGAATAATATGAGCTTGTGTCGTGAAGTTTATAGAATGCGCATACTTATAAAATATAGTCATACCTGATCAGATAACCACCTTGCGTAAGCAAAAACCTACAGTCACAAGTAGAGTTGGGTACCGGTATAGAAAAATCAGGTTGAGATCAAGAGGATTAGGTCCAGGTCCGGACCTGAACCTGGACCTAATTGTCTTGTAAACAAAGCGTATTTTTACCAGTACACCGTGCCGGTACCGGTACCCCAGTCACAAGCCATATCAAAACAGTTCCGTCTAATTTTACGCAGTTATGGCCCTTTGCTAAGCAACCAACTGTCTTACTCCACCAGCAACCGTTTTGTACAGCCTCAAGGGGGCTTTCATACCCCCACTCAACAACCAAAATTGATTGACAGGCTGCACACAGCCCCATCAGCGGCCATTTTGAAATGGGGATTCCTGCAGGCGCTAGCCTGATAACCACAAGGCTCAGGGATGTTTTATCACCTCCCGTCATACTAAAGGTGGTATCTCACTGCACTTGCGTCACGCTTGCGTCGCTGCATGCGGGCTTCGAAAGATAGTCGGCTAATTTCAGAGATAAAGAATGAATTTTCTTCTTTTTTTCTGTGTGTTGTCATCTTCTAGGCTATACTGACTTATGTATTACGCAACATCCAAATAAGAAAAAAATCGTACAAAATAAGACAACAGAGACGCAGTGAACGAACACCACTGTGACTGAAGCTTGACGCAAGTGCAGTGAGATACCACCTTTAGCAATTGTCTTTCCCTGTTAAAATAGAATTTATTTTATCTTTCAAGCCGACCTTAATGATAAATGCACCCCGAATAAGCGTCGTGGTGCCATATTATGATACATTGTATTATCGATTATGTACTAATCATCCGGCAATATTTTTCTCATATATCTGTCCCTTGAGTCGTTACTAAGATAAGGTCTGACTATAACGCTAGTTCACCTTTATCCGCGGGGTAACCCATATCCGTTGTTTCCTGATAGCTGGGTATCTAGAGATATTACGTCGACGGGCCTTGGTTTCAGACTACAATAGTTTTAAAATATTGTGGTTTGATGCAACAACGTGGCATGTTATCCATTTGTTTTAAAAAATACGGTTTGATAAAACAACGGATATAGGTCACCCTGAGGATAAAGGTTCGGCCAAGACGTTACCTGGAGACACAAGAGAGTTGACATAGGCGAAAGTCTCCACGCTTTCCAGTTTAAGTTGAGAATGCAGACCCGAGGTACGGGTAACCACAGGAGTTTCACCGGGGAACCAGTAAGTATCCCAACCCCACAGGACCCTCACGCCTCCTCCTGCAATGGATAGAAACAAAAAAAAAGCAATATGTTTCAATAAAATCATAGAGAAACTGGTATACAATATCTCTTATTAAGGATATAACGTCCATGTTATTGCTTTTTGATCTAACAATACCATGCTAGCGTGCGTTTTTATTGGTACAACATATATTAGGATGTAGTTATTGAAAAATGTTCACCTTTCGTATGCTATCGTTCGTTCGAAGCTTTGTAATACCCAGTGACATATATAGATAGTAGGTCAAGTTTCCTTGCTGTTTCAGTAGCAGGGCATATGCTTTATTGTGAGGCTTTAACGTGCTCAAGGTACCTCCTCGAACACGGGATCCCTGAGTATTACTTTCCTTCCGAAAGACGGGTGCAGCCCCAACCGATATTCCCTACCCTGGATTGAACCTGGTTCTCTCAGTTACCAACTAATTGGAACCTGTAATATAAATAAATGTATATATATGTATATATATATATATATATATATATATATATATATATATATATATATATATATATATATATATTGCTGCACCTATGATGAATCATATTCGTTTGCTCCATACTTTTCAATTCTGTATACATACACTTCATGACATCGCGACACATTTAGCTATTATTTTCTACCGTAACGTACTAAACAAGGTTCTAATCTAACATACATAGAGATTGAATGGGTTTAAATCGTCCTGTCCCCAAATTACAATGTGTTAACTTGAAGATTGAAGGTTTGATTGAGGTTAGATACATGTGATTACTGGCCATTACGATAGATAGAGTACATCGAACTGGAACTGTTTCTTGTACATTACAATGATGAGCATTACTTACCATTTCCGTAATTATTTATGAGAATTATTATCTATGACAGAAAAATCAAATATTGAAGATCAACATGATTTTTAAACTTCCCCATACGCTTGCGAGAACTACAAAGGAGTTGATGAACTCACAAGTCTAGGAAATATTTCATATTTCGTTGAGTCATATGCACCGAAATCTGTCCTTAATGCAACTCAATAACCATTGGGTACCTTGATGGTACGCATGGGGCCATAAATTTGCTATTATTACTACCCATCAGTAGAATGCGTCAGGAGAAACGTCGCGTAACGCGTTCCAACAGGTTTTATGATCATCTTTGATAGAATCCCAAGATGGCCCTTGTATCTATGCCGATTGCTTTTTACCGCAGAACGAATTTCATCAATCATTGCGCCTATGTAACGCTTCTATAACAGATTTTCAAAGGCGTTATGGAGAAGATATATGGAGTAAAGAACAACACTTTCGGCGTAATGGCAATGGTAACCGCATAGCCTGCCATTATAAAATCCCTAGTGCTACTCTCTAACACACTAAATGTAAATTGGAATGAAGCAGAGCGGTCATCAATGGCAGTGAATGCATAGAGAGCTTCAATAGAACGTGGCGTATTGAGTCGTGTTTTGCACGTAAATGTAAGTATGATATCCCTCCTGTGGTTGCCAAATTATTTGTCAGAACAATATCACTGTTGCAACACTGACCAAGCATTCATTAGAAACTGTCATAAATAACTACAATATATAATTGACTGATATAAACGCCCGATAGCACATTGCCACAGAGTACAATTCTGATCAAGGGTTAAAGAGTGTCTAGTTATTGTTGACTTTGTCACTAAAAACTGATAATATGCACGAATTCACCCTTAATTACGTTATGGTAGAGCGTGGTTCACACGTGCGTATATATACTGAATTCCGTATGAGGCCCGTATTGAAATCTTAGCATATACCAGGCTCCACAGGTTGCTGGAAAAATAGTAAAAGAATTGGGCTAAACAGATATAAACAGATAATCGGACAGCTAACTCCTCAGGCATATCATACATCTGTATAAATTTTGTCCAATTCCTGCTAGTTTTTCCAACGACCAGTGGAACCTGGAAGAGACTAAGACCTCCATACGTACCTCATACGGAAGTGAATATACTGTAATTCACTTTATCTTCACGGTACCAAACTTTCACGGTCTAAGAAAATTGAACTTGTTCTCGGAACTAAATGTTCACTGTCGAGGCAAGTGCGCATGAAAAAGGTCTGTGCATTATTTTTTATCGGTAATGATAAGTTCACGTTACAATCGTCACCGTGAAAACCGTGAACATAACATTACAGTGAAAAAATCATACGCACGTGTGAACATACCATTTTTTGCTCTGAAAAACATCTACTTGAACGTTCCGCAAAACATTAAACAGATTCGGAAGTTCCTTGTTACGTCGTACTTCATCGTTGACAATGACAAAAGGGCAATGGATTTTCCGTGTAAAAGTTTGTACTTGATGAATGACTGGGGACGCACACACAATGGACTGGAACAGTTCCTGATGGGGTCCTGACGCCTCTAATTTAACGCCTGTACTAATTGTTAATGGTAAAATCATGCTCTGGGATCGAATGTCCACTGTAACTTGCCAATACCAATACTTCAGGTAGAAAGATGTTTCTTCTCCAATATACGATCCCTTTGAGGTGCCCTACTTTTGTGTCTCGAGGTTGCTGTAAAACGATGTCCACTGTAACTTACTAATACCATTACTTGAGGTAGAAAGAGATGTCTTCTTCAATATACGACCCCTTTGAGGTGCCCTACTTTTGGGTCTCGAGGTTGCTGTTAAACCCTAACTTCTTCTGATAGTGTGGTGTATTTTTTGTGTTTTAACGAGATATTCTTTAAGACCAAATGTTACCTTGCGCACTTGAAAAGGGATATGGTAGATCAGTGATCACGAGCACGCAAACTTCAGTACACATTATGACCTACGCCACTCGTATGATTGAAAACTATCATTGACAAGTATTAAAAGAATGTGATAACTACACATTGAACCATTGTTATATTCTAAATCCAATAACACAAGCAATGAAAATTCTATTTCCATATATGCGTGTTTTGTTTTTACCTACATTTAAGAAAAACACCAATTTAAGGACTGATAATGTTTCTCTGTGTTTCTGTATACTACTCCTACACAAGTTGCTTTAGCTCTCACTTGGCGTTGTTGTGTCCCATATATGTATTTCCATCTTCCGTGTATTAATTTCTATCTATGATTTATTGTTCAATGAACTAGTTGCGAAGACAGAAAAAAAAGAATCGATCCATACACCGCAGGTGGCCTTGATGTCAAATCTTAATGGGATGAATTCACCACCGTACGAGACAGGGAATCGCCTCGGCTAGTTGATTTATACAACCAATGCACCGAAATGTAAATACAGGAGAGGGGAGGTCAGCGACTTTCAATCAAACGAATCGTACAATGGCTCTCTTGGGGTACTTCGATGATTCGGGTCATCAACCTTTTTTAGAATTGTAAAATAGACACCTTGATGAGACACTTTGAATCTTGTCAATTTACAACTCAAAGTGTCGTTTCCTTGGAATGTGGTGGCATTAGGACGCGCCTATTGCCATCATATTACCATATTGATGAGCTGCACAAATTACTATTATTACGCTGATATAAGTCATAACGTGTGAGTTTTAGCTCTTTACACTCACAAAAACAATCGAGATCTCGTAATTCTAACTTTGCATTTTGTATGCATATAATTTGAATTTGCAAATTTGGAATATATTTATCAAGTATTGGAGAATACTAGAAGCTTGTTTCTTTGCCTTCATTTTAGTTGACATTCGTTAGTAAAACAGATCAAATCAAGGGTTCAGAGAGATAACTTCTACTCCTTAGGGATGATTTACGCTAGCAGGTCAATGCCCCCGAGAACACTATTTACCAGGTCTCAGCTGTTTTCCCGTAATGACCGCTATTATCGTAAACTGTCCACCAGGAATCTGAAATGTTTTCGACATGATTACCAATATATAGACTATTTGATCAAATCTGAAAACGAAAGGTTATTATCCTTATTGTATTGTATTGTTGTCACATTCTATTATCATATTATTATATCATATATTCTTTGATTATAAAAAGCTTTGCTTGGTGCCAAGGAGAAGGGAATAGTACGAGCCATAGACGCTTTTCCCACCTCCTGAACCTATACTATCTATGGTATATAGTATAATGTATTGTCTTTTCTCTTGTTGTGGAAAAACAGATAAACGCCTAAACAAAGACATACGATCTATTATGTAATACATAACATGGGCTTCCTATCAAAGGTTCTGACCAATTGCAAAAGTACACGATATTTCAAACATATGTGCAAACATTATGTGTTACCCCCACCAATTCTTCCATCTGTTCTATGGATAAAGCGTAAAATGTATTTGACTACTGTTATAACTTTTTTACTATAGAAGTTAATAAAAGTATACAGTCATATCCAGAAGGGCCATAAATATAATAATAATTATACTAATAATTAAACTAATAATTAAACTAATTATACTAATATTCATAATAATTATAATATTTATGATGATAATTATAATAATGATTATATCAATGAAATATGATATTCATATGTATAAACATTTATCAGACTTACGGATATGAAAGAGTAAGCTGCACTTCTGTCTGTCCAAAGGGTAGGCTTGCAGTTGCATCAGACACGTGATTTTCATAGTATGCCTGTATTCAGCAAAAAAAAGAAAACACAAGTCTCAGAAATTACTCTACAAGTATTTCTTACTACACCCTGGGGATGATACCTGCAAGGTAGTAAATCTAAAGTACTGATGACTGGCATTACACAAAGTGATAAACCTAAACCATGGATCTTATCCCATGCATACGTTCAAAGGAAATGCAAAGGATTAAAGAAAGCGTAAATTTTGGAACGGTGTATGCATATGCGAGAGCATCGCGAAGAGTATTCAATACATATCCATGCATTGTTACCTCAATGGTAAATGTAAAGTAGGACTATGCGTAGAAGTTTTGTGCAGAAAATTAGGCATCCTCCAACAAAAGCTTTACAAACCTCTTGGCATCTTGGCATGCATCTTTCGCTTCGAATTCATTGTTCGTTGACACAGATCACCCAAGCCCATAAAGACCTTGAACCTAATGTTGACAGATAGTGCGGTTGGCCACATCTCCCCAAACGTAAAGCCTTCTAAATAAGAAAAGATGTAATATTTTTATGATTTTTTTCAGCCCAAGCTGAACCGACATTGCACTCGAAGGGAGGGGATGTTAATGGCTTTGAAATTACAACCTTTGCGGTCATTGACCCAGATCACGTTTCTGAGATATTACCTTAATGGTTCCTGCCAGCTCTTGAGGCTAGATGAACACACGCCTGTATGTTACACGGAGAGCCGCCTCATTTAACATCGTAAAAGATAGTGGGTAATTTTCACATAAAGTTCACAGGACGACCACCCTGGGTATTTGCTTCAACAACGAGGCGTTATCGTGTTTTGGAATCAGGAAGAAAATTGAAACGTAGGCGCCTTTTCCTTTTAGCTCCAGGCTTCACGCAAGGTGACTTGAATTTGCTTGCAAATGACATTGCCTGATGCGTAATTAGCTATTGATATGATACTGAAAAATCATTGATCGTTACGCAATGATCCATTCTGAAAGATAACCTCTATGATCCTTAAATAAACCACAATTCAGTACACATCAAACATTCGCTGTGGGATTGGCCGCGAAGTTAATGTTTTAACTGATCCCCATTTTGCAGAGTGTATTTGTCATCGTGAAAGTTTTCATATGTCTTGGTTAAGTTACCAAAGATGATACTTGGCATATTACAACAGTAAATATCTGTTTCAAGGACAACGCGTTATTGGGCCTATAAATTGCAATCTGGAAGAACATTTCACGTAGGTTCTCTTTATCTTCAGGATCCATACATGAGTGTCTTGAATTGTGGTTGTGAATGTTATTGATTGTTACGTAATAATGAAGCATTACTATGATACTCAAAAATCATTGAATAACCTATCATTTATGATACTCTAAATTCATTTATTAATACGCAATAAACCATACTAAATTCAAGATTTAGGTACGCATGCCTGATTCACTGTAGGATTGTCCACATAGTAGTTGATGTTTTAACTGATTAACATTTTGAAAAGTTTTCGGTCCTTGATGATTTAGTTACCAAAGGCAAAGATGATACGAATCAGATTCTGACCACCACTAATATCTGGTTCAAAGACGATGCGTTACTGGTCCTTCCAATCAGGAAGAAAGTGTGACGTACGTGCATTTTACGTTAAGGCGTCACGCAAGAATGTCTTGAATTGTGGTTGTGAATGTCATTGATTGTTACGTAATGAACCATTACTATGATATCCCAAAATCATTGATCGCTATGCAATGGACCATACTGAAAAATAACCTGTTTGCATTCCTGAAATAAGCCACAAACAGATACGAATCGAACTTTCAATATGGGGTTGACCTTGAAATAGATGATTTAACTGATTGATTTGATCAATTGAATTTTTATCATAAAAGTCTTCATAAATTCATTAAAGATGATTTTATCAGATTCTGATCACAGTAAATATTTTGGTTATTAATGTCTACGAACTATTATCATGATACTGAAAAACCATTGATTGATAGGCAGTAAGTAGATCATTCTGACCACTGTAAAGATCTGCTTCTATGACAAAGCATTACCGGGCCTACCAATCAAGTTTCTCGTAGTCAACTTTTGCCCCAGGCTTCAGGCCGAGTGTCTTAAATTTTGGTTATGAATGTCCTTGAAAGATAATGAACCATTATTATGATACTGAAAATTATCGATTGTAACGCAGTGAAGCATACTAAAAGATAACCTCCATGCACCTCACGTCACATAAACTATAATTACTCTATGTTTCCACTGAATGCCAATTTGCAAAGTGTATTTCTCATCGTTAATGTTTTCATGATGTTCTGGTTAAGTTAGCAAAGATGAACTTAAGCAGATCATTCTGACCACTGTAAATATCTGCTTCAATGAGAAAGCCTTACCGAGCCTACAAATCAAGAACGAAGTTTCTAGTAGTCAACTTTAGCTCCAGGCTTCCCGCTGAGTGTCTTGAATTTTGGTCGTGAATGTCCTTGACTGATAATGAACTATCATTATGATACTGACAAATCGTTGATTGATACGCAGTGAAGCATGCTAAAAGATAACCTCAAAGTTTCTCGTAGTCAGGGTGTATTGAGTTTTTGTCGTGAATGTCATTGACTGATAATTATCTATTATCAAGATACTGAAAAATTATTGATTGATACACAGCGAAGCATTCTGAAATCTAACCTCTATGTACCTCACGTCACATAAACTACAATTACTCGATGTTTCAACTGATTGCCATTTTGCAAAGCGTATTTGCCATGGTTAAAGTTTTCATGATGTTCTTGTTAAGTTAGAAAAGATGATCTTAAGCAGATCACTCTACCCACATGAAATATCTGCTTCAATGACAAGGCCTTACAGGGCCTACAACTCAAGTTTCTCGCAGCCATCTTTAGCTCCGGGCTTCACGTCGATTGCCTTGAATTTTGGTCGTGAATGCCCATACTGAAAAATCATTGATTGATACACTATGAAGCATACTGAAAGATAACCTCTGTGTACCTCATATCACATAAACTACAATTACTTGGTGTTTCAACTGATTGCCATTTTGCAAACTGTATTTGTCAAAGTTAAAGTTTGCATATGTCTATATTAAGTTACCAAAGATGATATTTTAAAAGCAGATTATGCTGACCACGGTAAATATCTGCTTCAACGATAAGGTCTTGGAGCGGGCCTACCAATCGGGAAAAAGGGGTCACATATGTGCCTTTAGCTTTGGGATTCACGCAGGATGCCTTTAGTTTTGCCTGAGAATGACATTGATTGATACGCAATGAACCATACTAAAACCAACAATTAGGTACGCATCACACATTCACTGTTGGATTGGCATCGTAGTTGATGTTTCAACTGACTGACATTTTGCGTGCCTTTATGAAGTTACCAAAGATGAGTCTTAGAAGATCATAGTTGATATTTTCTTCAACAACAACGCCTTACACTACAGAGCCTACCAATCAAACAAATGGGTGACATAAGCACCTTTAGATTCAGACTTCACGTACGTAGGGTGTCTGGAATTTAGGTTGCGAATGTTATTGATTGTTACGTAATGAAGCATAACTTTGATACTCCAAAATCATTGATTGATAAGAAATGAACTATCATTATGATACTCACAACTCATTGATTGAGACGCAATGGACCATACTAAAACCAACAATTAGGTACGCATCCCACATTCACTGTGACATTGGCCACGTTTCAACTGACTGACATTTCGCCAAGTTTTTGTGCCTTTATGAAGTTACCAAAGATGAGTCTTAGAAGATCATAGTTGATATTTGCTTCATCAACAACAACACCTTACATTGCCTACCAATCAGAAAAAAAGGGTCACATAGCACCTTTCGATTCAGGCAAACTTTTCGTGCCTTTATGAAGTTACCAAAGATGAGTCTTAGAAGATCATAGTTGATATTTGCTTCAACGTCAAAGCCTTACAGGGCCTTTAGATTCAGGCTTCATTTTGGCCGTTAATATCATTCGTTGTTACGTAATGAAGCATAACTATGATAGTCAACCATTGAAAATCGTTGATTGATGTGGAATGAACTATTATCATATTACTCAAAAGTCATTGATTGATAGGCAATATACCATACTAAAACCAATAATAAGGTACGCATCCCACAATCACTGTGGCCGCGTAGTTGATGTTTCAACTGACTGACATTTTGCAAAGTTTTCGTGCCTTCATGAAGTTGCCAAAGATAAGTCTGATCACATGTACAGGTAAGTTTTGCTTCAAGGTAATATTTGCCTTACCTGGCCTTCCAATCAGAAAGTAGGTGTCACGTACATGTACGTTCGTTTAATGTCAGGCTTCACGCAGGTGTTTTAAATTTAGGCTGTAAATGTCTTTGATTCTTACGTAATGAAGCATTACTATGATACTCCAAAACCATTGATTGATACAGAATGAACTATTATTATGATACTCAAAACACATTGATTGATACGCAATGAACCATACCAAAAATGAGCTCTATGTTCCTTAAATAAGCTACTATTGGATACGCATCCCCTATTCCCAGTGGGGTTGGCCTAGAAATATATGATTCATCCGATTGATTTTGCAAAGTGCGTTTGTCGTCTTGAAAGTTTTCCTGTCACGATGGAGTTGCAAAAGGTGATGATTTCGTACCGGAGTCTGATCAGCCGTTTTGCCAAACAAAACACTAAAGATTCGATGTACACGTGCATTACACATTCAGTATGGGTGTAAAGACATTATTTCTTTAGATATGCACCGTTGCACATGCATTAACGTGTATCTCATGATACCTAGATGGTATATCGTGCAGTTCACTGAAAAAATCAAACTCAAACCAATCAGCAACCAAGAGAGAGAGAGAGAGAGAAAGAGAGGCTAAAGATAGTCTTCTCATGAATTGGTATAAATCTATTCTGAAACATTCCTGAGAAGAAATTATGCAGTAGTAAAAAATTGTATTGATGTGGAGGGTGTTTACTAAGCTAGTCCACCGACCATGCCATGCGGAGGACGCTTCCGTCGTGTGAGACGCTGAGAACAGGCGGGGTCTCGTCGTCCGACTTGGCCACGGCCTCTATGACGGGCGTCCAGATGTCGAAGCCGGGCGGAGGGTACCACGGCACCGAGGACACGTTAGCTAGACGCTGGTCCTGCCACTCACAGCCTAGAATCAACGTCAGGGAGAAGTCCTGAAGAAGAGGTCAGGGCAAATAGGTGAAGGACAAACGTTGCTGCCTTATGAATAGTTACTTCTCAATATATGCCTTTCCCTATACGTCAATTGTGGAAAGCTATTTATCACAAGCATTTGATTGTACATTTGTATTAGAACAGAGATTCACAGCCTAGAATCAACGTCAGGGAAAAGTCCTGAAGAAGAGGTCAGGGCAAAGAGGACAAACGTTATTGCCTTATGATTAGTTACTTTTCCTGAATATATGTCATTCCCTGTACGTCAATTGTGGACAGCTATTTATCACAAGCATTTCATTGTGTATCTGTATTAGGACAAGGGTTTGATTGATAACTGGGTTACCATGAATGTAACGTGGCTACCATGAATGTGACGATTATGTCCTTGCCCGTAATAGTGAAAGATTCTCAGTGGATTCGCTAATGAATTGTGACCCATATCACGACCCATGTGGCCTCACCTTTGATTAATTTCCCCCTAACGGTGTTGAATAGCGACGAAAATTGACCCCTAAGGCTGGAATACGAGAAAGGACGCAGTATGGCGATGATATGAAACTTCATATATTACTAGTAAAGGTCTGTTAATCTTTGCGTGTGACATTGAAAGAAACTAGTAGCCGATTCTGTCACCGACAAAGGGCCCCATGACCAACCAATAGTCAAGTTTGTAACATAACGGGTGTAACAGAAATCCAATACAAGTACCCCCTGGCTAGGATTTTCAAATCGATAAATAGTTGAAGAAGACAATAGACATCTCACCATTGTTTTCTCCGAAAACGAGCCCATTGTGTCGATGTAGACGCTGCATCTTACGTCCACTGGAGGCCCTGGAGATGATACAGGCTTTAACGAATGACATCCACAAGGGAAACGTTGGCCTTGAACACTTGCCTTCATCCTATCGGACTGTATGGGACTTACTTATTCCTTGGTCATTGAATTATACACTGCAAATATGGTGTTTTAATGCACAATGAGGCATAAAGTTTCCTTGGGGCATTTGTAGCACAGCGTCAGCATATTTTCCATTGTATATAAACATATGGTGGTCAAACTAGAACAAGAACACCTAAAACTTTTATTTGCGCATCAAATAGTCCAAGAACTGATGAATGGTATTTCGCTATTGTGTTCCATACTATGATGATGGTTGCAAATCTACTATAGATTTACCTAGATTTGGTATCTACCGGACTTCCCTTGCTCAATTCAGGTGCCAAATCGCATCAAGTTTCGCTAGGCATTCGGCGCCAAACATAAGTAAGTGAACACTCTTTTATCACTACAAAGCTCTTTTTGATGTACTCTTTAATCATTGTGCATTGGTTTTAAATTTAGTGGCAACACTGCGATTTCCAATAACCTACTCATTTGAGCTTTACGTAATAATGATAACTCAAATGCGTTGCGAGTCAGTGTGACCGCAAGGGAAAATTGTCACAACTTCGTAAAGTAGGCGTAACTTCCTATCGCAATTTGGTACAGTCCAGTGAGACAGAGTGTGATAGTGAAAATTGTCACAACTTCGTCAAGTAGTCGTAACTTCAGATCGCAATTTAGTACAGTCCAGTGAGATAGAGTGTGATAGTAAAAATTGTCACAACTTTGTAAAGTAGGCGTAACTTCCTATCGCAATTTGGTACAGTCCAGTGAGACAGAGTGTGATAGTGAAAATTGTCACAACTTCGTCAAGTAGTCGTAACTTCAGATCGCAATTTAGTACAGTCCAGTGAGATAGAGTGTGATAGTAAAAATTGTCACAACTTCGTAAAGTAGGCGTAACTTCCTATCGCAATTAAGTACAGTCCAGTGATACAGAGTGTGATAGTAAAAATTGTCACAACTTCGTAAAGTAGTCGTAACTTCCTATCGCAATTTACTACAGTCCAGTGAGACAGAGTGTGATAGTAAAAATTGTCACAACTTCGTAAAGTAGTCGTAACTTCCGATCGCAATTCGATACAGTCCAGTAAGATATTCTCTTAATGTACAATGCCGTCAACACAACATGGTGAAAGGTTCTTTGAAGAGTATCGCGATGAACGACGTATTAATGAGTTGGAAAATCGGCCATCATAGTTTGCCGATAAAACAAAATCCTTTGGCTCATAGACGCGTGGCATATGGAGTCGGTTGGTCTAGACGCTCACATGAAATTTCATCGAAACGCTGTAAAACTAAAACGCTTGACGCCAACAGTGGATCTTTACAGTAAGCTCCAATGAATATGTATTCTTTCTGTCATATTTTGAACGTTGTGCTGTAAAACATAACCTTTATCATGTATCTATTGTAGGCTTTTAATACAGGGATCAATAATGAACTGAGACAATCATAAGTACATTTTATCAATTATTGGTAGTAAGTAGATTCATTGGTTACTGGTCAATAACTCACAACTAATGCTTCTGTGATATTAATCTATTCATCATGTACAGTGATGCTGCAAAAATTATTTTGTCTTAAACGTAGTAATGATAGGTATGCCACAAGATGTATTCGATAAAGAATATTGAAAGGTGTATTTCAAAACAAAAAAAAACACATATGTCTAGATTTATCTACCCATTATCTACAATTGATGATTAATGCAATACTGTACCTATAAGCTAGTTATAGACATACCGAATGGTATATTCAATATGAATAGAACATAATTGTTTAACAAAGCAAGAACATGTATCGTTAGTATCTACACTCCTATAAGTTTGTTATCATTTGCAGAACATAGTCCCATACCGCCATAATCATAATTACATTGATTATGATTTCTGGCAAATAACTTAGACCGTTATACATATAGAGGGGCTTTCAGCTTATCAATGAGCTTTAAAATCCTTGTTCTATTATGAATGATATCTGTTGAACCAGCAAAAGGATTTCAAATTTATCAGTTCATTATTTATAGAATCAATCATTGCTTTGACCAGTAGACCATTTTTATTTAGGAAATTCTGGGGTATTGGACATATTTTAGATTAATTTTCAAATATCATCATGCAGAAACTAGGCCAAGCCAAGCTTCGTATTAATTAATCACATCGGATCGTTTTGGCAACGATGTACGATTCTTTCATTTGGGTATTATAAAATACAAGGACACTGTTTGCGAGGGGCAATACCAAGTGTTTCTTCTCTTTTCAGTTGCGTTTACGGAATCGCCGTGTTGACGCATAGTTGGAGTGTTTTGCCTGGAAGCCAGAGGTTCTGGGTTAGAATTCTGAGACATGCCACACTTAACATGGCTTTCTTCGCCCTCCCCCAAGTGCAAAAACGGGTATCTAATTTCAGTTGGGAGGCATGAGTCGGAGGTATAAAGTCATAAAGTCAACAGAAGAAGAGGGTGGCTTCCTCTTCCCAAGACACAGTGGGTAACAATCCACTGTCCCTATCCAGGCCTACGGTCTCAAAACGGTCTCAAAACGACTATGGGACGACATTTCCTACCTTTGCCTTTTTACCTAAGGGCGCAATGATACAAAATGAATTACACCTTTATCTTCATTTACAAGGCGTATGAGATTAGCAACCAAAGTTCATCCATTGCCCAATTAATCCACAACGTTCCTATCTACGAAGTGGCAGCTGTCAGATCGTTATGAGCAGCCCACACAATACAGTTATTGATTTATGCTTGCATATTCGAATAAAATTTGTCTTAAAAGGATTATGGGCATGCATCTAAGCAATGATATAAGTGTTTTATTACCATGGGAATTCTTATATGTTCCCTTCTTTCCGACAATGTAGTCCTTTGTTTACCCGTTGTCTATGCATTTGGGTTTTCAATAGTCAGGTTGTAGCGTTTTACATTGTCAGGTTGTAGCGTTTTACATTGTCAGGTTGTAGCGTTTTACATTGTCAGGTTGTAGCGTTTTACATTGTTGGGTTGTAGCGTTTTACATTGTCGAGTTGTAGCGTTTTACATTGTCAGGTTGTAGCGTTTTACATTGTTGGGTTGTAGCGTTTTACATTGTCGGGTTGTAGCGTTTTACATCGTTGGGTTGTAGCGTTTCACATTGTTGGGTTGTAGCATTTTACATTGTCGGGTTGTAGCGTTTTACATTGTTGGGTTGTAGCGTTTTACATTGTCGGGTTGTAGCGTTTTACATTGTTGGGTTGTAGCGTTTTACATTGTCGGGTTGTAGCGTTTTACATTGTTGGGTTGTAGCGTTTTACATTGTCGGGTTGTAGCGTTTTACATTGTTGGGTTGTAGCGTTTTACATTGTCGGGTTGTAGCATTTTACATTGTCAGGTTGTAGCATTTTACATTGCTCCTTGCACGTGCTTTATCAAGTTACATTGAATGGAAACTACTTCAAGTTCCCTTCATACAGTTCATCGGTAGCATAATCCTCTAAATTCCCGAATGGTGAAAATTGTTGATGAACACTGTAACTCATTGTCTTCTAACAGAAATTTGAAGGGACGCTTTGAAGTCTTGACCATAAAAAAAGTCTTAAAGAAAAGTCTGATTCATTATTGAAATGCACGGTAAGACCACCATGAAAGCGCGAGACAGTAATTCAGCACATAAAGAATATTGGAGCGCTTTAATCAAAAGAATGGAGGCTTTTCACCCATCAAATTGTTACGATGTCATACGAGCGTTAACAGCTCATGACTATAAAAACCTATGACTGACAGTTCATTCGTCTCTTGGTTTATGCATTAGAGTTGATAGGAGAAAGTTTCAGTATTCCGTACAAGACGTCTCAAGTTTTGTCTTGCTGTTAAGGTTGTTGACGGAGATCCTAAAGGTCTTGGGTTCGATCCTTAGCAGACCTTGCTGTTGTGCCCTTGGGAAAGGCAATTTAAGCTTATTTCCGCACTGCATGGAGACTCTGGAAAAGATCAGTACTTAGGTTCGATTAGGTCCGAATGTCAAGGAGAGGGTACCGTGTTTTAGGAAAACCACGTCCAAGAACTTAACGTACTTATCGAAAAGAGTAGAGGTCTTTCCCGGTGTGAGTGGGTCGAACCTTGCAGTTCGATCTTATGCAGCTTGTACCTAGTGAACGAAACTGGTGTGCAAAACCCAATGGAGGTTTACCGGTTAAGTAGAACAAGAAACACAAAAATCAAACTTCTATTTCTAACGGCAGATGCGCCAAATAATAATTAATCAAACGACTGGATATGGTTTTCAAAACGGTCAGAGGTTTCAGATGACATAAGCTTTCGTCAGTGACATTGAAGAGATGTTATTGGAGTGAAGCTTTTACATCCTAACTATGAAATGACACGTAAAGAAGACAAAGACAAGTTTTTAGACGTCTAATAGGAAACAAAAGATAAGTCAAGTTAAAAGGAAGTTGATGCAATAGCTCCTGTTGTTTTAGTTACAGGAGCTAATGTTTTATGGGGGGGGGGGGGGCTCTAAATCTCAAATTCAGGACTGTACTGGGATTCCATTACGTAGGCTTCCATTCTTTTGCCTTACATAATTCTGCTGACCAAGCTATTTTGACAAACTGATATCCAAGTCCAACATAGGACAACTTGTCACTTTGCCAAACGGTAGTGATTGGAGCCAATGGTTGCCACACAAGATTTAGATTCTACAAAAAAGTTCTTTAGAAAGGCATATATCGACAAAATGATTCATAACTGTAATCAATGTATGCCTTAAGCGTAAACCACGCACCTTTTGCAATTTTTATTTTTAATTGCCGCCGACGTAATGGCAAAATATGAACTTCAAACAGGGAACGACCGTTCTAGGCTATGCGTAAAATATGTAAGTTACAACTTGCTGCAGTAATAAAGCTAAAAAGCTGACCAATATCAATGAAAAAGGAGAAAGGTGCTACATTTACTACGTCTTAAAATCTTTACAGAGACATAAACTCCAATACGTTGCACCTGCGAGTCCCCTCTGAATAACAGTTTTCCAGCAACTTGGCGCCTAAAAACGAGTCAAGTGCGCAAATGCGTATAAGCTATGTCTGCATTCGACTCATTTTAAGACCAAACTGTAGAATAAAACCAATACCCAATTCCAAGTTTCAAAGGCAGCTGTATTAGAACAAATGAAATGACACATTCATTTTCACAGCGTGGGTGAATACAGTCGCTATGGGAGTCTAGCTGTAGGTTCTGAACAGGTTATTACTTAGGAATAGTTGGAGCAGTTAATCTTATTAACCAACGTGTTGCGTAAAGCTTATACTGTTAAAGTCCATGCCAAAAAAATTACTGAAAAGAATTCCGTCGTGGCGTCGAATGGCTAAGTGGCTATGTCAGCGGATAGGACATCTACAGGTCACGGGGTCAATTCCCGGTATAACTGGCTGTACGTTGTGCCCTTCAGAAAAGTACTTTACACGACTTTCGGCACTCCAACCAAGTGTAACAATGCGTACCTGACTTCCACTGGGGAGGTTAAAGATTTGGAAGGGGGGCCCTGCCTTCCAACTCTGTGCTCTGGACACAGTGCATAACAACCCACTCAGTCCCTATGGCCTAAAAAGTTTATTGAACTATCCTCTTGTATCCTTTTCCAGGAATCCAAGTTTCAGTACAGTGAGGATTTGGTATAAAGGCTGACATAATGTAATTTAGTAGCTATAATTGCAAATTGGGGCATGCTTATACCAACCTTTAAGATCTTATTAGCATGAAAATTGGCACTTCTTGCTCTAATCACATTACATTTATAGCTTGAAAGCAGACGACGTATTTTCCGTCTTTATTGAAGAGTGTTACCTGTAATTCATCACACTAGCCGTTGAACACCAAGAACAATATTGATGGGAAAAGGGCATAGAATCCACAAACAACTGGATATGATTTTGGAAACGGCAGAGTTTAAACTAGCATCCACTAGTTTTCGTCAGTTGCTTGAGTAAGTGCCTTTTTTGCGTATTCTATTACCTGAATGTCTAACCTATATCGACGCATAAGACAAATGGGGTTTTCCACGTAGTTTGAACACACTGACCTCCTGCCGGAACTTTAGCTCGATGCATCTCCGTATTTTACCTTTATCTGTAATAGTTAGATCTGGCAGATAGCTTGTTGGAGGGTCCCGGGTGGCGTTATCACACAGGCCCAGACTTACCCCCTTCCTGTGGCCTGACCCACGGCTCGTAATCTAAGGGTGGTCCGAATGCTGGCATCTGGCTAGTAGATGGAGGGGAGAACCTCGGTGTCGCTGTTGTTGACACTCCTGACCTGGAATGTAATGTTTGTGAAATGTTATACTTTCCTCGTGTAATTAATCCTACCCAATATTGCCAAATTAGTTTATTTGGTTGATATTATTTTGTTTCCATTGTGATATTTGTCATTTATCTTCGGATCCGTGGTTTATATTTGTATTTGTTTAAGTTTGTTACAGTTATCGTTTTCTATCTTTTTTTTTTAATTTATGTAATCATTTCTGCTTCCATGTTCTTTATGTGATTATTTATTTATATCTGAAATGCAATACAAATGTTGTTGGCTTATTCATTTGCTTATACGAAAACAATAACCGTGCTGTAATTATTGTTGTTTTTTTTATCTATTCAACCAGGGTAAAATCATATTGCCTTACATTTTTCAAAGCGCCCTACTGGTGGGAAAACCCTACAATAAGTCATGCATAATGGTCAACAAATTAATTTAACAAGATATACATGGAAAGTATGTAAATGGAAATCATTAACAAACGTGTAGAAGGGGAAGAGCCCAAAAGGTGTATACGAAGCCATCCTTCTTAAAACATACATAAATATCAATCATGATATACAAACGTGATGATTTAAGATCATGTAAGGAAAATATGTAGAATAAATCTGATACAAATCAATGAACTGTGAAATGACAGTGATGAATCTATAAGGAAATAATGCGTTATAATAGCAAAACTATAAATCATTAATCCCAACTAAGAACAAATAATTGGGAAGGAGATTTATTTGTTTATTTTTCTATTTGTTCGGCTGTAGATTTAGAGGTAATTATGGTTAGATGAAAGATGGTTTTTAAGATAACGTTTGAAAGTTATCACAGAAGTAAAATGCTTTAGGGAGAGAGGGAGATTATTCCAAACAGTGATGTGTAGGTTAGAATAACAATACAATGCTGCTAGGTGTGCGGATCGGTGTAATGTAATAACATCCATTGGCATAATACCGGTCGGTTTACTGCAATTTCTCAAGCAATGCTAATTTGGCAAATGATTAACGCATCATTTTCTCCAGTTACATGTTGCTGTTACAGCTTACCTTTGCCACTTCTTCTGTGTAAATTGTTTTGTTTCTCTGGTCCTGCTAAAAACATAATATCGTAATTGGAACACACCGCGGAATTGCACGGAGAATGGGCGCGTGGTTGGAAGGGGATGCACTATACCGGTCGAACGAAACACGGCACAATTAACTGCCGCTATGTACCTTTATTCAACCTCTGTTGTTCCTTTTTTTCCTGTTAGTAGTTGCACAAAACAAAATCTGCATGAACGTACAAAAAGTCATGAGAAAATGGGCGTATACTGACAAGAATTTTCATTTAATTTTGGTCCGTCACAACCGCTATGACGTAAAACTTTACTGCTGGCCGTAGCATTAAAAATGGCGGGAAAAAGGCGGCGTACGTTCAATTTGACCCATTCAGCCGTAGATCCGGGCTATTATGCAACGGTTCCTCACACTTTTACACGAGTTGTAGGTCACCAAAAGAAATTCAAGATTGCTGTTGAATCATGCTCGTCTTGTGCCGTGAGCACATGTGATTATTATCTACAAATCTGGCGATGAACGTGACAGTGTGTTTGTCCCACGACGAGCTCGCCTGCCCCGAAAATGACCTGAAAACTTTTGGCCTTGTTGTCTTCGAATGCATTGTTATCGATGCTTTGTAAATGACACCTAGATGTCTGAAGTGTGCATACCACAGAAATAACTATTGTTGCATGTGTAGATCTCTTTAAGTTCCACTATTTCTAATCGACCGGTATAAGGCTTATGACCGGTATTATGCCAATGCATGTTACAGTGCTGTATCAACGTCAATTTCCATTCATTTCATGGCAACACGTTTTCGGGAAATGTTTAATATGTAATTTGTAGTTAGGGCAATTACACGCCCTGTGAACGCATGAAATAGCTTTTTTTTCTGAAATATCAGGTGCACCATTAACGAAATAATGAAGACAAAACGTATGGAGGTAAAAATATCTATATCTATCTTTATCTCTAACTTTATCTTTAAATAGATAAACAGATTGATTGATTAATTGATAACAATAAACCAAAGACGTTATCATTTCTTAGTGAATTGCAATGCATAGATAAGGGATTGTATAACAGTTTACCAGTTATCTATCCGCAAAAACGTATTTCAATCCATTTCCGCACTGAAGGAAGTGCATTACGTGGAGGCCACTTAAGCCACTGGTAGTCTTCTGAACACTTAATTTATTTCAGCTACTCTTTTTAGTATCAGTCTAAGAACATCCCACCCCCACTTCCAGCGTTCTTCGCTTGCAAGGTTAAAAATTCCAAATTACTGTCTAATCACAAAGTACTATCTCCGAGCTGACAGGACATATGGTGGATGTCTAATGATTATCTTTAAGACCATCATTCATCTTATATTCTTTGTACCTTTTCATGCCTTCAAACCCACTACACGACGAACACCTTAAATCATTCGAAAAGCTAAAATCAAACGAATATACAGAGCCTTTCCGCATGCTTTAGGGTTTACTTGAAAACCAGTTTTCCTGGAGTACGTATACGCCGTCCTTTCACAACCTTGAAGCAAGGCCGAGAGGTTGTCCAATGCCAGTACTAAACAGTGGCATTCCATCCAGTACGTAGCTGCGGTCTTCCTTTGGTATGCTAATGTAATTACTGCACTAAGATACACACCCTGTTGTGTGTCGGCATCTACAAACGAAGATGATGGGAGATATCTACTTACCCGGAAGTATCCTCCTCCGCAGCTGTGGTGATGAAGACTACCATGTGCAGCACGGGTACCAGAGAACACAGGTAGGTCCTCTCCATAGTGCTGAATGAGTAGGGACTGCACACAAAAGCGTCAGGGCTCGAATCAAACGCCACGCTATTAATATTCAACAAGAAAACTCAAGCTTCTATAGGACAGGGCTCAACAGGTATTCAAACAAATGACCTTCGACACACCCGTTAGCAGATACCCTGATAGCCCACATCAATTCGCTTCAAGCGTGCTGACACTTTTACATCAGGGCGTAACAATGAACCTGGCCCTGAAATGATATTGAAGAATAAAACGTTATAACGCTGTGGGAAACGTAATGATCTTACCGTCACAGGTGATTCCGAGGCATTTGTGTGCTCACGATCAGCTTGCAATGCAAGGGGTAATAAAATACTTATGCAAGGGTGATCGCAGCCTGTACTGATCTATGAGACGGAACCCGCGGAAGCCGCTTAACAAAGCACGGTCGTCTGACGAGGATACGTCAGAGGAACTAAATCAAGCATGCACTGGCTGTGAATTATATTCCCACCACGGGACGCACAAATCAATCATTACCCCGACATTACCTCACACAGAGTTAACCGTGTTTTCGTGGTGTTCCCCGACACCGACACAGTCTACTGCGCAAATGAGTTCCACGGCGTATACTCCAATGGGTATTAACCGCGCTTCGACTGCAGCAGCCAAACAATCAAATCTGACAGTTACATAAGAAGAATAAAATGAGGAGGCAGTCTCAACGCCTACACTATTACGAACAGCGTTCTGTAGAATCTCGGAGACATATAGGCTTCATTACAAGTAGTCTAGTAGAGAGCAAAATCCTTCAATGTAGTTTGCTTCAAAAGCAGAAATGAACTACCACATGGTATGTCAAACAGAAATCCTATGCCATTGTCGATAGAAACACAATAACTATCATCAATGCTAAGTAAGAATCCTTGAAACATAGGACGCAGTGAAGATTCAAAATACATGCAAATGTCTGTCGTCAGCCATCTCAATCAAACGACATTTTACCTGGCAGAATCTTTCTAGGATTGCCAGTGCGTTACATCACCCCAAACCCATAAACTGCACGGCAATGTGGTGATAATTTTGGCTGACTTTTGCTCCCAAGGCCTGGGCGTCACAAGGAGCTTTGCGTGTATCATTCGTTTCATATCCCAAATTCCATTACGGCTCGTGCGTTGTTGATAAGTTACAAGGTTTAGGCAGCTACCCCAATGCAATTACTGGGGAAATGTGGTAGTTGGAGACAAAGCGGTAGGCATACGTGGTAATGGATCTGTCTTTGTATGTACTTTTGTTAGGGGCTGATAGACCTAAATCTGCATAAGCAAACGTACACGGTTTGCCATGATATACACACCAATGCAACTAGCGTTTCCGATGTAGGTAGGAAGTCGGATATCATAGAAGGCATGTGCTAAGATGAATCTTAAATGCGCTGGCTGATATCCGTTGATAAAATCTTACTCTTTTCAAGCAGACATAATCTTTCGTTATCACTGTGTACATGTGCAGCTATGAATCTTTCCATATTGTTTACGTTTGTTAATATACGTTGATATCTTAGCAAGCAGACGTAATATTTTCGTCATAAAACATAAATACAACTAGAGTTTAAGATAACACAGTGTGATTGGTAGTCGAATATTACAGAAGGTAAATGCAGAAATAAATCCTTTTGTGGAATGGTTGATGTAGGCTTGTGAAACCTGACTCTTCGTAAGAAAACGTTATCTTTTGTCGTGCGATATCAATGCAACTAGCGTTTTCGATGAAGCCTGGTAGAGCTAGAGGTAATTTGACACAGTAATTACATGCAGGGATAAGTTTTTCCATATGTTGGTTGTTAATGCACGTTGATTAGACCTAACTCTTAACAAGCAAACATTACCCTTTTCATCATAAAACGTTGAATAATTAGATACCAAGATTTTTGCACACACCAAAGTGTTTTAACATCATATAAGCCTACATTTTGGTGACTGTCGGTACAATACTAATAGCTTCTACTTCGCACTGAAGGTCACAAAAACGTTGTCTTGAATATATCAGTTGGTTGACTGTGTAGAAAGCACCTTGCTATCCGGTGACTTCATTACTAACCTGGTGAAACTGTTCACGAACACCAAATCTTTCGAATAAGGGTAACGTTTCTCAGGGCAATTCTGACAGCTTCCGCTTTGTATTGACCGTAACAAAAACGTAGTCTTGAATAAATCATTTGATTGTGTAGAAAGCATCTTACTATTCAGTGACTTCATTACTAACCTGGTAAAACTGTTCACGAACACGAGTAATGGTCACCTTCCTCAGGGCAATGCTGGCACCTTCTATTTTGTACTGGCGGTCACAAAAACGTTGGCGTGAATAAAACACTTAGATGTGTACAAAGAGCCTTGTTATTCACTGACATACCAACCTGATGAGGCTGTTCACGAACATCGAATCCTTCGAGTAAGGGCCATCTTAGTCAGGACTATGCTGGCAGCTTCTATTTTGTACTGGCGGTCACAAAAACGTTGGTGTGAATAAAACACTTGGATGTGTACAAAGAGCCATGTTATTTACTGATATACCAACCTTATGAGACTGTTCACGAACATCAAATCCTTCGAGTAAGGATTGTCTTCTTTGGGGTAATACTGACAGCTTCTATTTTGCATTCGCGGTCAGAAAAACGTTGGCGTGAATAAAACATCTGGATGTGTACAAAGAACCTTGTTGTCCACTAACATACGAACCTGATGAGGCTGTTCATGAACACAAAATCCTTTGAGTAAGGATGTCCCTCATGATTCATCGTTGAACACCAACGAAAGGGCGTCCATTTCTTCTTACATGATGTACACGCTTTGCTGTGGCACGAAAAATTCAGCAGTCCATGAATGAGATGAATGGGCATTCTTCTCCCTGATAACCTTTCGACCAGATATAGGGACTCGCACTGTGCGGTCATTACCAACGGAGATCTACATCTAGTCACAGAATTGAATTCTACTGATGAACATCTATGGATCCCGTTATCGTTGAGGATCGTATTCTAGAATGCAAGGATCTTCTTTAAGCGTCGCTTCGGGCGTAAACAATAGCTTACTTACCTTCACCTTTTAACGGCAACGGATTTGCGGTATCTCTTATGACGTAGCTTGCATCCCCGTGAATTTAAGGACAATTGTATAGCCTCAAATAGCATTCTAAGAGCCTTATTGCAAAGAAAAATGTGGATGTAAATAATATATATGGAAGAGCACAGTGACAAAATTTGTCAAGTGTAAAATGTGAACAATGTACATATAACGGCTAAATGCAATGCCGAAATTTGATTGAAATTCCAGTGAATAAAAAACTGAAAGACAAGTATAAGTGTCAAAAATGTATACATAAGGTCACAATTCCAAGAATTTGAATGATCTATGAATAAAAAGGCCCAAAGACAAGTGTAAATGTGAATAACGTATAAAGTATGGCACAATACCAAGAATTTCAATGTCCATTAAAAAAAAAGCCAAGTGTTAATGTTAATAACTTATATACAAGGGCACAATGCCAAAAGCTTGATCAGTGAGCAAAATGGCCTAAAGACAAGTGTAAATGTGAATAATGTATATATAAAGGCACAAAGATTAAAATTCTGGTGAATCAGATGGCTTAAAGACAAATATGAACAACGCATATATAGGGGTACACACAATTAGAAATGTGAAAGTCCGGTGAATAAAAGGGCCTAAAGAAAAACGTAAATATGAACAACGTACAGAGGAGGGCACAATCCCCATAAGAATTAAAAAGATGTGGATGAGAAAGCCTAGAGAAAATGTTAATAATGTATATATAAGGGCACGATGCCAGATACTTGAAAGACCAGTGAATAGAGATTCAATGTATTCAGTCTAATTGCCATTATCGCTTGCGGCACTTGCCAACATTCTTAACCATGACTGGATTCTCCTTTAGTTACTTTTCCCAAGTACCGTGCCAAAAGCACACATTGCAAATCTTCGCCTAAAGGCTAGATATATTTCAAGGTGCTCTTTGTATAGGCAACCCAAATAACCTTTGCCAAATTGCTTGTAGTAGTTGCCAACATTCTTAAACATGACTGGATTGTTCTTACGTTTCCTTACGTTACGTTTCACTGCTCCAAAAGCACACATCCTAGATTTTCGCCGAAAGGTTAGAGATTTTTCCAGTTGAGGGGAAAATCATACAACCCAAATACCCTTTGTGGGACTGTGAAAGGTCAGCGAAGCAAAAGTAAAGACGGGATTTGTGCTTGTCCAATGCGCTTATTCCATGATGCCCTGGGCCTAATGCGTTTATTTTTCCGATAGAATACGTCGAATGACTACTTCGCGCCACATTAGTCAACTGAAGGCATCATCGCACAGACGTACACAGACCATATGACTAGACACCAGATTAATCGTCATCACACAAATAATGATTGCCTATGGAAAATACGTTTAACAATGACCACAGAAGCCCCTTAAACGTGACATGTGACAGAACATAATGGTTCCCTGTACTGTAATAAAACTGACTGATCGACAAATCGAATGCACCACTGCATTCCTCAAGTCTTCGAGCATATTTGATTACAGTCAAAGTATCCCATAGAAGCGTTTTACCAAGCCTATCATTATTCTAACATAACTTTCTAATTTCATATAGATATAGTAATAAACCACGCTGTTACTTTACAGTCATTCTAGGGATAAAACTTCACATAAGAACAGCAATAAAACTACTGTTTTGACATACGGTTGTTATTGAATAATCCGTTACCCCTGGTGCCATTATAAAGACATTACATTCTTATGGTGGTTATAAACATAACTGTCTATCAAATATAACGGTTATGCCCTCCCGCGGGGATTTCTAAAATATTATGTTCGGACGGAAGAGTGATTACCTCGACTGCTTAGGCGTAACAGTAAAAATGCATAGATAGCTTTATCGACGTAAGAATAGGATTTATGAGAAAATGGCTTGATGATAGGTTTATTGAAGCCGGTGGCTATAGAACGTTTAGTGCTGTTATAAAAGCAGGTGGCGTTGATTGATATTCTTGGAGGGAAAGTTCAGCGACATCAATTAAGCTGACTGTTGGCCCTGAACGACCCGAATAGTCGTGAATTGTACTAATGTGTATAAGGGTCTTGCGCTGGAACATGTGATAGTTCAAAGAATCTATAATACATAAATGAACGCCAATATGCCTTAATAATGTATGAAAATGTCGCGCTCCGCATCTCTGTGATGGGCCCATATGTGCGGAAATTTCATTAATACTTCAGCATATTTTCTTTGTCATGTAATTAATATTTGATATTTGGTGGACTGGCTACTCTTTGTTCGTAGCCGGCCAGGGGCTGAATTGCATAGGGCATGTCACAGTCAGGACCTCTTAATTAATTCAATGCATAATACTCTTACAATTCGCCATACGTTGCCAATCTGTTAATCGTGTCCTTCATATTACATTTAGAAGAAACACTAAACTGGAATGTTGAAAATGTACGAATAAGAACACACAACAGAACAAACAAGAAGCAGACCCATGCTCTCCCATTGACCCAGTGACCTGGAATGCCTGTCACACACTGTTGATTAGGCCCCCTTTCCACTTGGACGGCGATCGTGCTGCGCTCTCACTGCGACCTAAATAACATATGTGAAACCTTCGCTTTCACACTGGGTATATCATACAAAACGTAAGAGTGTGATTGAGAAGACAACAAAACACACAAAGTGTAACAAGATTCGTTTATTTTCGATACAATTCGTTGAACGATGTGTCAAATTGTAGGTCGCAGAGAGAGCGCGGCGAGAGCGCCGTCCTAGTGGAAAGGGGGTATAAATGATTAAATCTGGCAACTTCGATCTGCACTTCCTGTACAATCTATCTACTCTGACCTTTACTTTCTTTGATTTTGACTATGGGTAACATATGACAATAGGTATTTCTAAAAGACAGACATACCAAAAACAATACCTTCGAATTCACGGCGGTAATGATGTTATAAACGTGCCTTTCATTAGATAGACTTGGCTCACTTTGGTGACTCAGCTCAGAGGTACGTTGTTGAGAAGTGAGGGACGTGTACAAGCTGAAGCCACTCCGGCGTATAATTAAACCTATAATGGACTCGTGAGGTTGATCTTGAATACGTGATCACGCTACTCTTTCCCTTGTCACTGATGAACGAAACTGATCAAAACCGAACAAGTGTAAGAGATAAACTTGTCCCTGATAATGTCTAGTCTGGGTTCTATGTCCGAGTACTAGAAATCATCACTAATATACGCAGCATTACTTCTCCTTTACACTGCATGTTTCGTTGCCAAATGTTGTACACATAAACTTGCATATATGCTTGATACTAAGGTTGCTATCAGAGTGTATCAGAGTGTATCAAATCATTACTTCTTGACATACTCCATTGATGTTTCAGGAAAAGGTGTTTATTATTTCTTCAAAGAAAATCTATGTTAGGATGTCGGTATTACAAGTCAACTCAAGTTTATTGCACAGCGATTGCATCCGGTACTCTCTCTCTCTCTCTCTCAATATATAATACATAGATATAGATATATCTACAGAAAGATATAGATATAGATAGATAGATAGATAAATAGATACAGATATAAACTTTTACTTCCCCAACCGAAGTCAGATGCCCTGTCTTATACCTAGTTAAAGTAAAGAAGGTGTCAAGTGCCTTTCGCAATGGCACAAGGTCGGTAGCATGACAAAATTCTAACCCAGGGCCTCTGGGCTCTGAACAAAATACCCTGCAGCTACGTCACACGACCCCATAACATTCAGCAGTTTTGTGAAATCAATAATTAAGTATTTATCAACAAGAACAAGTGCCTTATAATTCATCTGCCCGGAAAGAGCTCGTAGAGAACTCGAAATATCCCTTTTGTTACATGAAGACATGGAAGACAGAATAGTGCTTTTTGTGATTTCCAGTGTAAGTCTGTATTATCGATCTAGCTTACACAGCTAGCTATCAGTGTATTTCTTGTGAGCTGCCTCTTGGTGACAAACGGTCCAACTGGCAGTACTAGTGTTCTATATTAAAACGCTAGGAACGCTAGGAAAACAAGAGTCCGTAGGACACAAACCTCCGTGAAGTAATTACTTACTTACTTAGGGGCTCCCGTGTAATCCGACACATGAAGTAATCGAGTAACCGTTAGAATGTGGGTTAAGGTATTTGGTCTCTATTTACCATGAATAACCATTTTTATTTTCAAATCTGTTTCCATTTGGTACAGGTACTTGGTTATTACAACCGCACACTAGGCAGCAACTATAGTGGTATCACTTCTGCTTGGATAGTAGATAATTAGCTCCAGGCTGTACAAGGCGACCAGCAGCTGCTTTAAGGGTAGACCACATTACTTTGAAGATGGGGGTGTCGTTCTATAACTTAACTTCTCACCTTCTCACCCTGACGCCTCTAGGCCTAAGGGCTGATTTTGAGAATTTAGAGCAAGCTATGTCAGATAGGGGCCTATGGAGTGAAATCTGTACTTGCCTGGTTCCGACCGCTGGTCGATGATGTATGTATGTATGTAAGGGCCTGTGAGTTGTCAGCCTCTACATGGAGGTAATGAAACGTATGCCAATGACAATGGTGAGTTAGTATGATCAGGTCTTGGCACAGTGACGCCTAAGCTAAATCACTATTCACACAGCCGCCTGCATAACGACAGGCGGTAGTAGAATTGATGCCGGCTGTTAAGGGGGGTTAATCCGAACTACCAACACCCTCGTGTGCGGCAAATTATCACCCTTTATGATTCGGCGACAGAGATCGTGGATCAATTCTAGTTATGCCATAAGTTAGTGCCCGAAACATCAGAGTCAGACCGCCCAAGGTGTCGGTAATAAGACGCTTTTATGACTAAGACGCTTCGTCAAATAGTGAGAGCTATTAATAGGAACACCAAAAAGTAGATTTGCGTATTGACATATCAAAAGTTGCGAACAATTTTTGAAAAGAGAGAGTCAAGCATTCATGCATTATCGTCTTTGATAAAAATAGAAGACAAGTGTCATCTGAATCTTACTTATTGTACAAGGATATACTTTTTAATAGTATACAAGATACGTTTCCTAGCTAGTACTAAATTTGTCTATCTAGTAAATCCATACTCCTCGAGCAATTAGATAAACCATGTATTATTGATCTCCAAGCATATATGATAGGATCTGCTTGGAGATTAATGTATCATGAGTTCCATCTGTCTGTACATTTACAGTTTACAGTTCGCACAATTGTACAGAAGCAAGAGGAGCCTATACATACTAGACTGCCTTTTGATTTAGTTACTTCTTCCATTCAAGAGTGTGTATTTCCTTCTCTTCGGGTAGGTTTCTAAGACCGTGGTCTTTTGAGGATAACAAATTGCGTCCATCTGCGGGTGATTCCCGCGTACTTACCCGTGCCATATGGCGCCTTGCCCAACCAATTTCCTCTAACATCGCGGTATCCCCCCGCCCGTGAACCTGACCTCTTCCGGAATGATAATCCATTCATGGTCTGTGTCCGTGCCTAATCGATACCCGTCTATAACTATAATCGACCGTCCTTTGCGGACTGGATGGGAAAAAACGACCGTGACCCACGGGTAAAATGGTACACCGAAGGGAACAGCCGAAGTTAATTCTATAGACTACACCCTCTACTTCTTCTTTTCTTACGTTAAGTGCCCTGAAAACCCATATAATAAACCACCCTAGCCCCTTATATGATCAGCTATTATCTTATCTTAATTCAATTAATATGTTATCATTATTATTTGATTTTTATTTGATTATCCTTTTGTATAATTATCACATCCTATGTGTCAGTATTCTTTGTTATTTACCGACTACCATACATTTTGAATAGTATAGAGGCATAGTACAAGCTGTATACGGTTTCCCCCTCCTCCTGAACCTGTTTTTATGCATTCTTTTTGGTATTGTTTTATGTATTTTGTTGTGCGAATAAATAAACAAACAAACAAAGAAACAATACAGACTTGTTTTGGATCGCATGGCGTAATCGGCAGCGTGTATGGCTCGCTCGGGACCTACAGGTCCCTGGTTCGAATCCTGCCGTGTCACCGATCTTGCGCCCTTGAGAAAGGCACTTAACACGACTTTCCCCACGTCACTCAGGTGAAAATTAGTACCTAGTTTTTCGGCTAGGAACGTCACTCGGATAGTGACATATGAGTCACTAATGGAGATACAAATCAAACCAAAACAAACCAAGCTAGACCAAACTCCAATTGCAGACTCAATGCCAGGGGGCAAAAAAAAAAGGAAGATTAGTAATAAAAAAAATGATTGACTAGATGAAACGTTAAGAGGTCAGAAAGGTCAAATAAATGACAGATGGTTTACTGAAAAATAGATTCTTCATTTTTTATCTTTCATCTCTTCTTCTATTACCTTGTAATTGGCATAGGCGTTCTATAAAACAAGTATAGTTTTCGATTTTAGATTTGTCAATATCAATATACTACGGCATATATTTGCTTATTTTGTAGCTGCTTTGTACGACTTACAGCATGGTCAAAAACGTTCTTTTGGAAACGGCCCAAAACTGATACTAGCGTGGATATCATCCATACAATCAAATCAACATGGCCTAAGGTAATGCTACTAGTGCCAAGCCCTCAACAGGAAGATTCCATTAGCTTCAGCTCGTATACTAGCATCTTTATGCTTCCCTCCTCGGAGTCCCGCAAAGCTTTCATTCTTTTAAGAAGGTTAGGCTCTTAAAACGCTTGGCGATCGGCTTTGAAATCCGGCAATTTTCCCCCACAATCGACGTCTGGACCCGGTTAATCTTTTCATGGAAGATGAGAGACACAGAGAGAAGATGAGTGAGCTTCCCGATTCGCCTTAAGCCAGAGATAATGACACTTTACGCCCGAAGATGCAATTACTGGCTTCATTTTATTCCCATCTCTCTCTCTAAGGACATGACACAGGGCATCCATGTGAGGGCATCTGTCAGTATGACCTTGTACTGTGTAAACTTTCGGGACAACTGTCATCTGTAAAATGTATCACTTCATTGACAACGCCAAATGCATTCTTCATTCAACAAGTGGCATTGCTTCAATTTGGTTACTGAAGAGAATACTGTAAATGCAGAAACTTTCGCGGTGGTTTAATGTTGCCGGTTTTCACGGTGGCCACTTCACCGCGAACTTAACCCTATCTAGACCGGGCTTTTTTGGTATACCTGGGACCGGGGGGAGGGGGTTGCTCTTTTGACCCCCCTTCGTAATTTCAAAACGGCTTGGGTTACGATCACCAAATTCGGAGGAAAGATGTACTAGTAAAGTTTTATATTTTCTGTAATTTTTGTATCGTTATGACGTAATATGACGTAATTATGACGCCATAATGTCATATTTTGGGCCAAAATCTAAATAGGAAATTTCAGCTATACTTACAGGTATTAAACAAAACAATGACTATAAAGGTTACAATATTGGTGTCTAAGTCTGCCAAGTCTTTTGTTGCCAATTAGACGACACTGACGCCTATATGACGTCAGGAAATGACGTCATTTGTCCGCCATCTTGGATCGACAAGCTTGACTTTTCTAAAATACGATTTTTTCCAAATATAACCCCAAAGCCCAATAAAACTGGCCTTAAAAGGTTCAAGTTATTGTGTTTTGTAAGAAAATAAAAGATTTTGACGGTAATTGAGTAAAAATAACATGTATTTATCATTGAAAATGTCATTGTCCGCCATGTTGGATTTTGACCAATGACGTCATCAAATAAGCATAAATTATGAATATCTAATTAGAAATGTAACTTAGAATTACATAGGATGTTAATGATATAGATAAAAAAGTTTGGTCTAGCAATAAAACCTTGAAATCCCATAATTCAAACTGAAATTAGTAAATTTGGTAAAATTTGCCTTTCAGAAACCCGTTGCCATGGCAACAGGAAAAATTACAAACTAATTTGTTTTTCACAGGATTGTTGCCAACAATATTTTAGGAAAAGTCACCAAGTTTCGTAGTCCTAGCATACGTCGTTCGGCAGTTATAGGACGTCAAAGTTGGCGCAGGCACTATTAGCTACCCTCCCCCCCCCCCGGTCTAGATAGGGTTTTAAAACCACCGCAAACATTTTTCCATGGCAGTAAGAGACTACAGTGCATGGTGCTACCGCGAACTTAAAATCACCGCGAAAAGTCCTATTTCCCGCTACCGCGAAATTAAATTCCCACGAACTTTTAAATACATTTACAGTGTATCACCCGGCTGAGACTGTTTGCTACAATTTTTTTGCGGCAGATTTGCGACTTTTCGTCAATTTTCCTTTTGCGGTCACACAGAGGTGCGACGTGCGGTTAAGATACCCAAACTAGCCAAAAAATGTCCATATGTGTCACATCCTCAATTTCAGCTCCAAAGTAGGTAAAAGAAAATTTAATCGTAAATCACAGTGTTGTCTCTAAATCAAAATCTAAATGTACAATACCATTAGATTCATCTAAACGAGATTTACAGCGAAAGTGGCTGTTTGCGCCAATTCGTGTCATTTTGTCAAATTTCTTTTCATTTTCAAAAACATTCGCTGTTTTAGGCGACAAATTGCGCCCATTGCCGCCTATTTGCAATGAATTGGCGACTTTCTTCGAAAACAGTCGCCTCCCAGTGAGATACTGTAAATGCATTTAAGTTCGCGGGGATCTAATTTCGTGGTAGAATTAAGTTCGCGGTAACACCATAGACTGCAGTCTAATACCATGATAGAAAAATGTTCCCGGTGGTTCGAATTCTAAGTTCGCGGTACGGTAAAGTGGTCACCGCGAAATCCGCGAACATTAATCCACCGCGAACATGTCTGCATTTACAGTACCCGCTTTTTAACTACATCACTGTCTACAGGAGGGATCAAACTTTGAAACAGATGTTGACTCCTACTGACGTAATGGCTACAATATGTCAATAGAACACGAGCTCATCAACAACGGTTATTTCTATAGACTTCTCTAGTACTCCAACATCCTACAGAAACGAGAAAGCCTTTACGTCTTACACTGGCTGCCTTTTCTTGTTGCTTCGAAAAAATTGTATTTTCATTGAAAACAGATGGTGCAAAGTCTACCCGTGTTTTAATGGCCATCATGTACCGTGAACATTGAAGGGAGTCCTTTCAGTCAGCATTGCTTATGGGGTTCAAGTGGCCTTGAAGTTTGTAGAATGCATTTCGTGTTCGGCATGACCAAGTAAGGCCACAGCAAGTAAATTTTATGGATGACATCAAATCGTCTGATTTCAGAAAAGAAAAAAATAATGTTTATCTTCTTCGGGAACGGTCAGATAGAGCAAATGGGCAAAAATGTAGTGTTGTAGCCTGATATAATTGTACTTGTAAAAGTGATACTAGGGAAGTAGTCATGACTATAGTTGCAGAAGTGAAACTTGTTGGATAGTTGTAAAAGTGCCACCAATATATATGGAAGCCATGAATGTAGTTGCTAACTTGGTAAGTGATGCCAGTATACTACACTAGTATCACTGTTACTACAATAGTTCACATCTTTAATACCGGGAAATGACGAACCACTTGTTGCCACGTTATGTCAGTTTAGTTCTTCTTACAACGTTTATAATGTACATTTTGACATCTTGTTTTTTTTTACCCATCTTGTTTTCTTTAGCCCTTTCTCATCGTTTTTGCAGTCCGCATAGGATGACATACAGATAGTTTACTTGCTGTGGCCTAATTGATGAGTTCTGAATCAATGCATAGCATTGAGCCGGACATCTGGAGATGAGAGGACAGAAGAAGGCCCTGCGGCACAGTGATAAGGCCATACAGTATCGACTCACAGGTGGTTCGCCAGGTTCAAAGCTCAATCTCGGCGATTTAGTTGTGACCGCCAGTATCGCTATGTAAATTCGACACTGCTGTAAGGCCCCCTTTCCACTAGACGGCGATAGCGCTGCGCTGTCACTGCGACCTAAATAGGATATGTGTAACCTTCCCTTTCACGCTGGGTATATCATACAAAATGTAAAAGTTTGACTGATAAGACAACAAAACACGCAAAGTGTAAAAAATTTCGTTTCTTTTCTATTAAGTTCGTTGAGCGACCTGTGAAATTTTAGGTCGCAGAGAGAGCGCGGTGAGAGCGCCGTCCTAGTGGAAAGGGGGTATAAGCATAAATCAATGGTGAAGTGGGGCGAATAAAATTTTTAAAAGCAGGTTTAGAACCAAACGCTAGGAGCTACAGTTTCAACATACTAGAACCAAGTTTAAAATTTCAAACAATTTCCAACTTTTGATTTATGACATAGCCAAAGACGTCCTTGTTTATTTGTTTGTTATTTTGTTTGTTTGTTGTATTGAATACCGGGTAAATTGGTTTGTGGCGTAACACACAGGGTAACCCGGTTTGTACTGAAGAGCACAAGCTGCATATATTCGTTGCAAAACATTGTTCCTTGTGCGATTTTTGAGCAATAAAATTCATTCATATCCGGACAGATTTAATCGATTCATTCACACCGGGAGGACCGCTACTCTTTTTCATAAGTGTGGTGGGTTCTTTTACGTGCTCGAGGTGTGGCTCTCCTCCATGCAACGTCCTTTCCGAGGGACGGCCCTAACCAAAGAGGTAAAGGTAGTTAAGTAGCTTTTTTGTAAGTCCGTAGGGGTAGTGGGATGTTATCCACTGTGTCCATGGTATGGTATTGGAAGGCGAAGTCCTCTCCTTCCACCGGCTTTTACTTCCCGAATCAAAGTCAGGTGCCCATGTTTATACCTGGGTGGAGTGAGGAAAGTCGTGCAAATTCCTTTTTCAAAAGCACAATGTTGAGGACTTGGCAAGTATGGAACTCGGGACCTCTTGGTTCTGAGCCCAACGCCCTCCCAGTTGCACCACTCCAACACCACAAAGTCAGGAAAGTCGCGTTAACTACACGGGCGCGGTCACAAAGGTCTTGCGATCGTCGTACGATCACTAACTTCGGCCAAAAATGTGTCCTACAAAGTGTAGCTGCCTTGCTACACAAAAAGGCTGTTTTGGATCCTTGTCTGTGTCTCTCACAACCTGCTTGAAAACCCTATGGTATCAAAATCGTACGACGATCGCAAAATCGCACGACGATCGCACGACCTATGTGACCGGGCCATACCATTCCCAAAGGCACAAGATCGGCGGCATATCAACGGATTTGAACCCAGGACCTCTAGGTTCTGGGCCGTACACCCTGCCGTTACACCACATGACCTCACGATACCCTGGGTGATACCAATCTGCTTTAGAAAAAAGGCGGATGTGTCCAAATTGACAAATGTAACGCTGTACTCGAGTATCAGTTCGATACAACGTAATTACTCCCATCGCTAAACTGTCAAAAACGCGTTCTCGCCTCCATTGACTTTCTGTCCAACCGAACCCAAATCACGACATGGGGTGAAACGGAATGTACGACCTTTCGTGTATCTCGTGGCGTCGTTTTTGTGTAATGGCTAGGATGTTTTGCCCAGAACCGATAGCGTCTTTCGCGGTCTTCACAGTGAGCGCTGGCGTTTATTGTTGAGGGGGGAGCGCTGATTCACCATTTTCGACACAACGGCTGGGTTCTTTTTGCTGGGAAGGTCATGTCTGTACCCGCCAAGATCCCAGGGGTTACGGATTCAATCCCCTGACATGCCACTGATGTTGTTCCCTTGGGAAAGGCACTTAAAGACGACTTTCCTCATTCAACCCAGGTGTAAAAATGGCTATCTGACTTCGGTCAGGGGGGGGGGGTAGAATGCGATGAAAGTAGAGGGTTGGGCTCCGCCTTCCAATACCGTGCCTTAGACATTGTAAATAACAACCTACTGCCCCTACAGCCTAAATAAAGGCCACACGAGTTAATTCACTTTCATCAGTAACGTGTATCCCACTGTGCGTGCATCTGAACCCGAGCTACAATTATTTACAGACAGAGATTTATTGACAAGAAGTCACACCGAATTGGGGTTGACTTTTAAACTGATCATCAGCAAATTGAAACGTGATCATATCAGTTCATTTTATGCCAAATGTGCATGTAGGGCTAGTTATCAGGATGGATCGATTCCAAAAAAATAATTTAACGGACATGGTTCCCTTAACTTTTTTTCTCTCGCGAGTTCCTGAATGATGACCTTGATCGAGTAACTGAGCTACCAAGTGAAATACAAATGTATAACAATATGACTATACAGCCTACAAAAGAAAAACGAGAGGAAAGCGCGTAAAAGATTCGTTATCTATTTAAGAAATTAATTGAGCGCTCTGTCAATTAAATAGTTTGGTTGCGTGGCGGTCACAGCAAAGTTACTGTCACACTTAAATAAAGGCGTATACGCGTTGGGCGCCCAGAAAAGGCCATACTTTGCCAATTCAATAATGTTTGTCGTAATAGACATGGGCTTGTTAATTGTGCTAATATTTTTTTTTGCTGGTGAGTTCTTCTTATTTTTCTGTCATGAACCAATCAGAGACTAGAATTGCCGGTGACATCAGCATGTTTGCTATTACAACAAATGTGAACAAAGTAGTAGCTGTCACAGTAAACATAAACGAAATATTAGCTGTAATAGCATAAATTAACAATTATGTCGATAAAGATGTTCATCAGTCACGAATGTTTACAGTGACTATCAATTTTCTTCGAACAATGACTATTTATTAAAGGTAGAGAACATACCTCCAACTTTTCGATGTCTGTCAGTACCTCTGAGACGCGGAGAATGGTCTAGTCTCGATCTCGTGACGATTACAGTTTTGCGATAGCAAAACCTGTATTGGTAATTACATAGTCTGTGTAACACAACGTCTGCTGTCCGGAGCTGAAACTGGCCTCTTCTAGAAGGCCGGCTGGATGCTGGGCGGGCTGCTATAAGCGAGATTTAATCAGGCTAGTAATTACAGGTTTACGACAGAAAACCAGCAATACTTCTGAAAAAAAGTGAATTGCTGGGAGGGAAACATCCTGCATTTTCTCGAAAATGTTGCCTTTCTAGCTGAGTTTTTAAAACTCATTGACGGCAATGATCGATTTGGCTGTGCCACCTTGCGCCCTTTCCTGCGCCGCCAGGGGAGGAAACATCCTGCATTTTCTCGAAAATGTTGCCCTTCTAGTTGAGTTTTTAAAACTCGTTGGTGGCAAACGATGATTTATATGATTGTGCCGCCTTGCGCCCTTTTCTGCGCCGCCAGGGGAGAAAACATCCTGCATTTTCTCGAAAATGTTGCATTTCTAGTTGATATTTTATCTCGTTGACGACAAACAATGATTGATATACATGTGCCGCCTTGCGCCCTTTCCTGCGCGGCAGATAACAGTGAGAACGGAAGTGGCAGTCCTGTGCTGACAGTGGAGACGGAGGCACCCAAGGTGACACGTCCACACAAGATTGAATACCTGCTGCTAAACGCTATCTACCATATGAATTAGACCACTGAACATATCAGTCATGTCCTTAAACGGCCTAAAACAACTATTACAGACCACATGGGCAGCATTCTATTACTGATATGAAAAAGATCACGTAAAATATAAAATATATTGCGTAAAGAACAAAACCTTTAGAACTGTTCAATTTTAGATACCCCTTCATTCGGAACTAAAACTATCAGAAGATTTTAAGAAAGTGACTTTGAAGTCAATTTCAAGAGTAGATCGTTATGATAAATTTTGCCCTTGACATATAGATTCTATGTCAGCAATATCATATAAACTTTGAAGAGACAACCTTTATTTGGAAGTAAAACTATCAAAAGATCTGAAGAATTCAAAGCCGAATCAAAAGTTCAATGTCATTCCTTTTACGGGGTAGAACATTGTAGTAGGATTTGTCCTTGACACATACAGTCTATGACAGCTTGCATTTTTCCGCGCGGAAATCTAATTCTAGACACCACACATTGTTATTCGCCTTATCGTGCCTAGTGGCACATACGTCAGCAAGTTTCGTTGATACCTTCGCCAGAAGGCTATGTTTGTTTCTGTAGCAGGGTACATTATACAGGAAGGAGCTCGAGTTGCTAGCCCTTTCCCTGTTATTTACGTGCTTGAGGCACCCCTTCAAACATGGGGATACCATTTTACGTCCCTTCCGAAACACAGATGCAGCCCCAACGGAGATGCCCTTCCCATGATTTGAACCAGTGTGTTAACCAGTCACCAACTAATTTGAACCAGGTCAACTCAACTGGGAGGACGCTACCAGTTGAGCTACGGGGACATCCCAGAAACAACACATAATGTGGACTGAAAACGATATACAGTCGCCATTATTCACGATACCAGAAATAGATTTGGCCAGATCTTTAGATCCGACAGCCCTCATATTGCTAAAAAAAGGTAGATACATAAAAGATTGCTTTGTAATTAGAAATTATATTGAAACTCATGTCTAGCCCATGCCTGATTGTATCGAGCTTATGCTATACTGTTTAGTTAGTGGAGTTTTAAGAATTATTAACATGTTTCCAATTCATTTCCTCCTTTTGTTGTAGTTTATAGTTGACTATACAAAAGTCACTCTACATTTTGTCGTGTCAATAAAGTTTGATATACTATTCACCAAGGCCAGGCTGTATTACAAGGTGTGCTTGGCATTCCATTACAGTTGAAATTGGGGTCATGGGAGGTTTGACATCTCCCTTTCTCATCTCAGCGCGGCGTCACCAGTTCCACAACATAAAAGGAAAAACCGGTAAATATTTCATTTTTCTATCCATGAATAACGCTCTGGTGCCGATCTCATGGTAAAATTTATAGTACGTGCTCAGGAACTGAGTTTTCCTAAACTTTCTTGACGTCCAAGGTCAATAGATTTTCCGTGCTC
Source organism: Branchiostoma floridae x Branchiostoma belcheri (assembly GCA_019207045.1). NCBI lineage: Eukaryota > Metazoa > Chordata > Leptocardii > Amphioxiformes > Branchiostomatidae > Branchiostoma > Branchiostoma floridae x Branchiostoma belcheri. Next base: position 16,155,708 of record CM033028.1, on the reverse strand, counting down.
TTATCACAAGGCCAATTGAGTTGAGTCTCTCCAGCATAGCCTCAAAGTATGAAGCCATAATAGCAAAATTCTTCTAAAGATATGTGACGACCATGCCAAACCCCACTCCCAATGTCACAGAAATATGTCAAAGGCGCTTTAGAATAATATCTGTATGATTGAAGCGTGCTGTTTGGCTTTGACAGAAATTCCTGGGTCAGTTAATCTACTTGTAACTAGACGGCGATTGCGCTGCGTCCTCGCTGCGACCTATGAATTCTTATAAATGAATTCTTATAACCCTTGGCTACATAATCAGAATATGTTGTAAAATGCAAAAAAAAAAAATGACTGAAAAGACAACAAAACACAAATGCGTGAAAAGAGTCCTTTTTCTTCTAAACTAATGAAATTCCTTGAGGGCTCTGTCGAATTTTTGGTACGTACTATGAGGTCGTTTGGCGTAACGGTAGAGTGTTCGTCTCAGGACCAAAGGATCTCAGGTTTGAATCCTTTCATGTCACTGAACTTGCAATTGTGGGAAAGGCACTTTGCACGACCTTCCTCACTCAACCCAGATGAGTTCGGTTGGGGAGGTCAAAGGCGGTGAAGTCATGGCAGGAATGGGTTGGGCTCCGCCTTCCAATAGTTATACTATGCCCGAGACACACTTGATACCTATTGCCCTTTCAGCCTCAAAAATGACACTACCTTTACCATTTGAACCATATGTCTGTCTTTCCTTCGTATGTGGCACCGTCAAAATACTGTACATGCAGAAACTTTCGCGGTGGTTTAATGTTCACGGTTTTTGCGTTGCCAATTCACCGCGAAGTTAAAACCACCGCGAACATTTTTCGATGGCGAGAGACTACGGTGCATGGTACTACCGCGAACTTAAAACCACCACGAACAGTATTTTTCCCGCTTAATGCATTAATTTAAATGCAGTTACAGTACGTTACTAGTATCTTGAGTGCATTGCCCCATTATCCTCGTCTGTCTCATTTGAAAAAGCATGTAAAAATTCCATGAGTGGTCGTTGTCCTAACGGTGTAATCAGGAGAGTCAAGTTTAACCAGCTGCTCAAGTTCTATCAAAACAAACAGGGGGAAACCAATCAATGCCTAAGGGTTCATTGCCAAATGATCTTATTGACCTGCCCCCCTCCCCTTTCCATTGTTTACTGTTTCAAGCACGTACCAAGATCGGAACTTGACGACGGTCTACTTTACTTTAGTGCATAGCTTCGTTTATTGTGGCGCTACCAGGATTGGCACAGACGACACAGGATCTTCCCAAAGACACACAACTCTCAGACTTTTCTCATAAAAGACTTCAAGTTCGCCAGGTCACATAATAAAGTGGTACGGTACCAAGTGGTGGAACGTTAGACCCTTTGCTGAAGATTTAACCGTGAAGTGAAATTGTGAACAAAATGTTTGCTATTTGTATACTGATACTCTTTTTCGGAGCGTTCTCGGAGCTTAGCGTAGAGGGGACCGATCTAAACCCACTGGAAAAGATGATCGTTTTAACGGCACACGATGAAGTCAGGCGAGAGGCACAAGCATCGGACATGGAGAAAATGGTAAGGTCTCTTCTGGTCTCATTCATAAGTTTTTCACTGCACTGAACCTTACGTTAATACAAAAATGCGTTTTTTGAATGGGCGCATTCATAATAAAGCTATAGGGAACCTCCCCATATCATTAATTCTTTGTTGAGCACATTTTCCCTAGATCATGAGAAAAAAATTGCCAATGAACATTAAACCATACGTTCTTTGTTTATAGCAATTACAAACAACATTTTGTCATTCCCCACAAGAGGCACTTTTTCGCTAGTGTTCGTGTACAACTCGCACCACTCAGAACCTTGGACTGTGTACCTCCGACCTAGCGCGAGGCTGCAAAACTTTACCTGCTAATTTCTTCAGTTACAAACAAGCTTTCACCAATCTAACGTCTGAGATCAGTTAGGCTGGCTGAAAGGGAATTTCTAACTGCTAAAAATGCGTCCATGCAGCCGTTTATTTCTTTTGGCTCAGTACTGTTTTATTATTCGGAGTAATACATGAATGAGACCTTACCACAGTAAGGTCTTAATACAGGGGTGGTTGGGTTTTTGGAGACACCATTACGCCAGTCTTATCCCCAATCCGTGGAATTAACTTAATTGTCTCTTAATCTTCAATCCATCAAGAAGACAGAAATTCCTTCTGAATTAGTTTTCGTGCGCTTGCAGTTAATTCTACTATTACAATTCCACACTTGTGCGTATGTTTAAGTCCGTCATTTTGCTTCATTTAGGGTGTGCTTATACGATGACGTGCAAGTCCGTATGAGTTGCGTAATGACATTTTGTGCTGGTTTAGGTAAAGTTAGCTGGACGAAGTTGCATTTTTTGTATTTTATTGTGCAGCATATAGCTAACTATCAAACCGAAAAGTTTTTCGGCCGCAAACCTTATATCTAAAGTAAACAAAACTTCAACACGTAAATTGTTTCCCAAGTTAACTTTTTCTTTTTCCTTGAGCCGAATATGATCGTATAAAATCTATATTCTTATAAAATTTCATCGTATAATTTATCGAACATATCGTATAATTTTATCATGGTTTCTCAAGGGCATCCGTTTCTTACCTCGTAATACCTGCAACTAGCCGTGAAAATCCCCAGGGAGATATGTACGGAATTGTAAATGTGGCTAATGAACTTTATTGTCTTTTTTTTACTTTCCTGCACTTTCGTACATGCAAGTCCGTATGAGTTGCGTATCAATTGACATTCTTTTGGTTTAGGTAAAGTTTGCGGGGAGAAGTTGTGTTTTACTTTGACTTTTATTGTGCAGTGTAACTATCAAACTGAAAAACTTACTCTTTCGGCCGCAAACCTTATATCTGAAGTAAACAAAACTTCAATACGGAACTCTTACGCTTTCGTGTGAAACAATCCTTTGGTATACTTCGAGACCGAGTAAGCATTTATTAGATAACTGAGCTACATAACGATTGGTCGAAGAAAAAAAGAATTACCTTCTTCTCTACAAACTTAAAGGTGGATTTATCCGTGCGTACATAGTCAACTCCATATGAGGTCCGTATGGAAGTCTAAGCCTCCACCAGGCTCCACGTGTCGCTAGAAAAATGATAGAAATTGGACAAATATACACACATCATGTCAGCTAAGTTCGATGGTCTCAAATCATACTCATCGGCCAGCTAACTCCTGTGGCATGTTATGTGTCTAATGTCTATACTTCTCCAATTTCTACTATTTTCCAGCGACCAGTGGAGCCTGGTATATGCTATAAGAATTCCGTACAGACCTCATACGGACATGAATATGACACGCACGTGTGACTGCACCTACGTCAAAGAATAAGCGCTCCTGTGACCGTGTGACCGCTCCCTAAGCTGGGCGTAAACTCTTATATCGAAGTATGAAGAATCTGATTGAAAATTTCTGCCATGATAAGTTGGTGTCTGTTGCCAATGTGACATACCATGGTGTGTATGAAATACCATGTGTTAAACTGATGCGCTTGATAAATGCCAAACCCTTCATGAGAGACCCTGTAGATAACGTCCCTAAGCACTGTGGAATTGATTATCGACAGGACCTTTTCTACAATTAACAATGACCGGCACCACAGTTTACAGGTGGACAGATTCATCTAATGGATGGATGGTGGATGGATGATGTTCAACTACTGCGGTTGTAACTTTGTAAATGTTTCCTCCATAAAAAAATTGATCGCTTGTTGGTTTGCTCTGACGTGTGTGTGTGCATTTGTCTGTGTATGGGTGTGTGTGTAAATGTGCGTGTGAGTGTGTGTGTGTGCATGTGTGTGTACGTGTGTGCGTGTGTTTGTGTGTACGTTTGTGTGTGTGTGTGTGTTTGTGTGCGTGTAAAGGAGTGCTTGCGTGTGTGTGTGTGTGTGTGTTTGTGTGCGTGTCAAGGAGTGCTTGCGTGTGTGTGTGTGTGTGCGTGCGTGCGTGTATGTACGTGTGTGCGCGCGCGCGCGCGCGCGCGTGTGTGTGTGTGTGTGTGTGTGTGTGTGTGTGTGTGTGTGTGTGTGTGTGACTGTGTGTGTGTGTGTGGTTGTCCTTATAGGAGGTCGGTCGGCTCTAATCTAACTAATCAGCAAGATAGAATCAGGCTGATACTATCGCTGTTACCGTTTTCAGGACTGGGACATGGAGCTAGAGAAGATGGCGAAGGAATGGGCGACCTGCTCCCGACTTGGCACGAGGGAGACAAATCTGGTCGGGGAACTGTTTGGACAGGTAATGACCCGCTCACGTTCGTCGTACGATTGTTGCACGATTGCAAACTGAGTGCATACTTGGGATAGTCGTGCATTTGTCGTACAAAATTTAGCTGTCTTGTTAGTAAAAATGTTACTTAAAGTATGGGATTCTTATCTTCTAGGTTAGCAAAGAAAGCTATTGCCGCATTTCCTCATAAATTAAGTAAATGTAACCCCAATTTGCATGAATTATGCCTGATAATGCTCATCTTTACTTAGCTCTCGTGTACACGAAGTTGTCTTTCTATAGTTCGATAGTAATGCATGCAGCACACGTAAAATTGTTTCCAAAGTTAACTTTTTCCCTGAGCCGAATATGATTGAAAAATTTCATCGTAAATTTTATCGAATATCGTATAATTTTATCATGATTTCTCAAGGGCATCCGTTTCTTACCTCGTAATACCCGCAACTAGCCGTGAAAATCCCCAGGGAAATATACAATGAACTGTAGTTGTGGCTAATGAACTTTATTGTCCTTTTTTACTTTCCTGGGAAACTTTGTTTTTTAAGTAGTCGGCACAACTCAATTTCCTATTTCATTTGTGTCTGGCCCGTATTTCAGTCTCTATGTCTGACAATGAATTATGACGCGCCACAAAACTTAACGATGTCGCCTTGGACAGTTTCCAACCGATATCAGGCGCGTTTTAAACAGACCTAAGCCATAACACTTTACAGGAAATGTAGTGGATGGTATTCCATACTTGGTATTTGTACATTTAGTGGAATTGGATTGTAGCCTATAACCTTGTACAATGACACATTCTGTTAGCAATAAAACAATGTATTTCGCGTAAAGGCAGTGTATTCTTTAAGCCACAATCTAGACTGGCTCTGTATAGATATTGAATAATGCACTACGTACGAGTCCATTACAATCTGTTACGGTCGTGCATTCTTGCCCTGCAGAACATAGCATTGTCGCCAGAGGGCGATGTGGTGGGGTTACTACAGCAGTGGATGGCACAGCAGGAGCACTACAACTACCACAACAACACGTGCGCTGAGAACAACACATGTAGAGACTATCTGCAGGTAAAGTTTAGAGTTTTATCTAGATTCGTAGACCTCTTCATGAATAATCTAGTGTCACATTCCGAGACCGCATCGCTCAGTGTAATACTGTAAATGCAAAAACTTTCGCGGTGGTTTAATGTTCGCGTTTTCGCGGCGGCCGCTTCACTGCGAATTTAAAACCACCGCGAATATTTTTCCAAGGCAGTAAAAGACTACAGTGCATGGTACAGAAATTAAAACCACCGCGAAAAGTCCATTTTCCCGCTACCGCGAAATTAAATCTCCGCGAACTTAAATGCATTGACAGTATAACCAGCTGCTATTGTCCTGCCATGTACCTGCGAAGCTGTAAGAAGAACAAAATAAAGAATGCATTGTTCTGTACACTACACTATACTCTATTTGTATTATGGAATATTTCAACCTTAGATATGTGTTTTGCTCTTTTTACGCTCGCATCAGTCTTAGGGTTCCCAAAGGATGCCATCCACATAATCAAATCAACATGGCCATACGGGTTTTTAAAGGGAAAATTATCGCATGATTCACAGCGTATGATTCACATTACGTTCACCACGTTTCCTCCCTCATACCCAGTGAACAGATGTGCAAACATGTGCAAGTTATGACAGATGACGCCATGCATGCAGCGTTGGTGACACTATAACGTTCTGCTATGTTTTGGGCAATAAAGAATAAACCCTTATTAAAGTGAGAATAATAAATTGTAACGGTTGTCAGCAACGATAAGGAAACGTCTTGCTGCAATAAAAGCGAGTTTTCTATGATATCATGAAAGTGCCATCGGACGAACAGACAAAAAGCGTGATTTTCCACACAATATAAAAAAGAACTATTTTAGCATTAATGCGATAGGACTGACTCCATTAGCAATCCTGCTAATTAATAAAAAATAACTAATCGTAACTACTAAAGGACTTTGGATTCAGGATTGTACTCATCTAAGCACAGTCTACTAGGTAACGCCCTATGTCCAAGGTTCGACCGCTGAAACACAATTGCAAGTGTCAAACACCCCTAGCCTCTCTGTCTCTTCTTTTTCTTTCATTCTCACTCACACACACACACTCTCTCTCTCACTCTCTCACATATACTAACATGGACACCGTCTCACAAGCACAAACATCACACACACTCTCTCTCACACATACACGCACAGAAACACACAGTCACACACACATACATACATACATACATACATACTGTCTCATAAGGGCGTACATATGCGCGCGCGCACACACACACACACTGACTTTCTCATTCACTCTGTCACACATACATACACACACACACACACACTCTCTCTCTCTTTCTCTCTCTCATTCTCTCATTCTCCCTGACTCTTTCTCTGTCTCTCTGTCTCTGCTTCTGTTTCTCTGTCTCTGTCTCTCTCTGTCTCTGTCTCTCTCGTAACTCGATGACCTAAAATTGACAATTTTTTTCCAGATGGTTTGGGCAGCGACAAACCGGGTTGGCTGCGCCATTGCTGCAAACTGCGAGACCAAAGAGCGGAAGATCAACATGCTAGTGTGCTACTACTCTCCACCGTGAGTCACTGTAGTCAGAACATTTTAGAACGTAACACTATTTCACATTTATCCGAAGGGAATCTATACCCATTGGGCCATCGGTGGTTTCAAATAACAATATCATGATATCCCTAAATTTACCAAACAAACTTCCAAATTAATAAATATCTTAGTCACATGCCTATTTTCTCTCTTCGAACGATGATAAGAAGTAGGTCATGCAAAATCCTTATCAGCTAGCCCTGAATTTTATTGCTTTATTCTATAGGATGGAAAGGTGGACCAAGCCATACCGTCTAGGGGAGTCCTGTACTAAGTGTCCTACCGAAGCTTCATTTTGCGACAAGGGACTGTGTGGTAAGTATTTTACCAAATTACCAAAAATATGAATAATTGATTGTTTTCCCTACTGTCTCACATTCTGGATTTAAGTCGAATGTATAGAAGACTTATTTTATACATATACCTTATTTTTTATTACATAATACCACACATAAAGGTTAGCTTAGTATCATGTATTGATACATGATTCTGTACATGTACTTTCCAAGAATGTCTTTGAGTCGTTGCCACCAAGTGCAGTAAATGTATCCTCATCATTACTAGATAGCATTTGCAGGCAGATGTGTAAAGGAAAGTTAGGTGCGACAGGCATACTTTAAAAGGACTTGAAATCATACAATGTTTTTGTCTTCATATTTCAGTTCCTTGCAATGAAATCGATCCAGAGATATGCGGTAAGCTGTATTTCTTTTTAAGATCCCTCGTGTCTGGGTAACATGCCCTTGAGACACACATATATCTGGAAGTAATGACAAGGGCAGCGAGACGTAATGAATTCGAAATGACACCGAGACGTAAGGACAAGGACACCGAGACAAACCTTAATGAATTGTGTCTTGATGTAGTGTACCCCTGTGTACAATGACGTTAGCATCTGGGATCTAATGTGCTGAAGAAAATATGTTTTCACATAAATCATATGCAGTAAAGATTGTCTAGACGTGAGAAATTCCTCCAACGATTGTAAAAGCCGCCAATGATTGTAAAACAAATCTCATACTACGTGCTCATACTTTCTTGCTATACATATACGTATGAATGTATGAGCACACAAAAGTTTGGGGTAAAGTAGCACTATGGAACCGTAGCTACGTACCAGTTGATGACATGCTTAGTAGAATCTTAGTACTGTGTACAACTGCTTTGCAATAAAGGTATTTCTATAAAAATACGTACGTATGAGGTGGAGAATAGGTCCAATTTTGACAACTAAAATTTATATAGTACAGTGCTAAACTTTCTTCCAACACAAAGGTAAATAACGGTATACAGGAATAAGATTTTCAACCACTACTGTCACCTTCTTCAGGATCAATGCTGATGACCAATCACCTCAGAACGTAAACTCGTGAGAGTTACAGACACGTGATCTTATTAACACGTGAACTTGTGGATACGTGACGTCAGCAGTTGGTCAAACGTGCCAGAAAATTTGATCCGTATATATACCTTTGTATTGAAAGAAACTTTAGCATTGTACTATGATTGATCTAAACACAGATAAGCTACCATGCTAATGACTATTAGTATACTATAATCTGTCGACAGAATGCAAGCTCACCTGCGGCAAGCCTGGCGTCGGGTCTGGCACTCTGGACAGGAAAACGTGTTCTTGTATGTGTGAGCTGGGCACAGGTCCGAACTGTGACGGTACGCCACTTTTAACTCTTAATCCTAGCAGAAAATGACACCAATAGATGAGTTAGGCCAGCAATATAGAGGTTAAAGTAATGCATTTTTGGACAGAATCTTCAAATGTTCAAATCAAATATATGTACTTTACCTGAGCGTCGGTGTTTTTCGAAGCGTCTCTATGTTTTTCTACGTATTTTCCAAGCGTCTCTGTGTTTTTCCAAGCATCTGTGTTTTCCCAAGCGTCTGTGTTTTTTCAACATGTGTCTTTCCAAGCGACTCTGTCTTTTTCAAGCGTCTCTCTGTATTTTTCCAAGTGTCTCTGAGTTTTCAAAGCAAGCGTCTCTGTTTTTCCAAGCGTCTTCGTATTTTTCCAAGGGTCTCTGTGTTTTCCAAGCGTCTCTGTATTTCATGATACATGATGTTCTGAAGAAAATATGAAGGCCCCATAAAAGCAGGACGCAGAAATAGTTATATACACATTTTCTCAGTTTTATTTGTTTGTTTGTACAGAGGAGTGTGCGAACCCTATCTGGCACGAGGACGGGTTTGATGAGTGTGCGTACTGGGAGGGGGTACCCGGAGACTGCGACATTCACAGAGAGTGGCACGTGCGCTACTGTCCCGCCAACTGCCACTTCGGCTGCCGTGAGTATCAAGATATAACATACAAGCCTCCTTCGCAGACATCTACGGCATCGCTAGCTTTTATTCTTTTGCGGGAGCGCTGTTTCTCCATTTCCAAAGGGTTCTCTAATAGCGCCAGTAAAGTTCCGTATCGCCATAGCTCCCTCCCTCGGCATTAAAAAACCTTAGCCAAAAACTTGGAAGTTCATCTGTATTGGTAGAAGTCATTCGGGAACAATTTGAAGTGTAATTTCCTACACAAAATTGGACTTACCCAAATTCTCAACTGATCAGCTTCGCTCTTCGTCAAGGAGTGAACAATCCACTGCTGTTGTGACGTCACGTTATGCAGATAGAACACGTGACTCAGTGAGCAGTGGATCGTAAGTTGCTTGCAGGAAGTCTATGGCGCCCACCGTCTCTGTTCAACCTTAGCCCATGTTGAAAGTCGCGGATTCAGCGTTCCAGCAAACAATGAAAGCCATCGTGGCTAGATGTCTGCGAATGAAACTAGATATTGTAATCCACGTGCACTGAAACACTAGAAAGTCCAGTTGATATATCTTGATTAGGAAGGTCACGGGTCTTATTCCCAGCCGAGTCGTACAAGACTTTTAAAAATGGTACATTCGGCTTTCACTGCTTAGCACTACGATCAGTATTAGTTTTATTCAACAGCGAAGCGATTGACAAGTTGCCAATCATTCCTATTATCTATAACTAAAGGCTCCACCTAGTGAATATTTTGAAAACTGCATAGCAATGCATTTGGTAATATGTAATAACCATTGGATGTCTACCTACAGGGACAAAGTGAGTCTGTGACATCAGGCGTGCAGTGGCTGTCAAGAAGATCGTCATTTCCCTATTTAACATACATGACATTGTGTACAGTCATCCTTTTGGCATGCATTTAGAAAGAGACTAAAAAATTTTAGATCATGATCAAATATTTTTGCTAATTCTGAACTAAATAAAACACATCTGTTATACTTCAATTGTTGTTTCTTCTTTGTATCAATATTTACTGGATATTTGCGTAAGTCGGGATTTTGTCTGTATGTAAATGCGACCATGACAAGGAACACCTGTTTCACCATACCTTCTACCTGTAAAGGAAAATCATAATGAATAGATAAATAACATCATTATATGCAAATAGCTAACCACTGATACAGCGATATGGAAGAAGAAAAAAAGACTATTTATCGATTCAACTGTAAAAATTCAAAATATTGACATGGTGCAAATAACCTATGGCTTTTCTACAAAATCAGACTCAATGTGTAAGAATAATTATTTACCAAGTAAACTGGTTTTGCTTGAAACAATAATGCCATTAACAATATTGGTAACATTTCTGACCATACACAATTACACTCTGTTTTTATCAACTAATCGCTTATTAGCACCTTAATACCAAATCTTTGACCATTTAAAAAAAATATGAATAAATCAATTATACATTAACATAATCTTTAATAACATTTGGCATTGCACATAAAACCGAGGCAGGCCTTATGCATAAATACACTGCATTTTTATCAATTATGTATCAGCTATGCATATAAGAATCTGTATGCAACCAAAAATCATCAATACTTGTCAGTAAGTTTGCAACTTTCCACATTTTACTTTTTTTTCTTCTTTGTACTTAAACAATAGAGTCTATAGACGTAATTTAATCATGTTACTTAAACAATAACACGTTTTGCTAATGTGACTTGAAAAGCTTGACGTTTAGAAGCCACCATTAGTTAACTAATAGTTTCTGCTAAATCTACATGACCCACATAAAAGGTAAACTGTTAGGGGAGTTCACATTTGTGTGTATATCAAGTCCATTTCAGTCCATTTGCCTACACCAAAAATGCCAAATAGATTTTATTTATAAGTTATATAACAGAACTCATACAGACTTCAATGAACCACAAAATCCCAAACCATTTTCCCATTGGTTCCGTATATATGTTTAAAATTGCATACTTCAGTGCAATAGTCACCAAATCCCCAACAGCTACCTATGACATCTTACTTCAATCTGAAACTCTTGTAACTAAAGGCAGATGTCATCACCATTAATGACTCTTGACATATACAACTATTAACCCGTAAGGGGGGGGGGGTATAACCCCGTCGTGTGTAAACATGTGCAAACATGTTTGATCACGTTGACCGATGATGATGATGATTATATTACAGCTGGATTTCAAAAGATAGATGTTTCCAAAATCTAGATATATCCAGTGGCGTGTGTTTTCTGGAGTCTCCTGTGTGGTACTAAATGCTGAAACTTTTAGATGATGTTGATCAACTTCAATTTGGATTTACTTGCTGCACAATATTACTATATACACTATTGGGCCAAATCTATTGAATCCATTTGTATTCTTTATAATATGTATTATCTATGAAACAGTTGTCTCATTTAAAAATAAATGACACCTGTACCATTTGTACTATTGAGGGGAACCTGGTCATACATGTTAGAAGGTGGCAAGTTAACCAACATTTAACCAAAAACTGGACCAGTGCATACAGAGCATTTTGCTTGGTTGTTGTGCTTCGTATACTAAACCTATTCTAATCTTTAATTCTTTCAGTCTTTGTTTTGTGATTGGTTGGGGCACCTTCAAGAATGCTCTACTTGAATTTCTGATTGCAGCAATTGTTCTGATTGGTTCAGTTTTGAACATCAGGAGAGATGTCCTCATTGGTTGATGTCCTCTCTTGCTCTTCTGCCATTGGTTCAGCTGGGATGTCTTCCCATGATGACTCTGTGGTTGTATCATTGGCGGACGGATTATCGATCAGTAACAACATGTTTTGGAGTTCTGTTTCGGAGTCAGCATAGGTTTGTCTGTCCTCGAGAGAACTCTCTCCGAGAATGTCGCTTATACTTGTGCTCACCTCACCTACGCCAACGCTCTGTGTTTTTGTTGAAGATGTACAACCACTTTGCTCAAGGACAGACTCTATCACATCATCCAAGATGTCTTCCACCACAGATTTATCCACGCTTCTGACTAGTTCCTCTACAACAGAAGCAGCTGCCAAATGTGCTTCTTGTCTGTCCTGGTCACCTTCATCAACAGCTTCGCTCAAAAGTTCTTCCATGTCCTTGACCGCAAAGGTCATCTGTGGACCTGGGTCTAGAATGACCTCTCTGGCAGGTTCAAGGTCACTAGATGTCCCTTCGACCATCAGATTCTCAGCTAGCACAACTTTAGCACCACTGGCAAGGGTTTGTCCATCTGTAGGATCTTTGCTGCGGGAAGATGATGGCACCAATGGAGTCTTTGGAGACGTGTCTTCATCGTTTCTAACTTCCTGACCAAACCTTGAGGAACTTTCATCTTTATTCCTTGAAGCATCTCCTTCTCCTGATAAAGACCATCCCTCTCTACCCTCCATGTCTGAAACACGACTGTCCTCTGTGTCGTACTCACTCGTACTCTGCTCAGCCTCCACCAGCCTGATTGACGCTATTGGAGTCAGGAACTCCCGAACACGTGTCGGTGACGCCACCTCGGTGATCCTTTCTTGGATCTGCCATGTCGATTCATTTTCCTGTCTGTCTGTACGTCTGTCTCTTTCGGACACCTCTACCATCTCTTTTTCTGTAAATTCTGAAGGGACCTCTTCAGTATCCAGTCCTCTTATTGGCTCTTGTTCTTCTGGTGATGTAGGCAATGTTGAGTCTACTAATGCGGGTGTGCTACTGATCTGTATGCAAACATAACCAAAGCAACACAAATGTATTAGTATGCACGATACAAGACATATTGAATATTAAACTCTATTAGGAGTCAGTCATTTCAGATAGCATCCACTATCCCTCAATTTCAACTGAAAATGAGTATGAACACAAGGGTTACCAGTATATCTGTCGGTTGAGTTATTTGACTTGCTTTAGTACAGTACCCCAACGACATTCTAGTGTGTTGGAGATCAACAAGAGGAGACATTTTATATCACTTCATGATGTGGTAATGCTATATAGTTTTACAAAAATATCAAAGTGCAACTTGACTTGTTTATTAGAAGTGTTAAAATATTCACACCATCTATCTGTTCATATATCCATAAAATACATTAGTGCACATTCATGAAAGGCTTTGTACATAATGATTTAATGCAACTTATTGCCTGAATTTATGAACTTATTAATCACGACGACCCCATATTTACCTGCTCAACAGCCAGAATCTGTAGTTGAGGATAGCTCCTGTCTCGAGTGATGGTCTTCTTTAATCTCTTAGACCTAAAAATTGAGCATTAGACAATTTAACAAACAGAAGGTGTTCAGTGTACAATAACATGACAAAATTCAAAAGCAATTGAAGAAAAGTGAAATCGATCTTGCTGGTCATAGCAGTAAGTATTAGTTAGTTACTTTTGTATCATTATTTCTAATTCACAAATGGCAAAAGAAATATTGAATAAAACATGTTCATGGAAGTGAATGGCACAGTCACTAGGCCTGGCCATGGTACTGAAAGTCAGGTGCCTTTTGCAGTGCAGATATAGAAGGTTTATTGCAAATTCTTGCCTGTGGGCTAATTACAGGTAACATGAGAGATTCAAAGAGTGTAAAAACAATATAATCACAAGTGTCTACTCTAATCTAAAACTAGTCAAAACTAACTCTAGATTCTAGGCTATTGGTTTTGACTCCTTTTTCGAAGACCGTGGAAGATGAAAGATCCCACCTTTTCTATTGTGTGTGGGTTTTGTAAAATATAAGTGAGAGAAAATCCTCACCAAAGTAATTGAATTATGAAAAGTTGGCTTACTTGTCAAACATCTTGATCTCCTTGCCAAGCTGTTTGGACAGTTTGATGTCATCCGCATCAAATGCTTGGAACAGGGCCTTGATGCCAACTGGGCCTACAACAGATTAAAATCATTCCGTCAGTCATCAGGAAATTGCAATGGCACAATGTCATATACATGCACATCATTATCAATTATGTCATCATCATCATCATCTGGTCATGTTGGTTACTCGGATGCACATGACTCCCTCCCGCCATCCATCCCTATCCTCCATAGCCTTCCACTGAGCAGAAAACATCAGATTCTTTGCAATTAGCTGTTACCATTTTGGTTACTGTATGATTCAATTATTCTTTGTACCCTCTCAGGCAACATTTCTAGGGGGTGCAACCCCACCCATGGCAATAATTTCTTCCAAGCCAACAACCAATACTAATTTTGTGGTGCATCTTTTATAAAACATCAAATGCTTTGTCGGAAAATGAAGAAAGCAGTCAAATGGCTCGATATCAAGTCCTGAAGTCTGGCGACATACAACATTGATACATTTCAATGAGAACAAGCCATACACTGATATGTACGTCAAGGTACATTGTTAAAACACTGCATTTGAATGTTTTTGATTTACCTGATTCACCCTGCACAGATGCCATGTTGTCGGAGGTTTCGCTCCCTGCACTTCCCGAGGCCGTCCTGGCACGAGGTCTCAGGTCCACATGGTCAGCCGGTTTCTCCTCCATATGGCTTCTCAGGAGCTGGGCAACAGCTTCATTCTGTATAATACATTCAATTTGTTTTCCCTCATTTTGAGTGTCCATCATTTACTGGAAGACTGAATGATGACATGCAATAAAGTCAGAATCAAAAAAGTTTAACACAAACAGCTTTCTTCATACTTAGGGGGGATGAAGATAACTGTTTATGAAATTATGTCATTGTGCACGTCTTGAAATCAATAGAACGCAGAGAAATTCTCCGAAGCAGACTTGTGTCATGGGGCCCTTCTCCTAGGTTTGCGAGTTGTCATTAATATGTGTTCTATTATACAGACATGGCATTGTGTCATAACATTATAGTTTGTGAGTAGCCAAAATCTTCCCATGACAAGAATGGTTTTATGGGGTTCAAATTCATCTTTTCCTTAAAAACTGCTACAACTTAAATACATTATCAATAAATCAATAACATACACCCATGGAAAAATTGTACTGGCCCGATCGGGCAAGTTCAGTTTGTAGGACATCCATCTGCCAGATTGGTGCTTTTACCTGCCCTGGGCAATAGGGCATACAAATTTACATGGACTTGACTTAAACAAACCTCTGCCAATCATATACCAAATTCCATACTCTGAGTCTTTGACTCAGTTTGACATATTTTGTAAAGCCTGTTTTCCTCACATGTGCGTACTGCAGTGGGGTGAGTTGAGTCTTGTTCCTGATGGCAGCTGATGCTCCATTCTGCAGTAGGAGTGAGACCAGTTTGGGGTAGTTCCACCGAGCTGCTTCGTGAAGCGCCGTGTTGCCCCGCTGATTGGTCTGGTTAACGTTTGCACCTTTCTGTAGAAACATATTGTTTGATTACAGGACATTGTTACGACCAAACCACTTTATTTCAACTATCAAGGTAACTTGAAGGCCATGTAGCTTCAATCATTGAACATGGATGACATCTGCACAGTTTTTGTCCGTTTCCACCTGACCAATATCTATGTACCTCAGACTAATGTAATCTAATAGTATGCAGTACTATATACTGTAATTCCTGATTTTTTCACTGTAATGTTATGTTCACGGTTTTCACGGTGACGACTGTAATGTGAACTTATCATTACCGATAAAAAATAATTCACAGACTTTTTTCATGCGCACCTGCCTCGACAGTGAACATTTAGTTCCGAGAGCAAGTTCTATTTTCTCAGACCGTGAAAATTTGGTACCGTGAAGATAAAGTGAATTACAGTATCACTGATATCTACATGACATTGTATGTACCTGATTAATATCTATTTGTATCTACATCTACATGACTGATATCTATAATACACCTGACTGACATGTATGTATGTACCTGACTTATTTATTTATTTAATAGTATGTACCAAGTCCTATAACTCGATATCTACATGACATTGTATGTACTAGACTGATATCTATGTACCTGACTGTTATTTACATCTACATGTACCTGACTGATTTCTATAATATACCTGACTGACATGTATGTACCTAACTGATATCTCTAAACTACATGACCAACGATCTATGTACCTAACTGATATACCTAACTGATATCTACAGAATGTATGTACCTGACTGATACAGTACATGTTGTATGTACCTGACTGATATCTAATAGTATGTACCTGACTGATTTACGTACCTGACTGATATATATACTACTTGACAATGACTCAGATATCTAATAGCATGTGCCTGACTGATATACTGTACCTGAATGAGAAGCTGAGCAGGTTGCAGGTTTCCCGCGGTGGCAGACAGGTAGAGCGGGGTGCAGCCGTTATGATCCTTAACGTTACACTTGGCTCCGTGGTCCAACAGGGCCGACACAATCTGACAACAAAAATCATAAGCAAAATTAATGGCATTGCCTTACATACATACATACATATTCATACTCTATCAAGTTGAAGCATTAATAAAGTTCCGCTTCCAGTGTGATCATTCATCATTACAGTGAGGTCCTTATCACTTAGTCCAGTCTCTGATTCAAAAGTTCTTTAGCATCGTCTTCTCCTGTTTGCGTCAGGGGACGAAAAGCTGCAGTTTACCGGCTGGTTTGCAATGTCGAATAACATGTCCAGCAAGGCTTAACCGGCATCGCCTGACTTCAGTTGAGATGGGTGGAAGAGTCCCATACAGTTCTTTGTTTGCCTTTGTTTGTTTGGCTTTGCCTTAAAGTTTATTTTTTGAGGGAATGTAATTTCCTGGCACATCAAAAATGAAAATCAAGTGTTTGTAGTGGCTGTTATAATGTATAGTTTACTGTAATTGAAACCTCAGTGCTATTTTGGACAGCCAGTCGAAAAACACAGCGCATGTACTGGGCAAGGGTGCTGCAGATAGATGGAACAGTTACGTCGATGTAGGTTAGACATCCAGGTAATAATATACGCCAAAAAGTATAGTTACTCAAGCAACTTCCATATGGTTTTGAAACGATCAGACGTTTCGGATACTATCCAATATCCTTCGTCAGTGACACTGACGGAACTGGCTGTGCTGACTGATCAACTGTCACTGATTTAACTATATCTACCCTCTTACCATTATAGCTTTTCAATTTGTACACCAGTAAAACATGGCCAAGCAACCACCTAGCGCAGCAACCAACTGTCGCCAGAGGACACATTGAGATAGTCCCGTTCATTTTTACATACTATTAGTTTAGACCCTTTCCCACGCAACCACTTGTCTAACCCAACCAACAACCACATTTTGCATTCCTTTCAATTTTGAAAATACAAATTGAAAAGTTGTCGTTGTGAACATTCACATGTCATCACCATAGCAGGCACTGCCAACACATCAGAATACTAAGTTCTTGATGCAGTACACTTAGACAAGGGGGAAGGGGGCAGAGTCAGAACGGTGGTTTTCCGTTTTCAGTGAAGTTGTCACCGCAAAAATGTCACCGCAAAAACTGCTGACGTAAAACCAGATGTTGGCTTCCCAGATGACAAGGGAGCTGCTAAGTCTACGTTTAACTTAGTCCGATGTCAGTTTTGCCCATCTTGTGCTGCTGTACTGTAGCAATGCATGGGCACAATGTGTTCAACAGTATTACATGCACCTCTGACACACTGCATTTCTGTAACATCCATGAGAGATGGCTATAGGGACCACAAGCATTCAGAATTTAAAAAATAAGTCTTCGACGTCCCTTTGAAAAGGCTGTTCCTACACAACAAACAGATAACCCTCAAGCGTATGATTTGATGACAATTTCACCAGCATCCCTCAGATGCCAACCATGCCACCAGCCGTCAACAAGACTTAAGCAGTGGCAAAGAGGCAATTTTGAAAGGGGGAAAACTAATTAAGAGGGCTTCATGTACACTATTAAGCAAAATTGTTGAAAATGTAGACAACGTACAGTCAAACCTGTCTATAGCGGCCACTCATGGGACCGGACAAATTTGGCCACTATAGACAGGTGGCCTCTGTATAGAGGTGGTAACTTGTAGATAAATAACCCAAGGGACCGACAAAAAGTGGCCACTATGGACAGGTGGCCCTTCTGTAGAGGTGGCCCCTAATACAGGTTTGACTGTAACAGTATGAACCAATCACATCTGCAGAAATGTCATCATATGAAACTTTGTCCAAATAAGTACTGATTAAGAAGTTGGAACTGTAATGAGTTTCACAGATCTGTAAATTGGAAAGAAAGACCCTAAGGGCCAGATATGATAACCCACTCAAATGTCGACTAATCAAGACTTGATTGGCTATCAACTTAAGGAGAGTACCTGATTCGTGTAAGGGCCTTACTAAGTAGACATCAAACTTTTGCACAACGTACAGCCTGCAGCAAACATTTGAATGTGCATCTTTGAAACATCAGCCTATAGCAATATTAGATGCTGTTGAATAATTGGTATATCCAGTTCATCCAAGGATGAGACAGCTATTAATGATTCCAACATATTGCAATATAATTGACACAGATGACACGTGTCTCATTGAAGAACTCTATTAAATTCCTACCTGCAAGCTTACAGGGTTAGCAGTTCAGAGATATTTCTTGGAAATGAGAAAAAGGTTAAAAGCAATTCAGCAGCCCTCAGCTTAGGTAACTTATCATTCTATATATAAAAATAATAAGCCTTGCTATATGTGGCCATGGTAACAGCACACAGTGTCACGTAAGTCTCACTGAGCAAGCGCTGTTGTGACGTTCCAAGCTCTCACACGGAATCTAACCCATCACAACCAGGTGCAGCACTATCTTGGTGACTAGTCGGGTTGCAGACTCCATCAGTCGCTCATAGCTAGCTCGGGAATCTCACATCTTGCCTAAGACTGCAGACGACCGGAATCAGCTCCACCATGTTCAACAACAGCTCCGACCCATGGATGCTCACCGAGGAGACATCTGCTCCTGAGTTTGCAAACTTAATCTCCTGCTACAAGTGGTATCAACAGAACGATACTGTGTCAATCGCACCAGCCGACAAAGCCTGCTCCATGTACAAAGACCTTGTGAGATTGGGAACAGGAACTGACATTATCTTTTGGATGATGGGACTTTTCATTATCGTCACCAATGCTGTTGTGCTCTTGGGAATCATTGGAGCAAGAGAACTCCGCAGACCCGTCTACTTCTACCTGGCAAATCTGGCAATCACCGATGTTTTTGCAGGAATTGGGCTTCTGTATCGCACCGTAGGCCATAACGGACATGACATAATGTTTGACTTTCTTTTGACTTATGTCAATTTGATCATATTCACTCAGATGACTTCAGCATCAGCTCTATCTCTGCTGTCTGTTGATTCCTATGTTGCTGTAAAGTATCCTATATACTGCCATCTCCATGCTCACAGTGCCAAACTGCGTGCAGTTGTAGCTATGACTGCTTCGTGGATTGTTTTCTCCTTGTTAGCCTTCTCACCCAGTATGGGCTGGAACTGTCTCCACATGCAGACCCTGACCAGTGGTATCTGCATTTCATGGTACCCCCTAGCCTTTGTTGTCATTTGTGTATCCATTTATCTATTGCTGTGCATAGTCATGATGTTCACAAATATAAGTGTGTATGTAGCAATCAGAGAACGAGAAAAGAGGAGGCTTGAGCAGGCAGGGGTCCCCCCGGGGGTACCAGGAGAAAATGGTCCAGTACAAAACAGGGAGGGGGGTGATCAGCCAAAGAATCCTGCACAGACGAAATATGAAGAAAGGGTGTACAAGGCCAGGACTGTCATGATTCACGTAGTGCTGTCTTTTGTCTTTTGGCTGATACCCCTTTTGGTCTTTGCAGTATGCAAAATTGTCCCAGATATTTGCCCAAGTAGGAATGGAGTATTTGCTGGAATGTGTCTAAATTCGTTAATTAACCCATTGGCGACACTCATCCGCACAGCGGAGTTAAGAGATGCAATCTGGCAAAAATTGAATGGAATCCGTCAATCGCTTGTCACCATGACACGGGGAAACCGCGTGGACCCACAGGAAGACCTGGCAGGAACAGGAGATGCCCTAAGTCTAGAGGAAGGTCCTGTACATGGAGAGGGACAAAACACACCGAGTATGGCTCCAGATCAAAAGCCTCCAGTGGGAAACCAGAACTGTACAATCCATAGCTATCAACTACAAGGGATACCAAGTGTCAAAGTACCTACAAGAGGCAGAGTAGAAATCCTACCAACAATTGTGGAGATAGACTGAACGGAATGAAGTCGGACTCAGAACCCTTGCACAAGAAAAAAGCAAAATGGCATACATGTGAATCACCATGCATAGGCAACAATGGCAAGTACAATTTGAATTTTATGATTTTACTGTTAGAAGTGACAAACAAGAAAAATGAGGTCTTCCTGCCCTCTAAAGGGTACAGTAGAAAGCCTGTAAAACTGATCAGAATAACTAAATTGTACCGGTCGGCATTAGATTTAACAAATTGATTTAAAAGTATAGATATCAAGTACATTTTTCAGTGTACAATTGTGCATTTGTGTTAAACATGACATTGTATCAAATTGCATAGTCCACACTGTGTGCTGAATATTTTTGTAACTGTTACAGTTGAATGAATACTACTAAATGAAGATGTTGTTTGCACTTGTGAGACATTAAATGTATTATGACTTATTGGAATCTGAAAAAGTCTCAGATGCTTTCCTGCTATCATTATAGTGTCATCTGATTGAATTATATGTAAATTGGTCACTGGTCAAAAAGGTACAAGTTTGGCAGGCTTCATTATTGTAAAATCTCTGTTTCAATATCACTGCAACAGCCTGCTGTGTTGTTATGTTTTACTGCCCTTGAAAAATAGAGCATGATGTTCTCTTCGGATCCTGTGATCATTTACAATATAGAGTTTTGTATAAAAAATATAAAACTTCTTTTTATGTTCAATAACTCAGATAGTACCTACTTTACAATACATTCTATATATTAAGTACATCACTACATGTACCTGTAAAGAACAACATACAGATGAAGAGAGGAAGCAATGAAACATAGGCGTCCTTATTTTGCTTTTAATTAATAGTACATATACCTCCTATTTTTTCACACAAAAAAACAAGACCCAACACTTAAATTTCTGTAGCCAACAACAATTAACACACCGCATGAACATGTTTTGCCGACACCTTCACCAAACCCTATTTAAGGGACAGTCCTTCGTATCTCTGAGAGGCCGGAATTCAAACTTTGTGTAATGTTTTGTTTCTTGAATGGCAGAATATTAAGTAAATGCTGTTGCTGGTCACCATTAATAGAATATGTAGCAATCTACACTGTCTCATAACTTTATAGAATGAATAATTCATTTCATATTTCCTAGTCCTGCATACAAAAAAGCTGCATACAACTTATAAGGCTGTCAGTACAGGAATACTTGAATGTTAGAAGAGAGAAATTACTGGTTAAAAGCAGTTCTGTTGAGCATGATTGTGATAATGTCTACTATTGAACGTGTAATTGCGTGTGTTGGTTAAACAGACGTCATGTTGTTATGGCTACAGTTTGGACGAATCACATCGGATGACAATTTTAGATACAATTTAATGATTATCCTCACAAGGAGCCTACAATTTTCGTATCATTTACGTGGGGTGAAAGTGATCTCAAACAAGTTAAGCTCACTGAAGAGAGCCACTCTTTCACTGGTCATGACAGAGAAGACTGATGCCATGTACATTGTTCACCTTTATCTAATAAGTGCCTTACACAGACATATAGAATACAACATGGTGTATTCCGTATCACCCGAGGTACCAGCCCGACCTGTTGGGACCAAGGATGATGTGGATTACACCGTGTTGTATTTTATTTATGTCATACCCACCTGGGAAAACCCACGTTTTGATGCAAAATGAGCCAGAAGTTGAACAAATTTGGTGCCCTCGAACAAAAAGTGTTGCAACATCAATGTTCCAATGTCCGAATCAGGTATTCGAATTGCCAACCGTGCCACACTCGGCCCGCTCGAAATGGTTTGATTTACTCGAAGAAAGCCTGTGTGATACGCCTTTCGAACCTGTGAGATATGGCAGTTATGGCCCGGTCCGGAACACCCGTATCTAACATTTTTGTGTCACAGGTATGACAAGTTACAACACAACATTTCATGTATATGTGGTCCAGAGAGACGTGCTAGCAGTAGATGAGCTTACCTGTTTATCAGGTTTGCAAAACATCATGGCAGCATCCGAAAAGACTGTTGACTTTGAAGAATATGTCTTATGACTGACAACAGATAAAATGGTTCGGGCAGCTCGTCAGGATGTCACCCAATCAACCGGCCCTGAGAGCCTACAACACCAGAGTGTCAGGACGGCGGGCCAGAGGTCGACCACGACGCCGGTGGATCAACGGAGTGAAAGAGACCCTGAACACCCATGGACTGACACTCCAACAGGCCACGCGTCTTGCAATGGACCGCCTTCTCCTCCTCCCTGCGACACCCTCGACGGTATAAGCGGACGGATATAGATAGAGATAGATAGTCGTATGACTTCCAGGATGAACACATGGACAGTCAATGAGAACCTCGTACTAACACACACATATACCAACTTGCAGAACTGTCAGATTTACCAATAGTTTAGTGCCTGCTACTATCCTCAACAACGTGAAGGGAATACCGAATTTTGACCTATGAGATTATTCTAACACCGTACAGGGGTTTTTCTAGAAAAAATTAGTATGAGGGAGCTTGGTCAGTGTGGCGAGGGAGCGGAGCGACCAAGCGGGGGGTTGGTGCGGAAGGGGTGTTTCCCCCCTTCCGCTGTGCGAAGCCTTTGGAAATATGAGGTAAAAATGGGACATTTTGAGGCTACTTAAAGGGGAAAATCATAGCTTGAATGTGTGTTTGTCCTTACCATGTAAAACTACAAGAAGGCATATTTTGTAGCCTGTAAGATACAATTAACACAATGAAAAAACTGGCTAAACTTGTTACATTTTTGTAGTTCTTTTGGATTGTGCAACACCTTCAAAGGCTATTCTTCTTTCTCAATACATGTGTATCAACATTTAGCAAGAATATTTCTCAACATAAACATTTGTATACAAATTTTAAAATAGTCAAAAGATTTATATACAAGTCAAGTCAAGTTTTTTATATAAACCAACTTTTCTTTTATCTATATAAACTGAATTTAACTTTGCAAACTATCCACAAATCACCCTTTATATGTGCACATATTTTAAGAATTAATGATAAATCTAAACCCTATGTTATGAGAAGAAATACTTTGGTTTGTTAATGTGATATAGCTAGCCACAATAAGCTTACACCATTCTTATGCATGGCTATCATAAGCAACCATTTATTTTATTTTTGCATACTATTTGCTTTTTCTCCCAAGGCAACAGTCACACTACATTCTGTACCACTATGTTGAGCCTTATATGTTATATGCAGATAAAATATTCATTTGGTACAGCTAAATCGTCAACAAATGTTTTGTTACAATGTTGTGAGAAACTGCAGACTTGATCTGTTATATTCACACTTTTTCAAGTTTGCTACAATCTCTGCTGTATCAGTGTGTCACAGGGATATCATGTTTCACATCAAAAGAGTTGTAGCCAGTGTGTGGAGTCAGGTAGGTGGGGCCAGACAGAAAGGGGAGGAGCTAACAACAGAAGGATGTTGCAGTTCTTAGAAATCTATTGGGGGAAAGATTTTATTTACAACATTTTGATGTGATAATTAGTATAGATTACTATGTTTTTAACTACTTTTGTCTAGTGATTTACCCATCTGAGTTTAATGTGCAATATGGATTCAAATATTTCCAAGAAAGGATGTTTAATTTACAGTCCATGAAAAAGATGTTTTCCCTGTTACTACTTAAAATGAACTCTTCCAACCTCCCATGAACTTATCAATGAGAACGTGGGCATGCTGCTGTGTGCTTTACTCAAAGCCAGAAATTGTTATTTTTGTGGTTTTATTAATATGTTTTGGGATATTTTGAGAGTAATGAAGCTTGTAATAATAAGATACATTATTGTATGTTGTTTTTGTTACATGTTCACTGGAAAAAGGATCAGTTTGAAACAGACTGCATGTTGTGAATATGGTAAAGTAATGCTACATTGAAAGAGAAAGTACAATCGGTAATTTGAGTAAGGGGGCGCACATAGATAGTATGGGGGCGCGGCGCCCCCGTTCCCCGGTTTAAAAAAAGCCCTGCCGTAATTGTTAATACTTTTAAAAGCATTTTAAATGTGTAATGTCTGTATAATGCTTTAATAATAATATTAAGTATGTAACGTTATATAATAATTATGTAATATCAATATGCATTAGTGCAATCTGGTGAATGCAATATTATTTGAAGACAAACATTTCTGCAGGAATTCCTGCAGGAATTCCTGCAGAAAACATTCTTCCTGCAGGGATTTACCTTTGTCCTGCAGGAAATTTCTGCAGGAATTCCTGCAGGAAAAAGTTTTTTCTGCAGGAATTCCTGCAGGAAAAACGCTTCCTGCAGGAATTCCTGCAGGACTTCCTGCAGGAAGAAAATTTTCAAAATGAATATTCATGAAAGTTATTATCATATTTCACAACTGTACATCATACTTGTCAATCATATGTAAAGACTTTTCACCAAGTGCTTTTATATTGAAAATATAAGCCCATTTCAAAATGGGAAAAGTGGAATTCCAAACTTATGGTGGAGCCTCTTTCAAGCAACTGGATATGGTTTTTAAACAGTCAGACGTTTCGGATACTATCCAATATCCTTCGTCAGTGACACAATTATCACAGTGTCACTGACGAAGGATAGTGGATTCTATCCGAAACGTCTGACCGTTTCAAAACCATATCCAGTTGCTTGAGTAACTACTTTTTGGAATAACTAACAGACATCAAAGCCCCACATGTACTACATATCCTGCTGCAATTAAATTTGCAGCTTTGAAATTTTAGAAGCAATCAACTTACATCCTGTTATTGTGTGGATGTGCCAGTACCTATCAAGTGGTGATGTACATGCAAGAGCTATCAAATAACACTAAGTACCTTTAGGCTACCTTATATTAGGTCTTCCCGTACAGTAAGTACAGTACCAGTCTTTTCAAAGGGGTATTGAAGACTTAGCATTTTAATTCTGAATGCTTGTGGTGAATTCGATTGATGTGTTCAAAAATTCCCATTTCCCCAGAACTATCATAGAGTGGAATACTGTAAATGCAGTAATGTTCGCGGTGGATTAATGTTCGTGGTTTTCGTGGTGACCACTTCACCGCGAACTTAAAACCACCACGTATACATTTTTCTATTATGGTATTAGACTGCAGTCTATGGTGTTACTGTGAAATTAAAGCCACCGCGAAAAGTAGGGGCGTCTTCTCTGGATAGTTTTAAAGAACACCTGCAGATAGATGATTGTGCAAAAGTTAGGTGTGATGAATATAACCAGCTGCTGCTGCACCGCGTGCCTGCGAAGCTGGTGTGTTACGCCGAAGGGCAGTTATACCGGCTATATACATACAGATACAGATACAGGTCCCTATAGCGGTCTCTCATGGATGTTGCTGAAATGCAGTGTGCCAGAGGGATGTGTAAATACTACTAAAAACAGGTGTTTTTCTAGAAAAAAAACTGCAAGGGGAGCACTGCAATTGTGTGGAGCCACCCAGTGGGGGAGATAGAATTCTCCTTACAAGAGTGTGGAGTTTTTGATAATTCAGTAAATAAAAATTATAGAGCATGCTATGGCTTCTTAGGGCCAAACTTACCATCAGACAGGTCACAATCAAAGACTGTGGCCACATGTGATCCCTGGCAAACCAGAATTGCCTTTTATTTTTAATTTTTTAAATTACTATTTTGGGACTTAAAGGCAAGTGACACATATAAGGCGTATTAGGTTCCTAATATATGGTGTCTGGGGCCTAATATGGTGTGTCTGTCCCCCCCCCCCCCTGAAAGAACAATGGTGCACTCAAAGTGCATTGAACTTCAAATTTGGAAGCCTGAATGTGATAACCCAAATTATCATTCAGTCCAGAACACCCATATCAAACGTTTCCACGGCCCAGGTAGATGTATGACATATTTTATTTATCTCTATTATCACAACTTTGTCCTACCTTTACGTGATCATGTTGGCAGGCTAGGTGCAGGGGAGTGTTGCGTTGAGCTTTGTTCTGCCCGTTCACGTTCGCTCCGTTCCTGAGAAGCAGCAACGCCAGGTCCTTGCGTCCGTGTAGCGCCGCCACGTGAAGGGAAGTAAAGCCGCCCTCATTGGCCGAGTTCACACTGAGCTCGTCCACCGACATCACAGCAGTTCTCTGGGTAACAAACATGAAATACTTTACTGTGATGAAAGTTGGGGAGGGTATTTGAAACGAAGTTAAAAGATACCATCTTGAACTTGTCTCACATGATAATATCATGATAAATTAGAACAAAATTCAGCAACAAATACTGTCAGAGGAGTGCAATACTAGAGTAAGTAATTAACAGCAATCAATGTTATTATTCATGATTACAGACTAAGGTGAGAAACCCCAAACAGTAATTTTAAATCAATATTCAATTGAAAAAAATCATCTGAAATACAGAGTCAGATACAGTAGAAGCCGCTTAATTGCACGGCCTATTTGCCAGTGAATTTCGTGCAATTATCCGGCTGGTGCAATAATGCGAAGTTATCTAGATGGACCGCACTTATTTGGGATTTTGGGATTCCGTGCAGTTAACAGAAATGTGCGTTAATCCGTTGTGCAATTAACTGGCTTCTACTGTATATGAGTGACATTCAGAGCAGAACCAAATGGAGTCTGGCGAAATCAACACATACTGTAAATGCATTTAATTTCGCGGGGATTTAATTTCGCGGTAGCGGCAAAATGGACATTTCGCGGTGGATTTAATTTCGCGGTAGCGCCATCCCGCGAAATTCAATGCATTTTCAGCACTGCACTGTAGTCACGAACTGCAGTGTAAAACCCGGCGCCTCTACAAACCGCCAGTCGGAAAACACTTGCTGGTTACCCGGTAAGGGTCCTATACAGACGGATAGAACAGTTTCCATGCTTTTGACTTGTTCTTGCGTGAGCCACTGTTACTGATCTCTACCCTCTCAATACGTAATAGTATACAGTAGTACGACCTTTGTATCATGGTGAACATACTGTACAGTACTGTAATACAGTTGGTCGTATGAAAAAATTACATGTGTGTCTTCAGTCAAGACTTCACCGTAGTAAGTATGTCAAACATTTCATTATACAGTGACAAAGACAGTAGTAGTATGTACATGGAGCGGAAAAGGGGCACCTTAGGCGGCGCCAGCAGACGAAATATTCGCGGTGGATTTAATTTCGCGGTGAAGCGGCCGCCGCGAAAACCGCGAATATTAATCCACCGCGAATATTTCTGCATTTACAGTACTGTAGAATATTGTGTATACTTAATATTTAAGTTTGCAGGGATGTGATTTTAATGTAGGGAGAAAGTAGTGTGTTTGTGGTGATTTTTGTATATTACGAATTCATCAAACCTTTTAGCCCATGCAATTGGGCTCATCTTTCAAGCTTAAGGTTCTTAAGATCCTTCCTCATACATGTACGCTAAGCCTTAAGGCTATCAAAGTCTCTCAAACTTTTCGGAATGAAAGGCATGGAAACTTAACACATAAGTTACAATAGTTAACAATACCTTCTGTACAGGATGACATTTCTCACACTGGCACAGTGGGTGGCACAGGGAGGTGTTGGCATCAAACACGTCCTCATCATCTTCATCTGAGCTCTCTACACACAACAGGTAACGCACCTGCCAACACAAAGTTTAACATGTCTCAGGACTTTCCAATCTAAATTAAGAAAGGGATTAATATTTTTAGTGTTCCAGATATACAATGTGTACACGGCTTGAAATACTTTTTTCTGCATACCAGGTCCTGCACTGGTGCAGGTAACATTCGAAATTACCTGCACCAGACAAATTTTACCTGCACCACTCTGAATTTAGGAATTATGGATCATACTAAATTGTTCAGGAACCATTGCTATTTTTTTATATACTTTATAGGTGGTAACAGTCAATGCAGCTAACAATCCACATACACCTACATCATAGGACATTCATGTATAAATCCCAGTACATAAACCAGTGCAGGTTAGGCACAGGTAGACACCAAAAATACCTGCACAGCTCCAATTTTACCTGCACTAACCTGCATATGCAGGTGGTATTTCAAGCCCTGATGGATAGTCCAGTGGTGGCTACCTTGCCCCTATCTGGACCAATACGCCTAGGAGTTTGAATCCCAGCTAGCGCTGTTATTGTTTATCTGCATACTTTTTTATGCATGCTGCTGGAAAGGGCTGCACTATCTGGCCTTAGGAGTCAAGCTGTGGCCACTGTTCATTATGTATTTCTCTGGTAATATTTACCTGTAAATACTAAACATAGCATCTGTCTTCTCTGTCATGACTTAGGTGGAAGAATACCTCTTCATTGGGTAACCATTCTTTAATGAGATGAGCTAAACTGGTTCAAGGTCACTTTCATTTAGTACAAGACTTAGTGGGGGGGCGGGAGGCATAAAAAATTGAAAGATGGCCCTTTCTTTTAAAATTGTATTTTCCTGAAACCCCACAAACATGTTCTCAATGGACAAGATCTAAATAAGCATCTAAGTGAACCATAAACACATTTAGATTTACGTTAGTCATATGGATAATTGTATATTGTATAAGTTAACACACGGTATTTGATTGCTTAAAGCTTAGTCAATGTTTTCCAGAATTTACCATTTCTATGTCTCCATCAGCAACTGCCTTCAGTAGTTTTTCAACCTGGAAAACAGCAGAAAAGTGTTGATTATATTATATGTGAATAGACCAATCCTAATTTTTTTACAGTATTACTAGCTTTATTACTAGTATTAAAAGCTTTTCACAAAGTCACAGTAAGTCCTTGATTTTTTGAGCTACAGTATTGCATCAGCAGAGTGTAAGTCCAGTAACTCTATCACAACTGTGAAGTCAACTTAACAGTCAGACAGCCAAAGTTTCCCATTCTACTGCAATGTAAGTTTTTCTGACCTGTTTCTCGCGTTGTTGCTGAGGGGAGTCCTGAGGCACGGTGGGAAGTTTGTTAATACTGAGGGGACCCGACTCCCTTCTGTTTGGTCTGGTGGGCTTGGGAGGGCTGGTGTCCTGGGTAGTAAACAAAGCAAATCATTTAGTAGTACTACATTCATTTACAACTCAGCTCAGCTCAGCTCAGCTCTCCGGTTTAACCTCAATAATATTTAACTGATACTAGTTATATTTAGTCTTAGAACTTGTCTGTACTGAAAAGTGGACCTACAAGACTGTGTAAAATGTACTTAAGCTGACTGTCATGAACAGTCTCATTTACACAATGACATAATTGTGTAGGTCTTGCATATAGTGGTACTACCGTAACAGAAAACCTTGCACAAACATTGACCATGAGCAACAAACTTAAGTTTCTAAAGTTGCTGGTTTTGATTTGAAAAAAAAGATAGTCACCACAACATTTAATGTTCCAACAACAGTTTCACATGCACAGTCAGGCAAACTTATCAAGGAGCTAAAAACTCTATAGAAAAAGGAAAATTCTAACTACCACCACCACACGCACCATTACACAGACCTTCACAAAACTTTCCTCTGTCTCCTGCAGTTGTCTGTCTTCCAAGGCCTGCAACAAGACTCTGGAAACCTGAAAAAGCAACAGTTGGCAAATTTTAACAAATACAGGCAAGATCACCGTCTCTTTCCGCTGTTCCGCTTTTGTAGCGGCAAGTTACTGCGCAGCATGACGCAAATTACTTCTCCTCCCACTAGTCTGTGATGTTACCGCGGCCTGCATATGAATGGTTCGTCATTTGATAACGCTGACCAAACGCGGCAGTCTCCATCAGTGACGCGTCAGAAAAATGCTGTGACAGAATAATGTCCGTCAGAAATCGTCAGTGACGCGTCAGAAATCGTCAGCGTCAGTGACGGGTGTTAACTATAACCCGAACGCCGCTGTACTTAAAGCACCCCACCCCTACATGTACCCATGGAATCTAAAAGTCTTTTCAAGTAAAGTATACATTGCATCATTCTGTTTTTTTTCGTCCTGTCACTCATATAGCCTCAGCCACCTCCATCAAAATGTAAAAATGCAAAATATAACAACTGTACATATTTAAATAAATATTTCATTATATGATAGATATGTAGCCACTTTTTCATTAGTCAAACCACTAATTCCCATTCTTTCATTGGATTGCGATGGACACTCAGGATTGGTCTATGATAATAATTTATAACTAAAAAAATCCTATTAACAACACTTCAATTATCTTACAGTCATCTGCATATATTTACCAAATGACACTGACTCAATAGTTCTGACTTCAGTATTGATAGTTTGTTTGCTTGTTTGTTTGTTTGTTTGTTTGTTTAGAGCTCCATTACAATGTAAGAATTGCATGTGAATTCTATGCTTCCTGGAGTCCATGGTAAAGTGTATCGTCAACAGAGCAGAGTCTTACCGTGTCATTGTGTGCGCAGTCCAGAGAGGTCTGTTTCTTCCTGTTCAGTGCTTCAACTGATGCACCGTTCTGCAGCAATGTGTCCACAATATTACCTGCATGTGACAAGACAGAGATGATGTCAGCATTCACACAAGGTTTCCATCATGCATGAACCCTGCTCGGTCTGCTACTTGATCTCGGATGTTCATTCAGACACTGGTTATAAGAACCGGCCATTAATTAGGGCACCGTATACACCTGATCAGAGTGATCTAGTGGGTCATTAATCCTATATTTAGATTTAATGTTTCATAATAAAATTGGGCAAACAATTCAAGAATACAGTACAGAAACAATAATATTATTACAAGTCAGAGAGGAGTTAGTATTTGAGAACTTGTGTGGCGGGCCGGTCAGTGTAAAGGCACCCGCTGCTGCCGCGCCGCCTACCTGCGAAGCCGGTGTGTTATGCCATAAGGTTTATAAAAGCTATATAGATACAGATACAGATGAAACTTTTCACATCACTTTGCAGGTAGTTACAAAACTGAAAGATTTGAACAGTTATCATAACAATGTCATGTTTAATAGCAAGTTTCAGGTTATAGACGATCAAAACATGATATTTGTATCATCATCATCGTTCGGCTGCGGCGCAGGCGACTGCAAGCCTTCTAAAGTTCCGCCTATCAGCAGCGAGCTGGCGAAGCTGCCTGGGGGTGATCTGGTATTTGTATATGACCAGTCAACTCACAGTATCCCCATCTGGATGCCAGGTGGAGTGGAGTGTCTCCGTTGTCGTTAGCAGCATTGATGTCCAGCACCACATAGCTGCGGTCATAGTACACCACTGCTTTCACACACTGAAACAACAAATAAACGTCAACTACAACGTCTGTAAATGACTGGAAACTATTAAGGTATGAGTCACTGAATGGCAAGTAACCTTAGGTATATGTCAGGTGTATAAAAACACTTGCATGTGTACAACGAATTTTGTTATTCAGTGACTTGCCAACTGATATTAAGAAAACTGTTCATCAAGTTGCCTGCTCTATGTATCAATATATCACAAGTGTACTTTAAAATAAAGTATTGAAACTGTGTGGCTGCGACCACATTAGACTAAGTCACCACAATAGACCGAATTCTTAAATCAACTACGTATACCATGCTAATCGGTCAACAACAAAAAAATGCAAGGAATGGACAAAAAATTGACCAAATGCTGAATATTCCAAACAAGCCAAATTAAAGAAGAACAATGATCTCCATGGAATGAATGTTAAGTACTGTTGCTGTACAAGATACAAGTTTGAAGTTTGATGCATGAATCTGTTGTAGTCTGGGAGACTTACGTCTTCGTGGCCGTTCTCACAGCAGAGGTGAAGCGGTGTGTTCCCATCATTGTCCTGTGCACGGACATCAGCACTGAAGTGTAGCAGCAACAGCTGGGGAAAAAAAACACAATGTCATCCAACTTAAAACATGTCGTGTAACGCTAGTTCACCTTTAGAGAAAAACCGTATTAAGGGATATGAAGTCGACGGACGGTGGTTTCTAATCGGAACATTTTGAAAATATTGCAAATTTGAAACCACAGTTTGCCGACTTAATACTCCTAAATGTGCTGTTTTTTAAGACAACGGATAAAGGTCACCCAACGGATAAAGGTGAACTAGCGTTATATGTCTTGAATGGGGCACTAAACTCCAGAAGGGGTTGTTATGTTCCAATGGATAATAACTTTTAGGTTCTGGAACTATAGAGAATGCATGCCATTGGGTAGGGTCTGCATGGGTTTAGTGTCAAATTATTTTTATTACAAAACATACATCGCGTAATTCACCACAAGTGGAATCCCACAAAAGGTCGGCTAGTTATTAATTTTTTTATTGAATCAGATGCATTATCTATTGGAAAATAACAGTGTACCACTCCCTTCTAGATCTGGAGTGGAATGCCCCTTTAACAAGCAACCTCAGCCTATGGCTGAATATACAATGCGTCTGACAAGGCCTGACAAAAGTAAGTACAGTTAGTAGTACAAACTGATTTCTAGGGCGATACGAAAAACTCATCTTTCAACAATTGGCCTTCCTGCATGCATGGTGTGCTTTTTCTGCATTCATGCCAAAAATATACCATCTCCGTAGAAATCATATTGCAATTGCGATCTCATATCCACCCTTATATGATACATGATTGTATGATGTACATGACTGACACCACTTACAGCAGCAGACTGGTGGCCCTTCTGACAGGCCAGATGAAGGGGTGTGGAGCCATGGTAGTCAGTAGCATTCACCACTCCGCCCTTCATAACCAGGAGATCTATCATCTCAGCTCGACCTAGGGGACACACAGAGAACAGTTAGTAACAAGGTATAGCTCTCTTATTCTCTTTGTTACCTCCATTATACGTACATTGCATAAGTATAGAGCTATTGTCTGCGAATAGTTTCATTAGGTTGGTACGTCACTGAATAAACTTTAAGAGACTCTTTTTTTTTACACAACCATTACTTTATTCTCACCGACGTTTTGGTGACTGTCTGTCACCTTCTTCAGGGCAATTCTGACTGCTCCTCATTGTAAAGCAGGATAGGTGTCATTGCTCACAGTTCAGATGCGGTAACTTTTTTTTGTTACACAGCTGTTGTACATGAATTCAAAAGTATGGATTTTGGCTAGGCCTGTAAACTAATTCATGATCCTTTGGACCAAAGTTGTCATAGAGTTTTTAAACTTAATAAAGCATTATGATAATGAGGCCCTACCATATATGGCAGCAACATGAAGAGCTGTTAGTCCCTTGTCGTCTCTGGAGTAGGCTGTCACTGCAGTGGGGTCATTTCTTCTCCTGAAATAGGCGGACAAAATTTACATTGCATAACTTAATGTCACCTATCTATTGACAAATTTTTAGTCCATTAAGAATAATATCAAGTTTCGACTATTGAACTGAGTTTTGGATTAGTATTAGGCTCTCGTCCCCATATCTGTGCCTTGGGAAGACTTTGGAACATGCAGAAAAACTTTGGTGGGAAAAAAGCTTACTTAATAGACAGCCAATCCCTTGTGGGTGACGGAGCAACCCTATTTTCCCATAACGATTACATGTATTATATAGCTACACAAGGGACACTAACTTGAGTTTTGACACCTCATTCTGGTATCAAAATGTCCAGGCTTAATAAATTTCTTTTGCAAAGTAAACACAACAGCTTCCATTCCATTTTGCATATTACAGACAAGACGTGAACAAAAGAGTATCTTCATTCAGACACCAATAACAATAGATAAGTCCGATTCAGCCCTGTTTTAAGCCTATTTGAAGCTGGTAGCTATAGTGTCGTTGTTACAAGGACATTTCATGATTGTATATTAAGTTCTTGTTGTCAGCTGTCTAAGCTGAGCTGGGTGTCTGTGACAGCAAGGAGGTTATATATCATATAGCGCATATAGCCTCCTTTAACTGACAGGAAAAAAATACAGCTACTGTAAGTGTTTTACATGGGACAAAACATAATTCAGAAAATTCAACGCGAAGTTTGTAAGAACATTATGGGTATAGCATCGTGGTCAGAGCGAGTTGTGGGTGCTCTTCGGGTGAAGAGGTTCATACTCCGGGCAGCCATGGCGGAACTGCTCGGCACATTTCTCCTGATGGTGAGTTGTCCTCAAAATTCAATGGATTGAAGATCAACTTACACAGTTTTAGTGCGATGGTGCAAATCTTTTGTAGCATTACTTCATACTTTAGACAGCCTTTACAAAAAAGATTTTGAAGGAGGGAGTTTGGATGGCCTTAAAAGCTAACATAAACTGTCCTGATTTCCACCGATGGCTGCTGTAAGATGTGTGGGACAAGAAAGAACCTAAAAGATACAACATCAAGCAAAGGACACATATTTTACTTGATAGATAAATTAAGGTTAGGTAAAACTGCTGAAGGCGTGATGGCTGGTATTGCTTAATATGCTGTCGTCAATAGATCATCTTCTCTTGTTGTTGGTACATGACTGTGTCTTATCTCAGTTTGAAGGATAACCATGCTGTGTAAACTTATATACTGTGGTACGATAGATGAATTAGGACAGACTCTGAAAATAATCCTTTTGGACAATTCAAAGGTTCTTGCCCTCTTTCCTTTCTTGATTAAAAATCTCTCCCTTCACCTCTTCACTCTTCGTGCTTCATACAGCTGTGGACACCAAGGCTGAGCAAATTGTCCATAAGACTCACAGTAGATTATTGCACAATTGTACTGTATTAGGGAAAAAGAATTGACACTCGATAGCTTCTTGTATGCAATAATATCTTTTAGAAATTCTGCTTGTTTCAGACGATAGGAAACGGGTCCGTGGCACAGGTCGTGCTGAGTCGGGAAGACAAGGGAACATTCTTTACAATCAACTGGGGATACGGCATTGGGGTGGTCATCGGAGCATACGCCTCCTGGGGTGTCTCAGGTGAACTGCATGTTCAGTCTTGTATGCTATAACCTAGAATTACGACTGCTGCAACAGTTACTGTATCATAGGAAAATTTGGCATTTTTTTTTCTTTAACATCATGTGTTGATCACTCTTGTATTCATTCATTTGATAATATATAATGTTAACACTGTTCGAGGACACCAAACTTTTTCAAATTCTGATACATTTCACATTGAAACAAAATGTTTTTCCGGGTGGATATGACGTACGCCATCAACCCAGTACCTTAAGCTTGGGTAACATGAAATACATGATGTATAACAAAGGAAAAGAAGTATAGCTGTTTCTGGTGTTTTCAGGAGCCCATCTAAACCCTGCGGTATCCCTGACCATGGCAGTCCTGGGGAAGCTGTGCTGGGTCTACCTGCCGTGTTACGTCATGGCACAGATGATGGGCCTTCCTGTCAGCAGCCTGTGTGTACGCTGTGTATTATGGTGAGAACGTCATAGCTTTGTGTGCACGTTTTTACGTCGTGTAATGCCAGCTTTCTTGCACTAAGCTTCAATGGGCTGTCCGTGAGAGACAAGCAATAGTTGGGGCCATCTGGACAGTGGGTCGGGTGTATAGTTGCGGGTGCACATGTGGCAGGATTGGTAACCCTTTCGGCGCCGCCTCTTAGAAGTTTGGTTTTCCCAGGGTAGGACTGTGAGGAAATTGTCAGACAAAAATCGTAATTTTGAGAAGCATGACATTGTTAAACTATATATTAAACTGTGCGGTGTTTAGTGCTAATTCTTCTATAAAGAATGAAACAAGTTGTCTACAATAACCATTCGGCGAATGAAGAGATAAAATGACTTTTCAAAGATATTTTTTTGTTAAATTCAAGATCAATGATGTGATGAGCTTTGTAAAAGTTAATGACCATTACACAAAACGTTCACCACAGATGCGTTAGCAAACTTTGACGGCGGGACCCGGGCAGTCTTAGGTGTAAACGGGACCGGAGGCATCTTCAGTACATATCCACAAGACTACCTGTCTATTGGTAGTGGAGTGCTGGACCAGGTAAGGTGGTTGGGAGGGGCGGGATGATTACAAATTATATTATTATCTTTCCGATTTACTTTTTTCTATCACTAATGCTTGTCCATTCTTCCTTCAATGTAATTATTAGTAGCTGGTCCAGAATTCTGCTGAAGCCTCACTGAAAATTGTATGACAAAATAATTGTATGACAAAAGTTTGCCAAAGTCTCACTGAAAGTCATATGACACAAAATTGTGTGGCAAAAAAATTATCTGTAGAAAAGTCTGCTGAAGCCTCAATGAGAATCATATGACAAAAACATTGTATGACGAATGTCTGCCAAAGCCTCACTGAAAATTGTATGACAAAAAATTGTATGACGAAAAATTGTATGACGAAAGTCTGCCGAAGCCTCAATGAAAATTGTACGACAGAGAAATTGTATGACAAAAGTGTTTATTAAGTCAGTGGATAAACGTGGTATCATTATCTTTATTGCTGAAATCAAATGACCTGCTTTTGCTTCCTCTAACCGTTACAGGTGGTGGGCACTGGCCTGTTACTCTGCGGTGTTCTGGCCCTGACTGACTCCAGGAACAACAAGGTAACAGCAGGGATGGAGCCGCTGCTTGTTGGCCTGCTGGTGTTCGCTATCGGCACGTCCTTTGGGCTCAACTGTGGGTACCCTATCAACCCAGCCCGGGACCTGGGGCCGAGAATCTTCACGGCAATGGCAGGCTGGGGCTTGGAGGTCTTCAGGTAAAAGAAAGTGTTCCTGCATAATGTATGCATGCTTCTGTGTGTGTGTGTGTGTGTGTGTGCGTGCGTGCGTGCGTGCACGCGCATGTGTGAGCGTGTGCACACATGCTACCTTATGTGTGTAATGAAAATGATGGAACACACTCGGAACACGGGTAGGAATAATTTGAGGTTCAGACAAAACTTCACAGATATGCACACAGCTGTTTCCTTCTACAGACAGGAACTGTACACCAATGCCTGTAGCCTGTAAAAGAAATCCAATTTTAACCAGAATCCAATTTTACACGACTTTCCTCACTTTACTCAAGTGAAAAATGAGTCGTCCCTCGGATAGGACGTTAAATGGAGGTCCCGTGTGTGGGGAGAGCCATACCCTATGCACGTTAAAGAACCCGCCACCCGAGCGGATCAAACCATTCCGGCCAAAATAGGGGTAGGGAATCTCCCGAGCAGCCCTCGTAACCCCTGCTTCGCCTATTGGGTCAGATAGTCCTCAGTGAGCAATTGGGCTGGTCTCAATCATGATGTTTCTGACCTAGGGCG
Organism: Branchiostoma floridae x Branchiostoma belcheri; assembly: GCA_019207045.1. Taxonomy (NCBI): domain Eukaryota; kingdom Metazoa; phylum Chordata; class Leptocardii; order Amphioxiformes; family Branchiostomatidae; genus Branchiostoma; species Branchiostoma floridae x Branchiostoma belcheri. The sequence goes on along the minus strand of CM033028.1, from coordinate 16,118,245 downwards.
AAGAGTTGCTGTTACAGTTCCAATCATGCAACCCGTAACCTTGATGTGGCCTTCAGGCCTTGTTACGTGGTGACCATTGAGTAAAAAAAAAAAAAAAGAATAAATTGACCAGAATCGTACACTTTGATCTCTAGATCTTGTCGTTTCTCTTATAAAACTACCTGTTGCTTTTTCAGTCATAGTTTCTCACTATGAACTTAAATAGATGAATGCTAATCTTCTCAATTTCTCAGGGCGGGAAACCATTGGTGGTGGGTCCCTATAGTTGGACCGCTGATTGGTGGGCCGGTGGGAGGTTTGGTCTACACGCTCACGGTGGGGCTGCACCATCCAGAGGAAGATGATGACATTGAGCCGATACATGCATCAACGGAGCTGCAGGACGCAAAGGTTCCAGAAGGTGGCGTTGCTAATGCTGCCATGGAGCTCGAGGACCTTCCAAGCAATACTAAAGTATTGTACACAGGAATATGCAAACCTTGCCCAAAGCTTGGGATGTTGAGGATTAAAGGCAAACTTAAACAGGGGGCCATATTAAAAACGATAAACCTCACTGTCACTCCTAGGATATCCGTCTAGCTCTAGTTTCCCCTTTTGATTGCTAGAAATCTAATACTTCTCAGAAGCAGTATAATGGGTACTATCTGTTACATGTGAATCGTTTCTCTACCAATAGGAATTCTATTCCGTAAACAAATCCATTAAATCAGAGGAGTAATCTGGAGCTTGATCATGACCAGAAAGAGTACTGTAATATAAATTGCATTTAAGTTTGTGGGGATGTATTTTTGCGTTAGCGGGAAAGTGTAGTGTTTGCGGTAGTTTTAAGTTTGCGGTAGTGCCATACACTGTAGTCACATACTGTAATGGAAAATGTTCTCTGTGGTTTAAACTTTGCGGTAAGACTGCCTCGCAAAAAAACAGCAAAAAACAGCAAACATAAAAACACTGTGAATATTTACAGTAAATGCATTTAAGTTTGCGGAGATTTGATGGAGTGTTTGCAGTAGTTTGAGCCTTCATTTGGGACTTTAGGGTAGATGGAAGGAAGACAGAAAAAAATTGTGGTTGCCATCACCACCAGAAAACGTGAACATAAAACCACCGGAAACATAGTGTTGCATTTTACTGTACCAAAAAAAAATTGCTATGTGTATGTCGTACCCACCCTGACACAAGTCTCTCACAGCTGTCACAGGAGCACAGGGGGTGGCACATCTTCGTCCGGAGCTGGGTGTGGTCGGGCGTGGACACCCCCAACATCTCCTCCACTCCCTCTACCCTACCCTCACGGATATGCTGAACACACAAAAACAAGATGTCAACACATGTGTTAACATCGGTTAGGTGTGACGGGTCCTTCGGTGTAATATGACCAGCTGCAGCCACACCGCGTTCCTGCAAAGCTGGTGTGTTACGCCTAACGGTGGTTATACCAGCTATATAGATACAGATACAGATGTGCATGCATGGACCTTTCTTTGTTACCTCCAGGAATGGAGATATTGTTTTTGGTGTGTCTGTTTGTTTGTTTGCTTGTCTATATTTTCACACTTTATTTTTCTTTTCTATGTGCTACTCACTTTTTCCACAGTCACAGGAAGTCACGTTCAAAGTTGCCGGGATTTAGCAATTCAACAAACTTAATGTGTAACAAATGACAGATATTCCAGGTCATGAGGTCAATGGAAGAGACTACTAGTTCACATGCAATTCATGTTTTTGGTCTGTCTGTCTGTTTCATCGCACTTATAAATTTTCCACAATTTCCATAATGCTAGTTATGATCACAGTGACGGGAAGTGAGCAACGGACACATGTAATGTTAATCAAAACCTTATGTGCACAATTGATTAACCACAATTAAACAGGACATACAACAAACGATAAAAACTTTGATCTTACTGTCATTGCATCAGTTTTGGGTGGTCAATGATGTAATTTGCAAGTGTGCAATACTTTTGTTATTGAGAATGATATTAATGAGAATAGTATTCACCTCAAACAGTACCAGTATTGTTGACATGTCCTGTGAAGTCTGCCTCTGCATGGCCTGCCACTGGGAGCCGGAGGTTAGAGACTGGTCTGAACCCTGGAAACAACAATGGGTTAAAAATTGTACCTCAACATCATTAGGCCACACCGATTTAATTTCTTGGTTCACGGATTTTTTCATAAAAAATATGGAGCGAGAGGGCGAAATAAAAATAAAAATTGTAAAATGGTTGGGGTAAAGGTAACGGCTAATCCAAAGCATAAAGAAAAAAAGTTTTCAGCTTGAAAAAAGTACAAAAACACTATTATTGTACAGTAACAGCACCTGTACCCACACTTTAAGGAGCTTATAATATAAAGGCCAATTTGCTACACCAGAAAGTTGGTGAATGGTTTCATTAATTGTGAAAATTTGCTGGGTGGTAATTTTTATTTTTATTTATTTTTCCAAAAAATAGGAGCGAGCGAATCCGTGAACCAAGAAATTAAATTGGTGTGGCCTTACCTAAGACAAACAGAGAGTTATTTCATGTACTTATGTCATGTCCCGACACTGTTTCCGTTTACGTAGGCCAATACATATACACATCAATGCAGAAAAGGAACCTCATGATTTCAACTTAAGTTTGTATACATTGTCATAGTAATGTATATACTAGATAATAAGATCCTCGCTATGTCTCCTCTCAGTCATATTGTTTGTATAAAATACTGCCTGAATGTAGTATGTTTTCATGTTATTAGCAATAGAACATTGCATAACCTATTGTTACTTTGTTAGATTAATTCTACTACTAGCATATTGCTAGTTGTCTGTACAATATAACGTTAGCTAAGTTTGCCATACATTGTACCCGTTTTACAAATGTTGTGCAATAAACTTTGACTTGACTTGACAGGACTAGATATTAACTATTCAATGAAATACGGTTTCATTGGTTGAGTTTTATGCAAAGTTGACCAATTCAAAAGAATAATAATTGTTATTGTGCAATGGGTAAAAAAAATTACTTCTATTTGTCTAGCTACCATCAAGTAAAAACTCACACGTTACCAAAAGGGATCAAAAGTCTACGCTATAGCCTGTATATCTAGTTCTTTCCTATCATATTCCTGATGTGATTAAAGAGTTCAAAGTTTGCAGTTTTGTATTAATTAAGACACTGACAGTGGTCTCATTTTTGCATTGACTACATACCCACGAAATCATGACACCATAATCATAATATATTGTGTTTCTTCCATACAATATATTAAGTAAAGTTACTGTAGCTGCACAGCAGTTTCAAGCATAAACTTAAAACACATTTAGTTTTTGCCATCTCCACACAGTTGTTTTTTTTCTACTATCATATGATAAAATTAAATTGAGTTTACAATACATACCTCTTCCACTCCCACATTCCCACTCTTCACATGCTCTATTGCTGCCTCAAGGGATGCAAGGTAAAATCTGGAGAGGGAAGACACATATTCAACTTGATATGCAATCTGTAGAACTGTAGAAGAAATTCAATGTACATGTGTATATCAATTGCCATCATATTTGCCATTATACATTAGTTAACACCTTAAACTGTTTTACACAAGGTTTGAAACAGGGCATCACATATAGCATGGTGTTTTGCTGAAAGCCAAGAGCCCCTGAGTTTGAGTCCCCTCATATGCTCCAACATGGTGCCCTTAGAAAAGACACTTCATGAATTTCTCACTTTGTTCAGGTGAAAATGAGTAGCTTCAGTTAGAATGCCCTTCCGCCACGCTTTGTTATTTTGTGGTGACCTTACAGAGATTCTAAACTCTAGAAGGGAGTGTTATCTTCGGAAATACAACACATGTAACACCCTCTTGTGGAGTTAAGGACTCCATTAAGCTTGCATCTAGATGTACATGTGTACCTGTGAGGAAACTAAACTGTTCTTGTACGTGATCACTGTACAACTCACCCGAAGGCATCGTTGGCAGGTCTGGAGAACCTGAAGTTGTGCAGGTACCTGAGGTTAGCCAGCCAGTTGGGGATGTCAGCCTTGATCACCAGGTACACCAGGATGGGCAGGAGGTCATCTGAGGACATTGTCACTACATGGGGACACAAGATGGGCTGGGTTAGATCTCAGACTTGTTGTCAAAACAGGAGAATAAAATTTGAAGTCTCTCCATCACATAGCCCTGCACCAACAAAATGTAGAGATGTAAAATAATAACATCAAAAAGCAAATATTTCATGGCCATGCAGTCACTGCCTCTATGCTGCTCTCATTGATAATTGCCATGCTCATTGGTTGTAATTGTGATGGACACCTAGTTGTAATAGACAGCAAGGATTGGTCTATATTACATGGGAATATTATGCATTTCAGCAAACTACACATAATGAGGATTTTCTCAAGTAGTACCCTTTTCTTTACTTTAGACTAAGCAACCTCACATAAGACAGAGGCATGTAAAGATGAGGTTATGATGACAGAGGATGTCCTGCTGTACATTAGATTCTGTACATATAAACTCACACAATCACATGGGAAAGAAAGCAAACTATGTTTCTTATAAACGTATATGACTAGTCTAAGAATATCTCCTTTTGCATCAACGAGCTGAATTATACAAGCTCAAACTTTGAATACCTTTATAATGTCAACATTCGCAAAATGGCATATTTTGTATGGTTTCTGTGACCGACATTTGCACACCTGGAAATAAGCCAATTCAACATTGGAACTCAGTGCATGCTAATGGTCAAAGGTGAAGACCCTGAACTTGTAAACAGTTCTTGTCCAGATGATGCTTAATATATGTCCACAGATGTTTTAGTTTTTTTATTCAGTTCAGTTTTTTTTTATAACAAGCGCTAAACTGGGCATTCACAATTCATTCGACGAAGCTTCTTGTTTAATGGTACCTGACTCTTTCCGTTTGTGTAGCGGGGAGGGGCGGGTGATGGCAGTGATGGCCCGTTTCACACACAGCAGTTTCTCCAGCGGGGAACTGAACTTGTTCAGTCCATGAAGCTCACGCCTGGCTCGTGGAATGCTTTGCCTGAGAAATACCACCAATAGAATGATGCAAAAATTATGTGTTTTTTTGTTTGTTTGTTTGTTTGTTTGAATCTTTATTTATTCATAAGAAGGCCTAGAACTATAATTGACTTTATCATTTTAAAGAACAAACATGGCATAAGTAGTTAGCTTGCTAGTTTTGTTTAAATCCTTTTGCTTCCTTGAAGAACGAGTGCAGCTAAAGTATCCCTCAAGTGTCAAAATATCAAAACTCCACAAAGCAGATAGAAAATGTGTTGTAGTACCACTGCAGTCTGCTAGATGGCAGCACAACATGCACACTCACCAGAACTCTTTCCTAACCCCCAAATCTCGAAGTTGGACATCTGCCAGATTCCTGGTGACTTTGTTCAATGCAGCATCCTGTTGGTAAAATGTGATACAAAAACACTATGAATAGAACAGGAACAAAAGATCACACAATATAGTAATAGATACTATTCTGGTTTTTTATTTTGCTCTTGTTTATAGTGGCAACTAATCCAGTCAATATATGAACAAAAACCTTTTGTCAAGTAGTCTAGAGTCTACATGTAAATACCATCTATGTCCCTGGGAAGGTAATCCTGCATTAAGTAGTATGGATAAATCACTCAGGCACTAGTCAAACGATGGACAGCTGAAGACTTAGAGAAAACCTAACGTCATGTGGCCCAGGGCTACAGAAATGGAGAATGGGAAAGACTTAACTCCTTATGTTTTTTTCAAGGAGCTGGTCGGTCAATGCATTTTTGCTTGTAATGGCTTACACTTTGGTCAAGAGCACAGGGTCACCCCTACTCAGAGGCGGCGGCACCCAATTTCGTTTGGGGGGGCGAACTTTTACTGACAGAAATTTGCGACACCCGTAGCGCCAAAGGCGCGACCATCCTTGGGGGGTCCGGAAAATTTGAAATCTTGACCCTCTAAAACACCATTTCCTGCGTTTTGACGGGCAAATTTTGCTGCCATTCTAAGCTAACTTTGATGACAATTCTGTTAGAAAGACACATGATTTTGGCGAGGGCGATGCCCCCAAAATATATTCGTGATTTCGAGTGTCGAAGGTGCAAGCTGTCGCAAGGTTGGTCGGGGAAATTTTAAAATCTGCACCCTCTGAAACGCCATTTTCTGTATTTTGAGGGACAAATTTTGCTGAGGGACTATGCTAAATCTAATGCCATTTTTGTGAATGAAGATATGTTTGAGGGCGATGACCCACCCCTCAACAAATTTTTACCATGTCGTTGTGAGCGTCGGAGTCATCGCTAGGAAGGTCCGGAGAAAATTTTGAAATCCTGACCGCCTAAAACGTCATTTCCTGTATTTGAGGCCCACATTCTGCTTGTAAACTAAGCTAAGTACTATAGTAAAATTTCTATTAGTTTAAAAGTTTTTGAGAGCGACGCTCCCGCAAAATATTGTCCTGCGCCGACATGGCCGAAGACGCGAGCTGTCACAAGGGAACACTGGCGAAATTTTGAAATCGGGACTCTCTGAAACGTCATTTCTTGCGTTTTCAGGCGTAAATTTTCCCGTTAGACTAGCTTGATTTAATGAAATTTCCATCATCAAAAAAATGCACAAGGTTTCAGCTTGATTTTCTGGGGGGGCGACGCCCCCCCAACATATTTTTCGGGGGGGCAGCCGCCCCCCCTGCCCCCCTGGTGCCGCCGCCACTGCTACTCTTCTCAATAAATAATGCGTTAGATTCTTGACAAGTATAATTTTTTTTTCAGAGGTTTGAATCCTGAGGATAATGCCTGAAGCTCCCAAAAACATGGTGCTGCTGGCTTTACATCACCAACAAGAATGAAAAATACAATCCCATTTTACAAACCCAAATGTACATTGGCTTTAGCCTAGCTAAAATGCAGACTATGGGATCTTTTGCCTATGGATCTGTCATGTTATCAGCCTATGGGTCTTTCATGTTATCAATGGGTGAACTGTGAATTCTTACCTCAGTTGCAGTGAATGTACTGATGGTGTTGAACACCTTGTTGAAGACACCATGCATCACATATGTCTGTAATGACAAGAAAAATATTATTAAATTGGAAGTTCATCTGTGCTGTTTGTCATAATTGTAAATCAAGATTGAAGCGTAATTACCAACACGCAAAAATTGTAAACCACAAACTTTCAACTGTCAAGCAATCCATTGTTTTTGTGATGTCTGATGTAATGCAGATAGAACTGTGACTCGGTGATAAGTGGATCATAAGTTATAGAAAGTCTATGGTGCCACATCTACATGTTCATCAAGGCTTTACGTCTACAGAGACGGGGGTCACCATAGACTTTCTGCAACATATGATCCACTGCTCACCGAGTCACATGTTCTATCTGCATAATGAAACATCACAGAAGCAGTCAATAACTTATTCCTTGACGAAGACCGAATTTGGACAGTCAAAAATTTCAGTAAGTTTCATTGCGATCTGATCAGAAATATCAGAATTATTCCCCTACCTCCATGGCAATTTTCAGGTTGTCCATGTGAATCGTACTCTGCTTGGCAATTTTACCCTATGGAAAGAAGAAAAAACATAATCATGTGCATTTTGTCAAAGCAACTCTAGAACTTCAATTTCTTATGTACGTGAACTAATACATCAAGGAGATACAGTGATATGTGTATATATGCAGATAATCTATGAAAAATTGTAGAATCTGATATACAATATATGACTAGGTATGATGTACCATCTTTAGGTACAATGTAAGTGTAATATAAGTATTTACCATGTTATTGTCCTTCAGGGCTGTCTGCATGGCTCGAACAAACAGTGTGTTTGCAGCATCCTACAAATGGCAAGGAAAACAAGCTTTGAGTTAGAATCTAATAAATAATATTTCACAACATTTCAGTTATTTCATATAAACATTCATTCATTCAGTCATATTTCGACAAATAATTGTACCATGGTGTGTCTGAGGGACACCCCCTCAAGCTGGTGGTACGACCCTATGAAGTGCTGCACCCGGTGGTCCACCTGCCTCCTGGTGCGATGGTTACCATGGCGACCCCACAGGTACTCCGTGCAGTCTTCCAACGACTGGAGCGACACCAGGATGGGCTCCGGAACAGACTCTGCAAATAAATCAATGATTGTTTACTGACAGATATGATACTGTGTTACTGTACAGTGTTAGTACTGGTACTAGGGCTGGGTACAAGAACACTGTACCGGTACTGTTTCTTATTGAACTGGTCCAGAAAAAACAGAAATGTAAAAATTCTGCGGACCGGATGGGGGGCTGGATGTTTGACCTATTAGAAAGTGAAGAGGTTAATCGACAGATATTTACATGTTTGGGGATTACAGATGGAAGAAAATAACAAAAGTGAAGTAGAGTACAGTTTGTATTGTAATCTCTACCAAGTTTTACAGTCAATCGTATAGTGGTGGTTAAACTTGTAGGACTTTAAAATGCCAGTGGGACTCAAATACTCCACCTAACATATTTCTTTGTAGCGGAATGGACCATTGTTTTGAGTATCATCCATTCACACGTTTTCACATAATGAATCAGATTCAGATCCGGACCTGGACCTGATCCTCTGGACCTGAACTGGACCTGAACTGGACCTGAACCTGAATTTTCTGTACCCCACCCCTCACCTGTCCTCCCCTCCAGAAACTGGTCCAGACACAGCACCCTGTAGCTCTGATCGCTGCTATTGTAGAACATGATACTGTAACAACATCCTGCCACTCACCTGTCCTCCCCTCCAGAAACTGGTCCAGACACAGCACCCTGTAGCTCTGATCACTGCTGTTGTAGAACATGATACAACATCCTGCCACTCACCTGTCCTCCCCTCCAGGAACTGGTCCAGACACAGCACCCTGTAGCTCTGATCACTGCTGTTGTAGAACATGATACAACATCCTGCCACTCACCTGTCCTCCCCTCCAGGAACTGGTCCAGACACAGCACCCTGTAGCTCTGATCACTGCTGTTGTAGAACATGATACAACATCCTGCCACTCACCTGTCCTCCCCTCCCCTCCAGAAACTGGTCCAGACACAGCACCCTGTAGCTCTGATCACTGCTGTTGTAGAACATGATACTGTAACAACATCCTGCCACTCACCTGTCCTCCCCTCCAGAAACTGGTCCAGACACAGCACCCTGTAGCTCTGATCACTGCTGTTGTAGAACATGATACAACATGCTGCCACTCACCTGTCCTCCCCTCCAGAAACTGGTCCAGACACAGCACCCTGTAGCTCTGATCATGGCTGTTGTAAAACATGATCCAACATTCTGCCACTCACCTTTCCTCCCCTCCAGAAACTGGTCCAGACACAGCACCCTGTAGCTCTGATCACTGATGTTGTAGAACATGATACAACATCCTATCACTCACCTGTCCTCCCCTCCAGAAACTGGTCCAGACACAGCACCCTGTAGCTCTGATCACTGCTGTTGTAGAACATGATACAACATCCTGCCACTCACCTGTCCTCCCCTGCAGAAACTGGTCCAGACACAGCACCCTGTAGCTCTGATCACTGCTGTTGTAGAACATGATACAACATCCTGCCACTCACCTGTCCTCCCCTGCAGAAACTGGTCCACACACAGCACCCTGTAGCTCTGATCATGGCTGTTGTAAAACATGATACTGTAACAACATCCTGCCACTCACCTGTCCTCCCCTCCAGAAACTGGTCCAGACACAGCACCCTGTAGCTCTGATCATGGCTGTTGTAAAACATGATACTGTAACAACATCCTGCCACTCACCTGTCCTCCCCTCCAGAAACTGGTCCACACACAGCACCCTGTAGCTCTGATCATGGCTGTTGTAAAACATGATACTGTAACAACATCCTGCCACTCACCTGTCCTCCCCTCCAGAAACTGGTCCACACACAGCACCCTGTAGCAATGATCATGCATGGCTGTTGTAAAACATGATACTGTAACAACATCCTGCCACTCACCTGTCCTCCCCTCCAGAAACTGGTCCAGACACAGCACCCTGTAGCTCTGATCATGGCTGTTGTAAAACATGATACTGTAACAACATCCTGCCACTCACCTGTCCTCCCCTCCAGAAACTGGTCCACACACAGCACCCTGTAGCTCTGATCATGCATGGCTGTTGTAAAACATGATACTGTAACAACATCCTGCCACTCACCTGTCCTCCCCTCCAGAAACTGGTCCAGACACAGCACCCTGTAGCTCTGATCATGGCTGTTGTAAAACATGATACTGTAACAACATCCTGCCACTCACCTGTCCTCCCCTCCAGAAACTGGTCCAGACACAGCACCCTGTAGCTCTGATCGCTGCTATTGTAGAAGGTCTCCTCAAACAGGATCAGCACGTTCCTCAACTCCTTGAACCCCTTCACTGTGATGATGGTGTTCCCCTTCACCTGAACCTCCTGGGGACAAGGAAATGTCAGGCAAATATTGTTTTGAACCTCAATACATGTACATTGTAATAGGGGTGATAACTTTTAACTTAGGGTCAACAATTGTATATAATACAACATATTTTATGTTGGCAATTGTATCATTTTGATTTCAGGAAACTAGTTTACTCTATATTAAATACCATCATGAATATATATTGCTGTATAATAAACGTCTCTCTTGAATGAGTCGTCCCTCAGATAGGACGTTAAATGGAGGCCCCGTGTATGGGGAGAGCCATACCCCATGCACGTTAAAGAACCCCCACACGTGAGATGGTGCGGTGTGCGTTGGTGCAAATCCTTCTGTCGGGAGTTGGTGATTCACTTCAAATCACCCGGATGGAGGCCTGGCGAACCTCTGTCTCGTATCAGCCACATGGTGATCTACATCATTCACCCGGACGGGTGTGTCACCCCGTAAGGGGCGGTATAACCCGTCGTGTGCGAACATGTGCGAACATGTACAGGGTTAGCCCTTGACAGTAGCCTACGGCTAGTTGGGCAGCCCTGGCTGTTTGTAAACAGCTGAACAAATAAATAAATCTCTCTTGAATTGCAATGTCTTTTTTATTGTACAATTAAATGGTATTCATTTGCATTTGTTTGTTTGGTACAACTGGTAAGCTACCTATAGGAATAGCACACCAGTTTTGTCCAGTAAATACAAGTTTACGAATGGACTGTAAGGTTTGGTACATTCAGAGGGATAGATGCCTTCTCTTTTATGATAAGTGTGGTGGGTTCTTTAACATGCTTGAGGTGTGGCTCTCCTTACCTAAGCACAAACAAACCTAATAACAGGATTTTTTTTTCCAGTATTATGGGAAATTGAAATCAATACAAATGTGGCAATGTGTGTATGGTATATCATGAAGCCTTGCCTTGTTATTTGCAGTCAGAAAGACATCATCCTTGTCTCTCACAGGTCGCAGGATGTGGTTTTCAAAATCCTCCTTGTTCTGTTGGTGGCGGGACGCTGTACCATGTCTTGGTACACAAACCTATGGAAGAGACGACAAAAATTGACTAAGTATGACCAAAAGATTAGCTTGTGTTACACAATCTCTCAATGGGGATAGTTGGCCTCACAGAGTCACACCTACAGTAAAGTGCTTGTCAGTCAGATGATCAGATAGGAGCACTTTACGTCCCTTCTGAAATATGGGGGCAGTCCTAACCAAGATGCCCTTCCTAGGACTTGAACCAAAGTCCCAGTTACCAAATAATTAGAAGCAGGTGCTCAATGGCAAGGCTGCTACCAGTTGAGCTACAAGGACATCTCTGCCCTAATACATGTCAATTGCTTTTCATGCATTGTTCAGGGCTACACTACATGTTAAACTTTAGAGTGAGATGTACTTCCTTTCTTACAATGTACTGTATACCGTAAATGCAGAAATGTTTGCGGTGATTTTATGTTCGCGGTTTTCGCGTTGGCCACTTCACCTCGAACTTAAAACCACAGTGAACATTTTTCCGTGGCAGTAAGAGACTACATTGCATGGTGCTACCACAAACTTAAAACCAAAGTCTTTTTTTTTTCTTTTAAATCCCTGCTAACTTAACTGCATTTACAGTACTTACCATCCATCTGTTGAAGGCTGCCTCCTCGTACAATTGCGGGTGTTTCGTACGCAGGTTCTGGAAGAACACGTTCTCACCCAGGTCTTCATCGTACATCTCCATGGTAACACAGTAGCGTGTTCACAGCGTCTCTAATTTCTCGTCAGCGTTGAGCGACTTAGCAGAAACATTATGAAACCTGTCTGTAATAATAAGTGTAAAAGATCAAGTTAATGGCCCATCACCTGACAAGTATGTTACTAGGAGGTATATTTTAAAGAGGAAAACTTGGGCACTGTGCAGTGCTGTGCCCCCTGGGCTATCTATATATTTAAACGGGATTGCCCCAACCCAAAGCTAGGTACTCATTTCGTATACCTGAGTGAAGTGAGGAAAATATCTCTATTCTGGGTTGATAACCATAGTACTTGAAGGCATGACTGTTAAGAGGCAAGCACATACTAAATTTTACATTAGTGTTTCTAGTCATTATCTATAGCAGGAAGTGAACATTGTGACAAGATCGCAAAACTTCAGAGAAGGCAAAATTACAGTCAAACCTGTCTATAGCGGCCACTCAAGGGACCGGACAAATTTGGCCACTATAGACAGGTGGCCTCTGTATAGAGGTGGCAACTTGTAGATAAAATACCCAAGGGACAGACAAAAAGTGGCCACTATGGACAGGTGGCCCCTCTGTAGAGGTGGCCCCTAATACAGGTTTGACTGTATGTGCATCATCACGAGGTTGAAAGTAGGATCTGAAACGTATAATTTCGTTGCACAGGAAGAGGCGTAGAACGCATGCTATCTTTACACTTCCAATAGCTTACGTACTTACCTATTATCAACCCTCAATGTTCATTATCTGATATCATTTTCTGGAGCAGATAACGTCACAAAGACCCGTTTTTAGGCGAAAATCTGACTTCCGACGAACTCCGGACCCGCGCTTCCGCCATTCTGTTGAACTTTGACCTCTTGTCACGAGTGCATGCAATGACCTAATTTTTGGCGCTGAAAATTTCCCAATCGTAAATTCCAGAAAAAATATTGAGGTTTTGTCCTTTAGTTGCGTCATTTTTTTAATCATCGCACTGTCATCGCGTGATATGATTTTTTTATTATTGGCTTCTCTCTTGGTGCGGTGGCGTTTATATGCTATCGCCCTCTTTGTGATAATTTCCAAGCAGATCCTACGGTTAGCATAAGAAAGTATCAAAAGCTGCCAGAGGAGTGAAGCCGGCCTAGGAGCGTGTTTGCCGGCTATACTCCTTGGCCAACTTTGATGCTATCTTATGCAACTAGAGATTACTTTGTATTGAAAATTGATCTTTTTCGAGTTTTGCAAGTGACGGTATACATGAAAATTGTACTAATACCCGTCATCAAAAAGTTGCTCTCCACACAACTAAGAAAGAGTAATTGATGATTATTTGAAATTCCGATTCTATGAAAATTAAGGATTTAAGCACTGCCGTCATTGACAGATTAAAATTCGCAACAAATTTCTGTATCAATTAAAGCGGCACTTATTTTGAATATCATGACGATTTCAGTGGTAACGTCAGTTCACGTTAGAGTAAGAGTCTACGGGGTAACCTGTATCCGTCATTTTAGAAATCGTCGGTACGGGTGTTTAGGGATATAAAGTCGACGGACGTTGTTTTCAACTGTTTTCAACTGTTTTCAACTTGAATATATTCCTAATATATACCTGTCAGTTTTCATGAACAACGGACATAGGTTACCCCGCGGATAAAGGATCATAGAGGTAAGGTTACAGCAGCCACCTCGTCGCACTTTGTACCGAGTTACAGACCATGCTATGAAGTCATGTTTGAAATATCATACAAATACTTTTCCTAGAAGTCCATCGATATCTGACTCTACTTATTTGTCCATCTTGATATTTTCATCAGGCGCTATTAATCAAATGCAAAACTAAGGTTGACAACGCGCTGGGTTGATAAAAAGTATGAATTTACATATTATTTCAGCTGTACTTGTATGATAAAATAGACATCAATTTACACGGATCTACTTGATACCAAGAACAATGGCGGGTTTGGTGGGAATCTTACATGTGGTTGGCGCTCTGGATGTCGACGCGCCAAAGGTAAACATTTGTCTGAGTTCGCACCTACCCAATACAAAGTCCTCCACGTGTTGTTTGTACATCTTATAATCATAGATACACACGCAATACGTTTTGTTCATTCACGTATATGGAATAGCTATAGTCCACGTGGCTACTAGAGCCCCAGTGTACTGCGACTTTAAACGGACATTCAAAGTTTGTTTTCTCTTACTAAGACCACCGTGATATGATACGTTTTGGTTCGTCTAAAGTCTTTGTTTTCGGCCATGAGTTCCATTATTTTCAAGGCAACGTTGTTAATTTTAGTCATAACAGACTTACTCTCTGCAGGTATGTTAAATGTTATTCAATTGTCAATTAACGGACTATTGGTAAAATAACTTTATTTTAGACACTTTCTTTTCGATTTTGTTTCAAATGCTTGAACATATGTAAAAAGAAAGTGTAGGAGGAGGAATATGTTGTGTTTGAGTTTTGAAAATACAATGTTTATGAATTATGACAACTTGTATTGCAGCTAACATTTATAGCCACAAATGATTTATCTTTCCCCATGCCAGAGAATGTCCCAGTCGTGACCACAGAGACGGGAAAACTGCGCGGCACGGTTACGTTTGCTACCGACCTGCCTGACAGACCTGTCTACACTTTTTTGGGCGTCCCATATGCTACTCCTCCCGAGAACGAACTACGGTAAAAAAAAAACAGCACGAACATTTGCCAATTATGCTACCATATTGAAGCATCTTAACAATTGGATTTGTTCTTTTGTTGTTGTTGTTTTCTATTTTTTGTTTGTTTATTACGGAGGTATTGTTTCGGTGTGTCTGTCTGTCACGGTCAAATTGCTGCCTGTCTGTGTCTCTCTGTCTGCCCATTGTGTCTTTCTGTCTGTTCTGTCTGTCTGTCTGTCTGTCTGTCTGTCTGTCTGTCTGTCTGTCTGTCTGTCTGTTCTGTCTGTCTGTCTGTCTGTCTGTCTGTTCTGTCTGTCTATCTGTTCTGCCTGTCTGTCTGCCTGACTGTCTGTCTGTCTGTATGTCTGTCTGCCTGACTGTCTGTCTGTCTGTCTGTCCTCCTGACTGTCTGTCTGTATGTCTGTTCTGCCTGTCTGTCTGCCTGTCTGTCTGTCTGTATGTCTGTTCTGCCTGTCTGTCTGCCTGTCTGTCTGTCTGTATGTCTGTCTGCCTGACTGTCTGTCTGTCTGTCCGCCTGTCTGTCTGTATGTCTGTTCTGCCTGCCTGTCTGTCTGTCTGTATGTCCGCCTGACTGTCTGTCTGTCTGTCTGTCTGTCTGTCTGTCTGTTATGTCTGTCTCTATGTTTCCTCAATTGGTCATTTTATGCTTGTTGAACAACTAGCACGTGTACACCACGTTACTAGCTATCGTATCGCTAATATTTGTTGTTCCTCGTGCTCCCATCTTTTAATGTGTGCATTACGCAATATCCATATTCCAGATACCGCGAAATCTTATTGAGGAGGACAATTACATAACGGCTGAACTGAGTTTCATTTTTTTGTGCTACCGTTAAATGTAAACAAGTCTGCTTGAGTGCGGCAACACTATGTACTGTTTTTTGTAATAAAAAATAGGGTTTCCACGTAGTTTAACATTTCTCAGTAAAGACCTAGGGAATATACTCGACGTTCTTTCAGTTGAAGTTCAAATATGAATATGTTTCGAGTGAAGTTGCCGTTTCTTCAAACTTGAAATAGATGCTATTTAATCAGTAAGCGATCACATGCCTGGTGAGGTTGGCGGACAAAAGGTCCAGTCCGGACAGTGCAAAGTTTCACGGAAATGTGGTCCGACTATTTCTCCGTGCAGTTGCGTCCCCTGGCCGAGAAAGACAGAATTGCAAGGGGGTGGCGTGTTCGCAACATGCGGCTACGATCTCTTCAGGTCCGACAATACAAAAGGGTTCATTCCCAGCCTTTATAGACCTAACTAGCATAGGATTTTTTTCAGCCTATCTTAGTTTCCAGTCGGCCTTTCTGACACCGTATGCGTAATGCTTTAACGGCATTCGCTCATAACAGAACTAGACGGGCAAGCAACACTACCTGTCCGAGAAATAGGGATGCCTCCGATCGGATGGTTACCAGAGAAAGACTAATACATGATCATATACGTTTGCACTATTCCACAGTTTCCAAGCTCCGCACCCAGCCCAGCCGTGGACAGAAGAGAGAGATACTACCCAGTACGGGCCACACTGTGCACAGGATATCGACTTGATGTTCTCTAAGTTCTACCCGGTTCGACCGCCTCACAACACCAGCAGCGAAAACTGTCTCTATCTCAACGTATTCACCCCGACATTGAAAACACAAGGAAATGGACTTTCGGTAAGATAGCAAAGTGTCTGTTTGTTTGTTTGTTTGTTTGTTTGTTTGTTTGTTTGTTTGTGATTGAAAGACTGAAGTGGGCAAATATATTTCTGGGATTACCTCTCGGTATTTTGACGGGTAGGTCACGGCGTCAATTTGTTACCGGGTCCCGAGTTGATTTTAACTGCGAGTTGAAAAAAAATCAGGGGCCCAGTCGTGCCACAAAGTAGCCCGGTAGCTACAGGTTGTCCCACGGGACTACGTAGGGGTCACGCCCTAAACTTGCAGAAAAACATACAGTATAAAACTGGCTGGAGGGTTCTCTTTTTCCGAATATACCGTAGCATGACCCGTGACATATGCTTTACTTGTATGGCTACGTTGTATCGTTATATTATTAGGTGTTGGTTTGGTTCCACGGTGGTGGCCTGTCCTTCGGTACGGGGGCCCTGTACCCTGGCACCGCTCTGTCAGCTCATCAGGACCTGGTAGTAGTCACGGTCAACTACCGACTCGGTCCGTTCGGCTTCCTCAGCACTGGGGACAACCATTCGCCCGGGAACTACGGTCTTCTGGATCAGGTACGTCTGCTTTTTATGCATAAAGATGATTTTTATTTCACATGTTCTTGCCCACATGGTCTTCAAAAATGCTCTAGTTATATCTTGACATGAAAGACTAAAGGTACAATACCATTACGTCATCTTTTATGTCGTGTTCATCTAGCTATTGAAATAGGAAAACTTTGAGATGTCTCTGTTCAAGGTTCAAGGTTCAAACTTTGAGAAACCATTATTTGAAAAAAAACTTGGCTTTTTCTTCGTCCCTGCTCTGTCCTCTTTCTCCGTATTTTGTATGTTTTTCTTTGCAATGCAAGTCATAACTACGGCGAAGAAAAGGAATCCCACTCCATTCCTTACTACATCAAGAAACGGTGCAAAAATAAAACTAAGCATAACTATTGTCCGCCAGTCTGTCAGAGAACATTACAATTTTCGGCCTCAACATCTGCTTGAAGATCATCACCCTTTTAAATGGATGCGCTTACAGGTGGAGGCTCTGAAGTGGGTTCGTGATAACATCCAATCGTTCGGAGGAGACCCGGGTTCTGTGACGATTGCCGGGCAGTTCGGAGGAGGAGCTAGCGTGTCCTACCACCTCCTGTCTCAGGCCAGCAGTGGACTGTTCCACAGGGCCATCTCTCAGAGCGGTGTGGCCACGTCTTTCCCCCATGCTGAGTTTAACAAGCCGCACAACGAGTTCGTGTGAGTGAATATTATATTACTCTCTAATGAAAGACCTTTAGGGGAGTTACAGCTGTGCATATGGATAGTTGAATATTTAAAAAGTATTCAACGACAAGTATCCATACACAGGTGAAACTCCCCTAAAAAAAAGGCTAAAGCTAAGGGCACAACCCGACGCACCTGCAAATAAGTGCTGTCTACGTGCCAAAACGTGGGCAATCTTTTGGGATCCGTAAGTGGCCGGTACCACCTCCGTACGAACACGTAGGGAATCCGACGGATTTTGGAGCACGCAGACACGCCGTAGAACTTAACGTGCAGGCAAGACTTAGCTGCCATAGGTCTGCGGATTCGCCGCCCGTACGTGTCAGTATGAGCGACGCGCCTGCCCTGTACAGCCTGAGCGTTTTCAGAAATATGTGTCGGACGTGGCCTCCCAAAAAACGTTCGGACAAATTGCACGTAAGGCGGGTCGTGCCCTGCCGTAGCTTAAAGGACTTTCATTAGAGTTTATTCACTCCATTGTCTATCATACATCAGTAAAGTAGCTAGTTGTCGTGTAGACTACAAAACAACACCATCCAGTTACATGTATTAAACACATTATACGATCGCGAGTTCCGTATCAATGTATTGTTGGCGTAGGCAAGGTTTGCAGTTAAGAAGTAATTTTTACTTTGACTCATCGTTGCGTGGCCTGGTCATGTAACCGAGAAAAAAGCTGCGTCTTCGGCCACAAACGTGTGTGTGCGTGCGTGTGTGCGTGTGTGTGTGCACGTGTGTGTACATATGCGTATTTTCCATCTCTCGATTGCAGCGTCACTTCATTATTCCACTAACTAGTAACTTGGGTATCAAACCCATGACCACTAGAACTAGATCCTGTGTCCGCTATCATACGTGGCTAGGTCGTCAACTATAGGACCACATGGCTTATGTGAAAATTCTTTTCAAGTTCCCAGGCAAAGTCTGTGGGGTGCAAGAGGTTTGCGAAGAAGACGGAGAAAATTCTTGAGTGTCTTCGATCAACGGAGTCGGAAGACCTCGTGAAAAGTCGGAAGGGTGAGATTTTGTCCCGTTGCCTTCCTTGCACCGACGGGACGTTTCTTAAAGACTCACCAAGAAACCTGCTGAAGAAAGGAGAGTTTACGAAGGTGAGCTCTGGGGATCTTTTCAAAAGTAGTAAATACAACCAGTCGACATAACTGCCATGTACATGTGGGCGTAATTTTGAACTAGACCTATGAAGGTTAGACATCCAGGTAGTAAGACGCACCAAATGATTACAATTACTGTAAATGCAGAAATGTTCGCGGTGGATTAATGTTCGCGGTTTTCGCGGTGACCACTTCACCGCGAAATATAATCCACCGCGAACATTTTTCTATTATATTAGTATTATAATATTAGACTGCAGTCTATGGTACTACCGCGAACTTAAATCCACCGCGAAAAGTCCTTTTCCCGCTACCGCGAAATTAAATTCCCGCGAACTTAAATGCATTTACAGTACTTAAACAAATTGGATATGACTTTGGAAACAGCCAGACATTGCAAAAATCATCCGCTATACTTCGTCCGCTGTTATCCAATACCGTTCACAAACAAAAGAAAGTGGATAATGTCTGAAATGGTCTAACCGTTTCCAACATTATACCCAGTTGCTTGAGAAAATACTGATTTGCAAAACTTTTAGATCTCAAAAATTCAGATCATTTTGGGCACCGATGGCTCACATGTCTTATTAAGGCCATCGTCACATTTCCACAAAGGGCCCGGCCGGACAGTTTGAGGAACGAAAAGTACGATTAAACACACACACACACACACACACACACACACACACACACACACACACACACACAAAACGGACCAAAAACAATTCAACAGCATGCATATTTACTGACATAAACTATAACTTATCATTGCCGCAAACAACCCGGCCGGGCCCCAGGTAGGAAGTGCAATGTTAACTACTGTAAATGCAGAAATTTTCGCGATGGTTTTATGTTTTCCGTTTTTTGCGTTGCATGTTAGTAAACGTGAAATTAAAACCACCGCGAATATTTTTCCATAGCAGTAAGAGACTACAGTGCAATGGCTACCGTGCGAACTAAACCACCGCGAACAGTCCTTTTGCCGCTATGCTATCGCGTAATCAAATCCCCGCGAATTTAAATGCATTTACAGTAGCTAGAACGGCATTCAGTCTACAAAACTGGAAAGGTCTGTTACAAAGGTTATGCTGTAAAAACAACATCAAACGTTGCTTCACCACAGGTGGACTACCTGCTGGGTGTGAACAGTGCGGAGTTCGGACACGTCCTGCCCAGTCTGATGTCTACTGAGTTCGGGAAGGGCAAGTCTCTGAAGGAGGTCACCACCATACTGATCGGTTATGCAAACATCCTCTATGGTGTAAGTCACGTTCATCCACCACCTAATTGTCTCTAAGTTCCAGACTAACTGTGCTATCTAGAGGCTGAATTTGACAGTAGTGTTTGACCACCATTTGGAGGGTAACTGACTCTCCTGGCCAATTTTCATCCTACGAGGGGCATTCAATAAGTAATGTCCCTGACCCATTTCCCATAGCAGGAGATTAATGAAACTTGGCACAGTTATTAGTCTTTCTCTTCATAGGAACCACCCAGAGTTTTGCATTTCTCCCATCATTTGATGTAGCTCTGGACACCGTTCTTGTAGGACATCCCAGGTTGGTCCTCCGACAGATGCCTCATCAATGGCAGAAGAGGGACGACCAGGTCTGGGAGCTGTTTCCACAGACTTCCGGCCTTGTTTGAATTCAGGATGCCAGCGTTTTACAAGGTCATATGATGGGGCATCATCACCATAAGTTTTTTTCATTTCATCAAAAGTCCCCTTTAGTGTGCGTCCTTTCAAATACAAAAACCGGATCACTGCGCGACACTCAACTTGCTCCATTTCACACCTGGTCCATTTCACACCTGACTCAGTTCAAACACCAGTAAATCAGTAACCACAATTAGTTCAGAGCAACATAACCCATAGAGATATGAATCATTACACATGCAAAAATTCATCTAGATCAGACAACTGGAAGTGGGTCAGGGACATTACTTATTGAATGCCCCTCGTATTTTTGACAACTTCTAGTAGGGTTGCCTGGTGCGGTCATTTATAACACAGTCCTGACTGTACATCATAATTAGATGTTCAACCTATGATATAAAAAAACTGGCAATTCAGAACGGTTTAACAATGGGGAGAATGACTGTAATAAGTTGCATTTCTTTCTGTTCTTTGGCACTATTACGTTTCAAGTGAGGTGGACTAGGCTATGGGTCAGGTGTGACAGCGTTCTCGCCCCCCCGTGATCTCGCCCCCCCGGGGCGAAATCACTAGCGATCTCGCCCTTCCCGGTTAGTGATCTCGCCCCCCTACCTCGCCCCCCTTTAGCGATTTCGCCCCCCCCCAAAAAAAAACGGGTTTACATGATATTTTAGAAGTTGATTGGTATAAATCACACAATGCAGTTTCAGAATGATATAAGTACACGAGTTGGATACATAACTCCATCCATAGTATCAATATTAACGTAAGTACATGGCAATAAGATAGTTGAACTTGTTTCAGACAAGGAGGGTTGGGTCCCTTGTATTCCCTTTATTGCATGTACCTGAGTCTCGACATGAGATATATTTCATTGTATTCACCTGTCCTCGAGCAACCTATATCTCTCCAATATGAAGTCTCTATTATGAATTGACCACAAAAGAACCATGTCATGTCTTTATTGATTATGCAAATAAGGTATTCATTAGAATAATGCACATTTTGGTGTATGCACCTGGCCAAGGGGTATCTTCACCTTCAATATGACTGTTTTTCTAGTATTTAGAAACTGGTACGTTATATGCACCTACCCTATGGATATCTTCACCTCCCATATGACTGTTTTTCTAGTATTTAGGAACTGGTGTTTTACCCGTGTTTCTTAAGACTGGTACTTTACCAGTTTTTTGTAGCATTTAGCAACAGGTATATGAACTTGTGCGTAGATAATGTTTATAATGAGAAACTATTATTCAATTGTGTTTTTCTTAGTGCTTTGGAAATGTTTTCTGCACAAGAAAGAAAATACTGTGACAAATTGAAAACATATAGCTGACGTATTCTGTACCATAGACGGTGTTAATTTATACGTTCACAATAGCATTGTTTTCTATGCCACCTCTGCCATGTTAGCTGCAAAAAAAATGTCCTTTCAATGTAGTGTTTGCACCGAACAAGGTATGACATCTTATGGTAATAAGGTGCCATATAGGTACCAGGTAACACACCAACTATGTTACTCCCAGGTGCAGTATAGTACCAGGTAGCGCACCTAATTTGTAGTAACCAGCTGCTCTTAAGACCCCTCCGAGGAATACTAGTAATGTTCTGGGGGGGGGGCGAAAACGCTAAAGGGGGGCGAAAACGCTAGTGATCTCGCCCCCGGGGGGGCGAGATCGCTGGGGGGGGGGGGAGATCGCTGTCACACCGGACTCCTGACACAACTGGAAAAGAGTTGCATTCGTCCTCATGTGTCAGAGGGGGACGTGTTGCCGGAGGGCTTGTGTATTTTTGCTGGTAGCCTAAAGTGTCAAACCTCTGCATGTAGATCTAGGAGAACCCATGTACGAGTACACTTATCGAGAAGAGTAACGTTAGGGGTGACCCAGTGTGCTTGGCTAAAACACGCGCCGTAGCGTACTTCAGAAGAATGATCATAGACCCATCATACTTTACACCCAAATTGAGGACGACTGATATCCATATCCCCCGTTAAACTTTTGCTTGTAAAATTAGGCTACTGTTTTACCCAGGGTGCACAGCGCCTGCCGGAAATGCACGAGGAGCTGATGAACGAGTACCTGTCGGAGCTGTCACGTGACCCGCGGGAGGTGGAGAAGGTTTTCACCGACCTGCAGTCTGACACACTCTTCGTCGCGCCGACTACAGACATGGCGGACAGAATGGCAGGTAACGTTTAGCAAACACCTTTATTGGATCAAAAACACTTCTAAAGGTCTCTAAACCGGCTCCTGCAGTTCCGAGAGAGCCGTTAGGGGGCCCAAAACTGCACCATTTACTCTCTGTCCAAAGAACTGTATAACTGAAAAAGCATAACCATAGGATGTCCAGACCACAAATACCAAAACCATAGGTTCCAATGCAGCACCACAAGCAGCCACTAGGTGCCCAAAAATCTTCGATGTCTCGTGAAGACCTAGCCACACAACAATTAACTTATCATTAATTAGTACCTTCACCGAGTGGGTTGTGTTTTTGGAGGTGTTAGTTTTCATGTATGCATAGCTGTGTATTGTTGAAATGTGTGACTGAAGAACGGAAGGGACTATAAAGGGGTCGTCATTAGATTTGGTGTACTTGTGTAGTTACGTTTTATCAAATCGAAGAAATTATTTTTGCCCCCCCCCCCCCCTGGGGAGTTCCCTTGGCACTGCAGCAGAATTTCAGGATTTAATATCTGGCGATCTGCTATGGTCGTCATTTTTTAGTCGTATATAGCTCTTGTTGTTATCATCATTCACTCCCTCAGCCGCAGGTGCAAACGTCTATCTGTACGAGTTCCGACACCGCCTGTCACATCACCGATGGGGCCCGAAGTCTTCCGGTGCCGAGCATGGTGACGAGATTCCCCTTCTGTTCGGTGCTCCATTCCTGACCTTCACTGACCCCAATAACAGTGGGAACAAGCTAACCTTTACAGAGGAGGAGAAGAGTCTAAGTCTGGACATGATGGCGTACTGGGCTAACTTCGTACGCATGGGGTAAGGTTGTTATCTCCAAGAAGATGTAATACCGCACTACCAAAAATGATTTTTTCTTATTTTGCTTACGCCATGGACAATTCTTATATGAAGAAAAATATTCTTGAGGGAAGAAAAATGAGAATAAAATTCAAGCAAAACGAGAAACCCAATTTTTTTTAGACATTTAAGCAAAATCTTCTTATTTTTTCTTATAATGCAAGAAAAATAATTCTACAAATTCTTGTTTTTCCTAACCAGATTCAACTCTTAAGAAATACAAGAATTTTTTTCTTCCTGGAAGATAAATTTTCTGTGAGGAAGCAAAACAAGATAATCAAGAAAAAGCATTTTTGGTAGTGCGCTCATCTGTTTTAGCAATATCTAATGCCTCCTCGCCTCACTTCAGACAGATGCTCAGAAAATGTGTCCCCCATACTTCTTTTTTTATCGATCATATGTTTGTTTTTTTGTGCTGAGCCAATCTTAATGATAGTGTCTTAAGTGTTGCCTTCTTTATCACAACTGGAAGGAAGAGAAGGAGGTCGCTCCGTCATAAAAGTAATATATGGCGAAAATGATACAAAGGCAGACACTTTAAGTGAAGTGAACAAACAACGTCATATTCTTATTCAGTACCACACCTTTGAGATACAAATATGATCCATTCTTGCTGTTGTTTCGTAGCCTCTACCAGGCTCCATGTGTTGTTGGAAGTAGAAATTGGCCAAATAGACTGATAATATATACATCAGACGAGTTGGCTGGACCCAAGCTACATGTGTGCAACATATGACAAACTCATCTGATGTGTCGTCTATTTGGAAAATTTGTAATACTCAGTTTTTCAGCGACATGTGGAGTCTGATAGAGGCTAGTTCTTTTGTTTGTTTTTTTACACACATATGCTAATACTCTATCACCAAAAAATAGCAACATTGTAACGTTACATTGTCAAGCTAACTGTGGATGGCGTAATAAACTTAAACTTTTTCAAGACTTTCTGACTAAATGTTCTTCTTCGTTATACCAGTAACCCCTCGAACCCGACCGGTGCTCCAGCCACAGGGTCACGTGACCTGCCCACCTGGCCAGCCTACACGCCTGACGTCACCGCCTACCTCAAGCTGGACGTGACGTCATCAGCAGATGTCGGACTGCGCAGGCGCCAGGTGACGTTATGGAACAAGGTTCTACCCGAGATGGCCGATGATGATGACGCAACACAAGACAACGATCCTAAAGATGAACTTTGACCTTTCTGTGCAATGTATTGGTGATTGCTGAATAACACGAAGCCTAAAACTTACGCCGAAAACTTTGTTAAGTTGCACAATTCCGGTAATGTACACGTACTTAACTTTTAATTAATACATTTTTTCAAGCCTTCCTTGGGACGAAATCTTAAGACATTGCGATCCGTCTTGATTTTGAAAAAAATTAATGCCATAATTTCTCCTTTGTGAGGAAACTTACCGTTACCAAACGTTCTCAATTTGTGTCGAATTATGTATGATAAAACTTTGAGAGTGAGATGTTGCGAAAGTTGGGTTCAACTGGACATCACAGCACTCGGCGGTTAACACTTAGTCTAGGAATCACTAAATACTGTACCCTGATATCTGCCATCTATCTTAGCTGCCTATATAGTTTGTCTCGTCCACTTTTGCGAGAATATACCTGGATATAAAGAATGGGACCAGTGTTACAGTAGCATGGTAATGCCCAGAGCTATTTTGGTTATAGATAAATAGATTGCAACCTCCATAACACCATAATGCGGCTTCTTTGTTCAATGTATAACTGCTCCTAACGATGAAAACCCTTCTTAGACTCAGAGACCCATTCGTCAGGAACAAATGAACTGCACGAGATTTAGAGATATGCAACGCTGTTACCGATATACTGACAAGGCAAACAAAGTAACTTTGAGAAAAAGTAAACACATGTGACATTTCTTATAACAATGAGGTTTTAACCACAATTCAGTCATAAGGCGATGTGGTACTTGTGCGTTGATTTTCTTACGTCACATTACATGCAAGGCATTTCTTCAACAATTATTATTAACAAAGTTGAAGCTGTCTTACAACAAAAGCAAACGTGTATTTACAATGTAATACACACAATCTCAGTTCACAGGTTTGATTCAGAAACAGACATGTTTGTGAAGATAAACTGAGTGAATAGAGTATCAACATGACTGCGCCAGTTTGTGCCTCATTGCTAGGCATTCTCAAACAGGTACCAATTTGTCGCCTAAAATTGCAGTTTCTTGAATTTTTAATTTAAAAAAATCGCAAATTGCTGTTACATATGCTGCACATCATTTTACGACTGATAATCTCTTTTTGTGAATTTCAATCAATGCACACTTTTTCAAATTTGGTGTCAACACTGCGACTTTTATGTTATGTGCTTCATGCGTACTTGTGTTACAAGTTGACAGCAAGCGAAATTGGAACAAATACTGTTCCGGAAGTGCGACTTAGGTTTTGGGTCATTACAACTTGAGAAGGATCAGAGGACTGATCTAAAGCTTGTTGGTAAGCGCTTTATTTTGTGTACGGATATAAAGTCTTAAAAACTGTATCATTTGGAAAAAATAATTAAAGTTGGTGCATTTTGGACGCAATTTGGCGCCGTCGAGCCTATCCCAACTTTACATCTCTGAGTTTCCTGTTGGGTTGACTGTCATGGGGCTTCCCGCCACTTCTGTCTCGTGTCCCAGCATGCACAGCGCCACGCTCAGTTTGAATGGCTTTGCGGGACAGGTGAGAGAGATGTCCAACTCTCTTCCTTCACTTCCGGGAACCGACAGCGCGCTCGCACTGAAAATTAAAAAAAAACAAACACTAAAACTGATCTGAAGTACTTCTGGAGGACTTTTAGGTGGTGCTGACGTTTATTTTTAAGGAAAAGCGTGTATTCGTACTTTTCAACACCAGACCAAGAATTTGGTTGCGCCCAACCCATCTCCGCCGACATTCGGGAGACTCTGGCCTGACTTTGAAAATTAAGAATCAGCGCAATTTGCCTCCGCGAAGCAAACGCCTCTTAGTTTTAAGGCCTACAAATGAGGTAGAATCGGAAGGGAATGAAGGGAACCAAGTCAATGGACAAAAATCTTAAGACGGTGTAATAACAAACTTTCAATGAACATTGTTTGCCATACTTTCAATGAACATTGTTTGCCATATTAATATGCTGAGCTTGGATTTTAGTGAATCATAGTCTTTGTTTCTGTTTTCTGAGCCTCGATTCAGGCATTAGACAATGTTTCAGAGAGGGTGTTGAAAGGTAGAAGGTAAGTATTGAAAGATCTTGAAATGCAGAAAAGGCAGTCAGCATACATGTACAGATCAATGGAGTAAAATACTTTTATAAGGTGGAATTGAAAATTTTGAATCATGCAGTTGAATTTCTAAGGGTTTGGTATGTGGTATCGCACCTCAGTTCGTGGTTCCCCAAGCTGACCTTGACCCGGAAGTCCTTTCCGGTGAACCGGAACCGTGGCAAACGTTGTGCAATTCGTACATGGTTCACTTGTCCTGGTCTCCACGCAGTGATCTTCAGGAAAATTTATAGGCAAAATTATTGAAAAAGTGGTGACCATCGGTCCTTGGATATACTCAGGTATATCCAAGGACCGTGGATTGATGAACTCCACAGCTGTGGAGTTCATCACTATGTTGATGAAATCCACAGCTGTGGCTTTCATCGGTAGAAGGATGATGAACTCCACAGCTGTGGATTTCATCGATATGTAGTGATGAAATCCACGGGCATTCCGCCGCTAATACTGACATTTGGCTGTGGACTTCATCAGTATGTAGTAATGAAATCCACGGGCATTCCGCCGCTAATACTGACATTTGGCTGTGGACTTCATCAGTATGTAGTAATGAAATCCACGGGCATTCCGCCGCTAATACTGACATTTGGCTGTGGACTTCATCAGTATGTAGTGATGAAATCCACGGGCATTCCGTCGCTAATACTGACATTTGGCTGTGGACTTCATCAGTATGTAGTAATGAAATCCACGGGCATTCCGCCGCTAATACTGACATTTGGCTGTGGACTTCATCATCAGTATGTAGTAATGAAATCCACGGGCATTCCGCCGCTAATACTGACATTTGGCTGTGGACTTCATCAGTATGTAGTAATGAAATCCACGGGCATTCCGTCGCTAATACTGACATTTGGCTGTGGACTTCATCAGTATCTAGTAATGAAGTCCACGGGCATTCCGCCGCTAATACTGACATTTGGCTGTGGACTTCATCAGTATTGAGTGATGAAATCCACGGGCATTCCGTCGCTACTACTGACATTTGGCTGTGGACTTCATCAGTATGTAGTGATGAAATCCGCGGGCATTCTGTCGCTTATACTGACATTTGGCTGTGGACTTAATCAGTATGTAGTGATGAACTCCACGGGCATTCCGCCTCTAATACTGACATTTGGCTGTGGTTTCATCAATATATATGGATGAAATCCACGGGCATTTTGTCGCTTATACTGACATTTGGCTGTGGACTTCATCAGTATATAGTGATGAAATCCACGGGCATTCCGCCGCTAATACTGACATTTGGCTGTAGACTTCATCAGTATGTAGTGATGAAAACCACGGGCATTCTGTCGCTAATACTGACATTTGGCTGTGGACTTCATCTGTATGTAGTGATGACATCCACGGGCATTCCGTCGCTAATACTGACATTTGGTTGTGGACTTCATCAGTATGTAGTGATGAAATCCACGGGCATTCCGCCGCTAATACTGACATTTGGCTGTGGACTTCATCAGTATGTAGTGATGAAATCCACGTCGCTAATACTGGCATTTGGCTGTGGATTTCATTAATATGTTGTGATGAAATCCACGGGCATTCCGTCGCTAATACAAATGTACTGACATTTGGCTGTGGATTTCATCAATATATATGGATGAAATCCACGGGCATTCCGTCGCTAATACCGACATTTGGCTGTAGATAGTAAAACGCCCTTTCACTAATCCTTTTACACAGAGTAATCAATTTTAGCTAATTTATGTCAATCGATTGTGTGATACAATGCAGATACCATTTGTAACAATTTGAATTGATAAAGACTATACAGAGCTAGAAGTTCGAAAATGGTACGTATACTTTTAAAGTGGTTTGCACAAAGCTAGGATGGCTTTATTGGGATCGTAGATATGAAGGTAAAGATTTTAACTCTCCCATACTTGCCTTCGTTTTAACTGAAAACTGAAAAACCAATGTTATTTTTCAGCATACATGGAGTTGTCTTTGTCTTAGTATTGTGGTTGGACGCTGGGTTCATCAACTTGGCAAGTTGATGAGCCCAGCGTCCATTCCGTTGCTAGTAATGGCATTTGGCCGTGGAATTCATCGAAATACCGATGAATACAACACCCATACGGTCACTAATACTTGTCTTTGGTCTTGGAATTCATCTATGTAATTCTAAAATCTACAGTTTGCGGCAGTGTGGATTCTAATATATAGACTGTAAACAGTGTAATACAGAAATTATATGTCTTTATTGTGGGATTCAATATTTCCAGCACTTATCGACAGCAAGAAACAAAGTTTGATAAGATTAACTTTGCATTTGTCGGTCATGTACATATTACATATTAGAACATGTTTCAATAAAGACTACCAATCGAGCCGCAACTGGAAGTTCCTGCGAGGAAGATGTGTCTTGCTAGTTTGGGAGTTTTAAAGTTTTATGAGCTGTACGACACCAACTTTTCAATTAATTTCTCCACAGGCCTGGGTTTTAGAGATATGTAGAATCGCACGGCAGGTGTTGCATTATACTATATTTACAGAGAAAAGAACGTTCTTCGGCTTTGATGTTTCTGTTTAGGAATACGGGACATATCCATATCCATTATTCACGACCATGGCAAAGATTTCCTGTTGAAGGTACGCTACTGACGGCTGCAGCCTACAATACAAAATAATGCTGTCGGAATCATTTGATAACAGACTTGTAAAACCCGTGGGCAAAAGGTAAAAAGTGATTTGGGTACCCAAAATTACTTTGTAACTTTTCTACATACGAATGTTGGCTCACCTGGGGGATAACCGCTAACCGCTAAGCGAACCCTTCGGTAACCGCAAAAAAGCGACCCCTTACGATCGGACTTGCGAAATTTCAAACAAAATGTGCGTTACTTTCAACACTTGAGTATCATAGTAAAACCCGTGGGCAAAAGGAAAAAAGTGATTTGAGTACCCAAAATTACTTTCTAACTTTTCTACATACGAATGAAGGCTCACCTGGGGGATTACCGCTAACCGCTAAGCGAACCCTTCGGTAACCGCAAAAAAAGCGACCCCTTACGATCGGACTTCCGAAATTTCAAACAAAATGTGCGTTACTTTCAACACTTGAAAATCAAAGTAAAACCCGTGGGCAAAAGGCAAAAAGTGATTTGAGTACCCAAAATTACTTTGTAACTTTTCTACATACGAATGTTGGCTCACCTGGGGGATAACCGCTAACCGCTAAGCGAACCCTTCGGTAACCGAAAAAAAGCGACCCCTTACGATCGGACTTCCGAAATTTCAAACAAAATGTGCGTTACTTTCAACACTTGAGTATCATAGTTAAACCCGTGGGCAAAAGGTAAAAAGTGATTTGAGTACCCAAAATTACTTTGTAACTTTTCTACATACGAATGTTGGCTCACCTGGGGGATAACCGCTAACCGCTAAGCCAACCCTTCGGTAACCGAAAAAAAGCGACCCCTTACGATCGGACTTCCGAAATTTCAAACAAAATGTGCGTTACTTTCAACACTTGAATATCAAAGTAAAACCCGTGGGCAAAAGGCAAAAAGTGATTTGAGTACCCAAAATTACTTTGTAACTTTTCTACATACGAATGTTGGCTCACCTGGGGGATAACCGCTAACCGCTAAGCGAACCCTTCGGTAACCGAAAAAAAAGCGACCCCTTACGATCGGACTTCCGAAATTTCAAACAAAATGTGCGTTACTTTCAACACTTGAATATCAAAGTAAAACCCGTGGGCAAAAGGTAAAAAGTGATTTGAGTACCCAAAATTACTTTGTAACTTTTCTACATACGAATGAAGGCCCACCTGGGGGATAACCGCTAACCGCTAAGCGAACCCTTCGGTAACCGAAAAAAAGTGACCCCTTACGATCGGACTTCCGAAATTTCAAACAAAATGTGCGTTACTTTCAACACTTGAATATCAAAGTAAAACCCGTGGGCAAAAGGTAAAAAGTGATTTGAGTACCCAAAATTACTTTGTAACTTTTCTACATACGAATGAAGGCTCACCTGGGGGATAACCGCTAACCGCTAAGCGAACCCTTCGGTAACCGAAAAAAAGCGACCCCTTACGATCGGACTTCCGAAATTTCAAACAAAATGTGCGTTACTTTCAACACTTGAATATCAAAGTAAAACCCGTGGGCAAAAGGTAAAAAGTGATTTGAGTACCCAAAATTACTTTGTAACTTTTCTACATACGAATGTTGGCTCACCTGGGGGATAACCGCTAAGCGAACCCTTCGGTAACCGAAAAAAAGCGACCCCTTACGATCGGACTTCCGAAATTTCAAACAAAATGTGCGTTACTTTCAACACTTGAATATCAAAGTAAAACCCGTGGGCAAAAGGTAAAAAGTGATTTGAGTACCCAAAACTACTTTGTAACTTTTCTACATACGAATGAAGGCTCACCTGGGGGATAACCGCTAACCGCTAAGCGAACCCTTCGGTAACCGAAAAAAAGCGACCCCTTACGATCGGACTTCCGAAATTTCAAACAAAATGTGCGTTACTTTCAACACTTGAATATCAAAGTAAAACCCGTGGGCAAAAGGTAAAAAGTGATTTGAGTACCCAAAATTACTTTGTAACTTTTCTACATACGAATGTTGGCTCACCTGGGGGATAACCGCTAAGCGAACCCTTCGGTAACCGAAAAAAAGCGACCCCTTACGATCGGACTTCCGAAATTTCAAACAAAATGTGCGTTACTTTCAACACTTGAATATCAAAGTAAAACCCGTGGGCAAAAGGTAAAAAGTGATTTGAGTACCCAAATTACTTTGTAACTTTTCTACATACGAATGAAGGCTCATCTGGGGGATAACCGCTAACCGCTAAGCGAACCCTTCGGTAACCGCAAAAAAGCGACCCGTTACGATCGGACTTCCGAAATTTCAAACAAAATGTGCGTTACTTTCAACACTTGAATATCAAACTAAACCCGTGGGCAAAAGGTAAAAAGTGATTTGAGTACCCAAAATTACTTTGTAACTTTTCTACATACGAATGAAGGCTCACCTGGGGGATAACCGCTAACCGCTAAGCGAACCCTTCGGTAACCGCAAAAAAGCGACCCCTTACGATCGGACTTCCGAAATTTCAAACAAAATGTGCGTTACTTTCAACACTGTGAGAGTTACATCGCGTCCAACCTGATTTACATTTAAATTACGTACAGGGTGTGAGGGCACGCAAGCTGTTTTTGATCTGAAATCACGATTTGATTTACGTATCTTGTGTCGAATCGTCGGTCAACTTTGTGTATTAATTGCTTGCAACAATATTTATGACGTCCTACAGTTCTATTTGTGTATAACGGAAGCACGTGTAGGGTCTCTACTTGTCTGTGTGGCGGGAACCTGTGTGGTAAGGTCGCCTGTGTGGCGGGTACCTGTGTGGTAAGGTCGCCTGTGTGGCGGGTACCTGTGTGGTAAGGTCGCCTGTGTGGCGGGAACCTGTGTGGTAAGGTCGCCTGTGTGGTGGGAACCTGTGTGGTAAGGTCGCCTGTGTGGCGGGAACCTGTGTGGTAACGTACCCTGTGTGGCGGGAACCTGTGTGGTAACGAAGCCTGTGTGGCGGGAACCTGTGTGGTATTACATAGCCTGTGTGGCGGGAACCTGTGTGGTAACGTAGCCTGTGTGGCGGGAGCCTGTGTGGTAAGGTCGCCTGTGTGGAGGGAACCTGTGTGGTAAGGTCGCCTGGGTGGCGGGAACCTGTGTGGTAGGGTCGCCTGGGTGGCGGGAACCTGTGTAGTAAGGTCGCCTGTGTGGCGGGAACCTGTGTTTGTAGTAGAAACGCATGTGCTGGGATTAGAACATGGAACTACATTATACTTGCATATTCCTGGCTCTATGCCTGATGATTGGCAAGACTCAGCCAGGGTCACAGCCAAAAGATAAACAGGAGATGAAAGAAGTACATGTTACATGCACATTTAGAACTGACTGCACCTCTGACTGGGCCACGTTTGCCTTCATGATTAAACATAGTGGGGTGAATGGGACTCCTTTCAGTCACAAGAAAACAATGATTCACAATGATAGTACAAAGTTGTCACTGATTATGATCTTGCTCCTAAGTGGAGATATTGAGATCAACCTAGGGCCAAGACCACCTAAGTGTCCCTGTGGGAGCTGTAACAAAGCAGTACAGAATAAGCACGCTGCTATTTGTTGTGATGACTGCAATACGTTGTATCATAAGGACTGTATTGAGCTTGGCTCTCAGGTATACACTGTATTAGCAACCCACCGATCATACTCATGGATATGCTGTGACTGCGGCATACCAAACTTTGCATCAGACATGTTCGACATCACTGATGACAGCTGTCATTCGGTAAATTCATTTGATACGCTGAACTCCAGCACAAGTTTGCCAGGTGACACACCAACGTCCACATCCACTCCACTTAGATCAAAGCAGGGGAAAACTCACACTAGAGGTAATGGTCACAAAAAGGGGAGCAAGGCTAAACTCCTGTTGGTAAACTGCCAGAGTGTTAGAAACATTAGTGCTGAATTGGCAACTGTGATTGACACTTATAAACCAGACATATTAGCAGGCACAGAGTCATGGCTCAATGAAAACATATCAAGCAGCGAAATATTCCCTGACAGCTATATAGTACACCGTAAAGACAGACAAACTGGCCCAGGAGGTGGTGTATTTCAGGCAAACAGGGATGATCTAATTGTCACACACAGAACAGATCTGGACACAGATTGTGAGATCATTTGGACACAAACCCAACTTGCAGGAAAGAAACCGCTTATGATTGGTACATACTACAGACCTCCATCAGATCAAGGCAGTAGTCTGGATGAGCTTGACAGCTCTATAAATAAAATGGGAACTAAGATAAACTCCGACAACGTAATCATTTTGGGAGATTTCAACACCCCTGGTATAAATTGGGATGTCAGCACAACAGACAACGCCCAGAACCATACAGGACAGGCACAGAAACTACTGCACTTATTGGATAACCATGGGCTATTCCAAACAGTTCAGGAATCAACTAGAAATGGTAATATTTTGGACCTGGTCCTAGTTAATAACCCAAACATAATTGAAAAGACCACAGTATTTCCGGGAATAAGTGACCATGACATGGTTCTAGTGGACGTGAACTTGGCACCCAAACAGAACAAAAAACCAAAAAGGAAAGTGTACATTCGCACGAAATCTGACGAGCCGGCTATCAAGAATGACCTTGAGGACTATGCTACAAACTTTAATCAGAGAACAAAAGACATGTCGGTGACACAGAAATGGGATGACTTCAAAGGAAAAATGAAGCACACAATGAACAAGCACATTCCTAGTAAAATGACATCAAGCAGATACAACCTGCCTTGGTTTAACAGAAACTTAAGAAGACACTGTCGGAAGAAACAACGTCTTTACAATAAAGCTAAGAGAACAGGGCAAGAGGAAGACTGGAACAAGTACAAGAAAGTAAAAAAAGGAGTACAGAAAAGCATAAGATCAGCACACTCAAAATACGTGGCGAACATACTTGGAGAAGCTATAACTGACAAACCCAAAACATTCTGGTCATACATAAAAGGCCTGAGGAGAGACCTTGTTGGGGTAGCCACTCTGAAGGTGGGGAGCACCATTATAAGGGACAGTGAAAAGAAAGCAGAAGCACTCAGTTCACAGTTTAAAAGTGTATTCACAGAAGAAGACACCACAGACATGCCATCTCTTGGAAACCTCTGCACCACTCCTATGGAACATATAGACATTTCTACGTATGGTGTAGAAAAAATGTTGCAAGGCCTTAATCCGTCCAAAGCATCCGGGCCCGACCAAATACCGCCTTGGTTCCTCAAAATGACAGCCATTGAAATCGCACCTGTTTTGACTAACATTTTCCAACAATCGCTTGACACAGGAGAAATCCCCCAAGACTGGAGAGATGCAAACATATGCGCCATTTTCAAAAAGGGAGATAGAGCGGTTCCCAGTAACTACGTACACAGACCTGTTTCACTTACCTGTATTTCCTGTAAACTACTCGAACACATTATTCATAGCCATATCATGAAACACTTGGAAGGCCACAATATACTAACGGACTACCAGCATGGTTTCAGAGCAAAGCGATCAACAGAAACACAGCTTATTTTAACAGTTCACGACATAGCTGGGGCACTGAACAATAAAAGACAGGTGGATCTAGCAATACTTGATTTCACTAAAGCCTTCGACAAAGTCCCACATAGCAGACTCATAACAAAACTGGAGTACTATGGAATTCAAGGTTCTACATTAAACTGGTTAAAGGCTTTCCTGACGAATAGAGAGCAAACGGTAGTGGTAGAAGGGAAGGCCTCAGCTCCAGTTAAAGTAGCATTGGGAGTTCCACAAGGGACTGTTCTGGGACCATTGCTCTTCCTCTTGTACATAAACGACTTGCCAGACCAGCTCGATTCAAGTGTGAGGTTATTCGCCGATGATTGTCTGCTATATATAGAGGTATCTGCAAAGAATGACTCACAACTTTTTCAGAAAGATCTGAACACCCTGGAAGAATGGCAAAGGAAATGGCTTATGCAGTTCAATCCTGATAAGTGCTATATCATGCACATAAGGAACAAACGAACACCAAATGTGTCCCCTTACCAGTTTTGTGGTCAGACATTAGCAACCACAAAAAGCCACCCATACCTAGGTGTTACGTTAACAACTGGGCTGAAGTGGGGTGTCCATGTTAACAAAATAACAACCAAGGCCAAACAGACATTGGGAGTGATCAAACGTAACTTGTGGGCATGCCCAACCCGCGTAAAATCACTTGCATACACGTCACTGGTAAGACCTAACCTTGAATATGCTGCAACAGTATGGGATCCGTATACAAAGAAAGACAAAGATAAACTTGAAAGGGTACAGAACCAAGCTGCCCGATTCTGTACAAACAACTACAACAGGGATGCTAGTGTTACCAAAATGAAAACAGATCTACAGTGGACATCACTTGAAGACAGAAGGAAAATGTCCAGACTTTGCATGATGTACAAAATGACCAATAAGCTGGTGGACGTACCGACTGATAAGTATCTAATACCAGCTCAAAAAAGAACAAGAAACAGCCATGACTTCAAGTACCAGAGTTTCCAAGCTAGGATTGATGTGTTCAAAAATTCGTATTTTCCCAGAACTATCGTAGATTGGAATTTGTTATCACCAAGTACAGTAGGGGCATCTTCTCTGGATAGTTTTAAAGAACGCTTGCAGTTAGAGGTGCAAAAGTAAGGTGTGACGGATCGTTCAGTGTAATATAACCAGCTGCTGCCGCGCCGCGTGCCTGCGAAGCTGGTGTGTTACGCCGAATGGCGGTTATACCGGCTATATAGATACAGATACAGATACAGATCATAGTAAAACCCGTGGGCAAAAGGTAAAAAGTGATTTGAGTACCCAAAATTACTTTGAAACTTTTCTACATACGAATGAAGGCTCACCTGGGGGATAACCGCTAACCGCTAAGCGAACCCTTCGGTAACCACAAAAAGCGACCCCTTACGATCGGACTTCCGAAATTTCAAACAAAATGTGCGTTACTTTCAACACTTGAGTATCATAGTAAAACCCCTGGGCAAAAGGAAAAAAGTGATTTGAGTACCCAAAATTACTTTCTAACTTTTCTACATACGAATGTTGGCTCACCTGGGGGATAACCGCTAACCGCTAAGCGAACCCTTCGGTAACCGCAAAAAAGCGACCCCTTACGATCGGACTTCCGAAATTTCAAACAAAATGTGCGTTACTTTCAACACTTGAGTATCATAGTTAAACCCGTGGGCAAAAGGCAAAAAGTGATTTGAGTACCCAAAATTACTTTGTAACTTTTCTACATACGAATGTTGGCTCACCTGGGGGATAACCGCTAACCGCTAAGCGAACCTTTCGGTAACCGCAAAAAAGCGACCCCTTACGATCGGACTTCCGAAATTTCAAACAAAATGTGCGTTACTTTCAACACTTTAATATCAAAGTAAAACCCGTGGGCAAAAGGCAAAAGTGATTGGAGTACCCAAAATTACTTTGTAACTTTTCTACATACGAATGTTGGCTCACCTGGGGGATAACCGCTAACCGCTAAGCGAACCCTTCGGCAACCGCAAAAAAGCGACCCCTTACGATCGGACTTCCGAAATTTCAAACAAAATGTGCGTTACTTTCAACACTTGAGTATCATAGTAAAAACCGTGGGCAAAAGGAAAAAAGTGATTTGAGTACCCAAAATTACTTTTTAACTTTTCTACATACGAATGAAGGCTCACCTGGGGGATAACCGCTAACCGCTAAGCGAACCCTTCGGTAACCGCAAAAAAAGCGACCCCTTACGATCGGACTTCCGAAATTTCAAACAAAATGTGCGTTACTTTCAACACTTGAGTATCATAGTAAAACCCGTGGGCAAAAGGTAAAAAGTGATTTGAGTACCCAAAATGACTTTGTAACTTTTCTACATACGAATGAAGGCTCACCTGGGGGATAACCGCTAATCGCTAAGCGAACCCTTCGGTAACCGCAAAAAAGCGACCCCTTACGATCGGACTTCCGAAATTTCAAACAAAATGTGCGTTACTTTCAACACTTGAGTATCATAGTAAAACCCCTGGGCAAAAGGTAAAAAGTGATTTGAGTACCCAAAATTACTTTGTAACTTTTCTACATACGAATGAAGGCTCACATGGGGGATAACCGCTAACCGCTAAGCGAACCCTTCGGTAACCGCAAAAAAGCGACCCCTTACGATCGGACTTCCGAAATTTCAAACAAAATGTGCGTTACTTTCAACAATTGAGTATCATAGTAAAACCCGTGGGCAAAAGGTAAAAAGTGATTTGAGTACCCAAAATTACTTTGTAACTTTTCTACATACGAATGTTGGCTCACCTGGGGGATAACCGCTAACCGCTAAGCGAACCCTTCGGTAACCGCAAAAAAGCGACCCCTTACGATTGGACTTCCGAAATTTCAAACAAAATGTGCGTTACTTTCAACACTTGAGTATCATAGTAAAACCCCTGGGCAAAAGGTAAAAAGTGATTTGAGTACCCAAAATTACTTTGAAACTTTTCTACATACGAATGAAGGCTCACCTGGGGGATAACCGCTAACCGCTAAGCGAACCCTTCGGTAACCACAAAAAGCGACCCCTTACGATCGGACTTCCGAAATTTCAAACAAAATGTGCGTTACTTTCAACACTTGAATATCAAAGTAAAACCCGTGGGCAAAAGGTAAAAAGTGATTTGAGTACCCAAAATTACTTTGTAACTTTTCTACATACGAATGTTGGCTCACCTGGGGGATAACCGCTAACCGCTAAGCGAACCCTTCGGTAACCGCAAAAAAACGACCCCTTACGATCGGACTTCCGAAATTTCAAACAAAATGTGCGTTACTTTCAACACTTGAATATTAAAGTAAAACCCGTGGGCAAAAGGTAAAAAGTGATTTGAGTACCCAAAAATACTTTTGTAACTTTTCTACATACGAATGTTGGCTCACCTGTGGGATAACCGCTAACCGCTAAGCGAACCCTTCGGTAACCACAAAAAAGCGACCCCTTACGATCGGACTTCCGAAATTTCAAACAAAATGTGCGTTACTTTCAACACTTGAGTATCATAGTAAAACCCCTGGGCAAAAGGTAAAAAGTGATTTGAGTACCCAAAATTACTTTGTAACTTTTCTACATACGAATGAAGGCTCACCTGGGGGATAACCGCTAACCGCTAAGCGAACCCTTCGGTAACCGCAAAAAAGCGACCCCTTACGATCGGACTTCCGAAATTTCAAACAAAATGTGCGTTACTTTCAACACTTGAGTATCATAGTAAAACCCGTGGGCAAAGGGTAAAAAGTGATTTGAGTTCCCAAAATTACTTTGTAACTTTTCTACATACGAATGAAGGCTCACCTGGGGGATAACCGCTAACCACTAAGCGAACCCTTCGGTAACCGCAAAAAAGCGACCCCTTACGATAGGACTTCCGAAATTTCAAACAAAATGTGCGTTACTTTCAACACTTGAGTATCATAGTAAAAGCCCTGGGCAAAAGGTAAAAAGTGATTTGAGTACCCAAAATGACTTTGTAACTTTTCTACATACGAATGAAGGCTCACCTGGGGGATAACCGCTAACCGCTAATCGAACCCTTCGGTAACCGCAAAAAAGCGACCCCTTACGATCGGACTTCCGAAATTTCAAACAAAATGTGCGTTACTTTCAACACTTGAGTATCATAGTAAAACCCTGGGCAAAAGGTAAAAAGTGATTTGAGTACCCAAAATTACTTTGTAACTTTTCTACATACGAATGAAGGCTCACCTGGGGGATAACCGCTAACCGCTATGCGAACTCTTCGGTAACCGCAAAAAAGCGACCCCTTACGATCGGACTTCCGAAATTTCAAACAAAATGTGCGTTACTTTCAACACTTGAGTATCATAGTAAAACCCGTGGGCAAAAGGTAAAAAGTGATTTGAGTACCCAAAATTACTTTCTACCTTTTCTACATACGAATGAAGGCTCACCTGGGGGATAACCGCTAACCGCTAAGCGAACCCTTCGGTAACCGCATAAAAGCGACCCCTTACGATCGGACTTCCGAAATTTCAAACAAAATGTGCGTTACTTTCAACACTTGAGTATCATCATAAAACCCGTGGGCAAAAGGTAAAAAGTGATTTGAGTACCCAAAATTACTTTGTAACTTTTCTACATACGAATGAAGGCTCACCTGGGGGATAACCGCTAACCGCTAAGCGAACCCTTCGGTAACCGCAAAAAAGCGACCCCTTACGATAGGACTTCCGAAATTTCAAACAAAATGTGCGTTACTTTCAACACTTGAGTATCATAGTAAACCCCTGGGCAAAAGGTAAAAAGTGATTTGAGTACCCAAAATTACTTTGTAACTTTTCTACATACGAATGAAGGCTCACCTGGGGGATAACCGCTAACCGCTAAGCGAACCCTTCGGTAACCGCAAAAAAGCGACCCCTTACGATAGGACTTCCGAAATTTCAAACAAAATGTGCGTTACTTTCAACACTTGAATATCAAAGTAAAACCCGTGGGCAAAAGGCAAAAAGTGATTTGAGTACCCAAAATGACTTTGTGACTTTTCTACATACGAATGTTGGCTCACCTGGGGGATAACCGCTAACCGCTAAGCGAACCCTTCGGTAACCGCAAAAAGCGACCCCTTACGATCGGACTTCCGAAATTTCAAACAAAATGTGCGTTACTTTCAACACTTGAGTATCATAGTTAAACCCGTGGGCAAAAGATAAAAAGTGATTTGAGTACCCAAAATTACTTTGTAACTTTTCTACATACGAATGTTGGCTCACCTGGGGGATAACCGCTAACCGCTAAGCGAACCCTTCGGTAACCGCAAAAAAGCGACCCCTTACGATCGGACTTCCGAAATTTCAAACAAAATGTGCGTTACTTTCAACACTTGAGTTCATAGTAAAACCCATAGGCAAAAGGAGAAAAGTGATTTGAGTACCCAAAATTACTTTGTAACTTTTCTACATACGACTGTTGGCTCACCTGGGGGATAACCGCTAACCGCTAAGCGAACCCTTCGTCAACCGCAAAAAAGCGACCCCTTACGATCGGACTTCCGAAATTTCAAACAAAATGTGCGTTACTTTCAACACTTGAGTATCATAGTTAAACCCGTGGGCAAAAGATAAAAAGTGATTTGAGTACCCAAAATTACTTTGTAACTTTTCTACATACGAATGTTGGCTCACCTGGGGGATAACCGCTAACCGCTAAGCGAACCCTTCGGTAACCGCAAAAAAGCGACCCCTTACGATCGGACTTCCGAAATTTCAAACAAAATGTGCGTTACTTTCAACACTTGAGTTTCATAGTAAAACCCATAGGCAAAAGGAAAAGTGATTTGAGTACCCAAAATTACTTTGTAACTTTTCTACATACGACTGTTGGCTCACCTGGGGGATAACCGCTAACCGCTAAGCGAACCCTTCGTCAACCGCAAAAAAGCGACCCCTTACGATCGGACTTCCGAAATTTCAAACAAAATGTGCGTTACTTTCAACACTTGAGTATCATAGTTAAACCCGTGGGCAAAAGGCAAAAAGTGATTTGAGTACCCAAAATTACTTTGTAACTTTTCTACATACGAATGTTGGCTCACCTGGGGGATAACCGCTAACCGCTAAGCGAACCCTTCGGTAACCGCAAAAAAGCGACCCCTTACGATAGGACTTCCGAAATTTCAAACAAAATGTGCGTTACTTTCAACACTTGAGTATCATAGTAAAACCCTGGGCAAAAGGTAAAAAGTGATTTGAGTACCCAAAATTACTTTGTAACTTTTCTACATACGAATATGGCTCACATGGGGGATAACCGCTAACCGCTAAGCGAACCCTTCGGTAACCGCAAAAAAGCGACCCCTTACGATCGGACTTCCGAAATTTCAAACAAAATGTGCGTTACTTTCAACACGTGAGTATCATAGTAAAACCCCTGGGCAAAAGGTAAAAAGTGATTTGAGTACCCAAAATTACTTTGTAACTTTTCTACATACGAATGAAGGCTCACCTGGGGGATAACCGCTAATCGCTAAGCGAACCCTTCGGTAACCGCAAAAAAGCGACCCCTTACGATCGGACTTCCGAAATTTCAAACAAAATGTGCGTTACTTTCAACACTTGAGTATCATAGTAAAACCCCTGGGCAAAAGGTAAAAAGTGATTTGAGTACCCAAAATTACTTTGTAACTTTTCTACATACGAATGAAGGCTCACCTGGGGGATAACCGCTAACCGCTAAGCGAACCCTTCGGTAACCGCAAAAAAGCGACCCCTTACGATCGGACTTCCGAAATTTCAAACAAAATGTGCGTTACTTTCAAC
Source organism: Branchiostoma floridae x Branchiostoma belcheri (assembly GCA_019207045.1). NCBI lineage: Eukaryota > Metazoa > Chordata > Leptocardii > Amphioxiformes > Branchiostomatidae > Branchiostoma > Branchiostoma floridae x Branchiostoma belcheri. The sequence continues at coordinate 16,076,464 of CM033028.1, read as the reverse complement.
AATTGAGTATCATAGTAAAACCCGTGGGCAAAAGGTAAAAAGTGATTTGAGTACCCAAAATTACTTTGTAACTTTTTTACATACGAATGTTGGCTCACCTGGGGGATAACCGCTAACCGCTAAGCGAACCCTTCGGTAACCGCAAAAAAGCGACCCCTTACGATTGGACTTCCGAAATTTCAAACAAAATGTGCGTTACTTTCAACACTTGAGTATCATAGTAAAACCCGTGGGCAAAAGGTAGAAAGTGATTTGAGTACCCAAAATTACTTTGTAACTTTTCTACATACGAATGAAGGCTCACCTGGGGGATAACCGCTAACCGCTAAGCGAACCCTTCGGTAACCGCAAAAAAGCGACCCCTTACGATCGGACTTCCGAAATTTCAAACAAAATGTGCGTTACTTTCAACACTTGAGTATCATAGTAAAACCCCTGGGCAAAAGGAAAAAGTGATTTGAGTACCCAAAATTACTTTCTAACTTTTCTACATACGAATGTTGGCTCACCTGGGGGATAACCGCTAACCGCTAAGCGAACCCTTCGGTAACCGCAAAAAAGCGACCCCTTACGATCGGACTTCCGAAATTTCAAACAAAATGTGCGTTACTTTCAACACTTGAGTATCATAGTTAAACCCGTGGGCAAAAGGCAAAAAGTGATTTGAGTACCCAAAATTACTTTGTAACTTTTCTACATACGAATGTTGGCTCACCTGGGGGATAACCGCTAACCGCTAAGCGAACCCTTCGGTAACCGCAAAAAAGCGACCCCTTACGATCGGACTTCCGAAATTTCAAACAAAATGTGCGTTACTTTCAACACTTTAATATCAAAGTAAAACCCGTGGGCAAAAGGCAAAAAGTGATTGGAGTACCCAAAATTACTTTGTAACTTTTCTACATACGAATGTTGGCTCACCTGGGGGATAACCGCTAACCGCTAAGCGAACCCTTCGGTAACCGCAAAAAAGCGACCCCTTACGATCGGACTTCCGAAATTTCAAACAAAATGTGCGTTACTTTCAACACTTGAGTATCATAGTAAAACCCGTGGGCAAAAGGAATAAAGTGATTTGAGTACCCAAAATTACTTTTAACTTTTCTACATACGAATGAAGGCTCACCTGGGGGATTAACCGCTAACCGCTAAGCGAACCCTTCGGTAACCGCAAAAAAGCGACCCCTTACGATCGGACTTCCGAAATTTCAAACAAAATGTGCGTTACTTTCAACACTTGAGTATCATAGTAAAACCCGTGGGCAAAAGGTAAAAAGTGATTTGAGTACCCAAAATTACTTTGTAACTTTTCTACATACGAATGAAGGCTCACCTGGGGGATAACCGCTAACCGCTAAGCGAACCCTTCGGTAACCGCAAAAAAGCGACCCCTTACGATCGGACTTCCGAAATTTCAAACAAAATGTGCGTTACTTTCAACACTTGAGTATCATAGTAAAACCCCTGGGCAAAAGGTAAAAAGTGATTTGAGTACCCAAAATTACTTTGTAACTTTTCTACATACGAATGAAGGCTCACCTGGGGATAACCGCTAACCGCTAAGCGAACCCTTCGGTAACCGCAAAAAAGCGACCCCTTACGATCGGACTTCCGAAATTTCAAACAAAATGTGCGTTACTTTCAACACTTGAGTATCATAGTAAAACCGTGGGCAAAAGGTAAAAAGTGATTTGAGTACCCAAAATTACTTTGTAACTTTTCTACATACGAATGTTGGCTCACCTGGGGGATAACCGCTAACCGCTAAGCGAACCCTTCGGTAACCGCAAAAAGCGACCCCTTACGATTGGACTTCCGAAATTTCAAACAAAATGTGCGTTACTTTCAACAATTGAGTATCATAGTAAAACCGTGGGCAAAAGGTAAAAAGTGATTTGAGTACCCAAAATTACTTTGTAACTTTTCTACATACGAATGTTGGCTCACCTGGGGGATAACCGCTAACCGCTAAGCGAACCCTTCGGTAACCGCAAAAAAGCGACCCCTTACGATTGGACTTCCGAAATTTCAAACAAAATGTGCGTTACTTTCAACACTTGAGTATCATAGTAAAACCCCTGGGCAAAAGGTAAAAAGTGATTTGAGTACCCAAAATTACTTTTTAACTTTTCTACATACGAATGAAGGCTCACCTGGGGGATAACCGCTAACCGCTAAGCGAACCCTTCGGTAACCGCAAAAAAGCGACCCCTTACGATCGGACTTCCGAAATTTCAAACAAAATGTGCGTTACTTTCAACACTTGAGTATCATAGTAAAACCCGTGGGCAAAAGGTAGAAAGTGATTTGAGTACCCAAAATTACTTTGTAACTTTTCTACATACGAATGTTGGCTCACCTGGGGGATAACCGCTAACCGCTAAGCGAACCCTTCGGTAACCGCAAAAAAGCGACCCCTTACGATCGGACTTCCGAAATTTCAAACAAAATGTGCGTTACTTTCAACACTTGAGTATCATAGTAAAACCCCTGGGCAAAAGGTAAAAGTGATTTGAGTACCCAAAATTACTTTGTAACTTTTCTACATACGAATGAAGGCTCACCTGGGGGATAACCGCTAACCGCTAAGCGAACCCTTCGGTAACCGCAAAAAAGCGACCCCTTACGATCGGACTTCCGAAATTTCAAACAAAATGTGCGTTACTTTCAACACTTGAGTATCATAGTAAAACCCGTGGGCAAAAGGTAAAAGTGATTTGAGTACCCAAAATTACTTTGTAACTTTTCTACATACGAATGTTGGCTCACCTGGGGGATAACCGCTAACCGCTAAGCGAACCCTTCGGTAACCGCAAAAAAGCGACCCCTTACGATCGGACTTCCGAAATTTCAAACAAAATGTGCGTTACTTTCAACACTTGAGTATCATAGTTAAACCCGTGGGCAAAAGGCAAAAAGTGATTTGAGTACCCAAAATTACTTTGTAACTTTTCTACATACGAATGTTGGCTCACCTGGGGGATAACCGCTAACCGCTAAGCGAACCCTTCGGTAACCGCAAAAAAGCGACCCCTTACGATCGGACTTCCGAAATTTCAAACAAAATGTGCGTTACTTTCAACACTTGAGTATCATAGTAAACCCCTGGGCAAAGGTAAAAAGTGATTTGAGTACCCAAAATGACTTTGTAACTTTTCTACATACGAATGAAGGCTCACCTGGGGGATAACCGCTAACCGCTAATCGAACCCTTCGGTAACCGCAAAAAAGCGACCCCTTACGATCGGACTTCCGAAATTTCAAACAAAATGTGCGTTACTTTCAACACTTGAGTATCATAGTAAAACCCGTGGGCAAAAGGTAAAAAGTGATTTGAGTACCCAAAATTACTTTGTAACTTTTCTACATACGAATGAAGGCTCACCTGGGGATAACCGCTAACCGCTAAGCGAACCCTTCGGTAACCGCAAAAAAGCGACCCCTTACGATCGGACTTCCGAAATTTCAAACAAAATGTGCGTTACTTTCAACACTTGAATATCAAAGTAAAACCCGTGGGCAAAAGGCAAAAAGTGATTTGAGTACCCAAAATGACTTTGTAACTTTTCTACATACGAATGTTGGCTCACCTGGGGGATAACCGCTAACCGCTAAGCGAACCCTTCGGTAACCGCAAAAAAGCGACCCCTTACGATCGGACTTCCGAAATTTCAAACAAAATGTGCGTTACTTTCAACACTTGAGTATCATAGTTAAACCCGTGGGCAAAGATAAAAAGTGATTTGAGTACCCAAAATTACTTTGTAACTTTTCTACATACGAATGTTGGCTCACCTGGGGGATAACCGCTAACCGCTAAGCGAACCCTTCGGTAACCGCAAAAAAGCGACCCCTTACGATCGGACTTCCGAAATTTCAAACAAAATGTGCGTTACTTTCAACACTTGAGTATCATAGTAAAACCCATAGGCAAAAGGAAAAAGTGATTTGAGTACCCAAAATTACTTTGTAACTTTTCTACATACGAATGTTGGCTCACCTGGGGGATAACCGCTAACCGCTAAGCGAACCCTTCGTCAACCGCAAAAAAGCGACCCCTTACGATCGGACTTCCGAAATTTCAAACAAAATGTGCGTTACTTTCAACACTTGAGTATCATAGTTAAACCCGTGGGCAAAAGGCAAAAAGTGATTTGAGTACCCAAAATTACTTTGTAACTTTTCTACATACGAATGTTGGCTCACCTGGGGATAACCGCTAACCGCTAAGCGAACCCTTCGGTAACCGCAAAAAAGCGACCCCTTACGATCGGACTTCCGAAATTTCAAACAAAATGTGCGTTACTTTCAACACTTGAGTATCATAGTAAAACCCCTGGGCAAAAGGTAAAAAGTGATTTGAGTACCCAAAATTACTTTGTAACTTTTCTACATACGAATATTGGCTCACCTGGGGGATAACCGCTAACCGCTAAGCGAACCCTTCGGTAACCGCAAAAAGCGACCCCTTACGATCGGACTTCCGAAATTTCAAACAAAATGTGCGTTACTTTCAACACTTGAGTATCATAGTAAAACCCGTGGGCAAAAGGTAAAAAGTGATTTGAGTACCCAAAATTACTTTGTAACTTTTCTACATACGAATGAAGGCTCACCTGGGGGATAACCGCTAACCGCTAAGCGAACCCTTCGGTAACCGCAAAAAAGCGACCCCTTACGATCGGACTTCCGAAATTTCAAACAAAATGTGCGTTACTTTCAACACTTGAGTATCATAGTAAAACCCCTGGGCAAAAGGTAAAAAGTGATTTGAGTACCCAAAATTACTTTGTAACTTTTCTACATACGAATGAAGGCTCACCTGGGGGATAACCGCTAACCGCTAAGCGAACCCTTCGGTAACCGCAAAAAAGCGACCCCTTACGATCGGACTTCCGAAATTTCAAACAAAATGTGCGTTACTTTCAACACTTGAGTATCATAGTAAAACCCGTGGGCAAAAGGTAAAAAGTGATTTGAGTACCCAAATTACTTTGTAACTTTTTTACATACGAATGTTGGCTCACCTGGGGGATAACCGCTAACCGCTAAGCGAACCCTTCGGTAACCGCAAAAAGCGACCCCTTACGATCGGACTTCCGAAATTTCAAACAAAATGTGCGTTACTTTCAACACTTGAGTATCATAGTAAAACCCGTGGGCAAAAGGTAGAAAGTGATTTGAGTACCCAAAATTACTTTGTAACTTTTCTACATACGAATGAAGGCTCACCTGGGGGATAACCGCTAACCGCTAAGCGAACCCTTCGGTAACCGCAAAAAGCGACCCCTTACGATCGGACTTCCGAAATTTCAAACAAAATGTGCGTTACTTTCAACACTTGAGTATCATAGTAAACCCCTGGGCAAAAGGAAAAAGTGATTTGAGTACCCAAAATTACTTTGTAACTTTTCTACATACGAATGTTGGCTCACCTGGGGATAACCGCTAACCGCTAAGCGAACCCTTCGGTAACCGCAAAAAAGCGACCCCTTACGATCGGACTTCCGAAATTTCAAACAAAATGTGCGTTACTTTCAACACTTGAGTATCATAGTAAAACCCTGGCAAAAGGTAAAAGTGATTTGAGTACCCAAAATTACTTTTTAAGTTTTCTACATACGAATGAAGGCTCACCTGGGGGATAACCGCTAACCGCTATGCGAACTCTTCGGTAACCGCAAAAAAGCGACCCCTTACGATCGGACTTCCGAAATTTCAAACAAAATGTGCGTTACTTTCAACACTTGAGTATCATAGTAAAACCCCTGGGCAAAAGGTAAAAAGTGATTTGAGTACCCAAAATTACTTTGTAACTTTTCTACATACGAATGAAGGCTCACCTGGAGGATAACCGCTAACCGCTAAGCGAACCCTTCGGTAACCGCAAAAAAGCGACCCCTTACGATCGGACTTCCGAAATTTCAAACAAATTGTGCGTTACTTTCAACACTTGAGTATCATAGTTAAACCCGTGGGCAAAAGGTAAAAAGTGATTTGAGTACCCAAAATTACTTTGTAACTTTTCTACATACGAATGTTGGCTCACCTGGGGGATAACCGCTAACCGCTAAGCGAACCCTTCGGTAACCGCAAAAAAGCGACCCCTTACGATCGGACTTCCGAAATTTCAAACAAAATGTGCGTTACTTTCAACACTTGAGTATCATAGTAAAACCCATAGGCAAAAGGAAAAAGTGATTTGAGTACCCAAAATTACTTTGTAACTTTTCTACATACGAATGTTGGCTCACCTGGGGATAACCGCTAACCGCTAAGCGAACCCTTCGTAACCGCAAAAAGCGACCCCTTACGATCGGACTTCCGAAATTTCAAACAAAATGTGCGTTACTTTCAACACTTGAGTATCATAGTTAAACCCGTGGGCAAAAGGTAAAAAGTGATTTGAGTACCCAAAATTACTTTGTAACTTTTCTACATACGAATGTTGGCTCACCTGGGGGATAACCGCTAACCGCTAAGCGAACCCTTCGGTAACCGCAAAAAGCGACCCCTTACGATCGGACTTCCGAAATTTCAAACAAAATGTGCGTTACTTTCAACACTTGAGTATCATAGTAAAACCCCTGGGCAAAAGGTAAAAAGTGATTTGAGTACCCAAAATTACTTTGTAACTTTTCTACATACGAATATTGGCTCACCTGGGGGATAACCGCTAACCGCTAAGCGAACCCTTCGGTAACCGCAAAAAAGCGACCCCTTACGATCGGACTTCCGAAATTTCAAACAAAATGTGCGTTACTTTCAACACGTGAGTATCATAGTAAAACCCGTGGGCAAAAGGTAAAAAGTGATTTGAGTACCCAAAATTACTTTGTAACTTTTCTACATACGAATGAAGGCTCACCTGGGGGATAACCGCTAACCGCTAAGCGAACCCTTCGGTAACCGCAAAAAAGCGACCCCTTACGATCGGACTTCCGAAATTTCAAACAAAATGTGCGTTACTTTCAACACTTGAGTATCATAGTAAAACCCCTGGGCAAAAGGTAAAAAGTGATTTGAGTACCCAAAATTACTTTGTAACTTTTCTACATACGAATGAAGGCTCACCTGGGGGATAACCGCTAACCGCTAAGCGAACCCTTCGGTAACCGCAAAAAAGCGACCCCTTACGATCGGACTTCCGAAATTTCAAACAAAATGTGCGTTACTTTCAACACTTGAATATCAAGTAAAACCCGTGGGCAAAAGGTAAAAAGTGATTTGAGTACCCAAAATTACTTTGTAACTTTTTACATACGAATGTTGGCTCACCTGGGGGATAACCGCTAACCGCTAAGCGAACCCTTCGGTAACCGCAAAAAGCGACCCCTTACGATCGGACTTCCGAAATTTCAAACAAAATGTGCGTTACTTTCAACACTTGAGTATCATAGTAAAACCCGTGGGCAAAAGGTAAAAAGTGATTTGAGTACCCAAAATTACTTTGTAACTTTTCTACATACGAATGAAGGCTCACCTGGGGGATAACCGCTAACCGCTAAGCGAACCCTTCGGTAACCGCAAAAAGCGACCCCTTACGATCGGACTTCCGAAATTTCAAACAAAATGTGCGTTACTTTCAACACTTGAGTATCATAGTAAAACCCTGGGCAAAAGGAAAAAGTGATTTGAGTACCCAAATTACTTTGTAACTTTTCTACATACGAATGTTGGCTCACCTGGGGGATAACCGCTAACCGCTAAGCGAACCCTTCGGTAACCGCAAAAAAGCGACCCCTTACGATCGGACTTCCGAAATTTCAAACAAAATGTGCGTTACTTTCAACACTTGAGTATCATAGTTAAACCCGTGGGCAAAGGTAAAAAGTGATTTGAGTACCCAAATTACTTTGTAACTTTTCTACATACGAATGTTGGCTCACCTGGGGGATAACCGCTAACCGCTAAGCGAACCTTTCGGTAACCGCAAAAAAGCGACCCCTTACGATCGGACTTCCGAAATTTCAAACAAAATGTGCGTTACTTTCAACACTTTAATATCAAAGTAAAACCCGTGGGCAAAAGGCAAAAAGTGATTGGAGTACCCAAATTACTTTGTAACTTTTCTACATACGAATGTTGCTCACCTGGGGGATAACCGCTAACCGCTAAGCGAACCCTTCGGTAACCGCAAAAAAGCGACCCCTTACGATCGGACTTCCGAAATTTCAAACAAAATGTGCGTTACTTTCAACACTTGAGTATCATAGTAAAACCCGTGGGCAAAAGGTAAAAAGTGATTTGAGTACCCAAATTACTTTGTAACTTTTCTACATACGAATGAAGGCTCACCTGGGGGATAACCGCTAACCGCTAAGCGAACCCTTCGGTAACCGCAAAAAAGCGACCCCTTACGATCGGACTTCCGAAATTTCAAACAAAATGTGCGTTACTTTCAACACTTGAGTATCATAGTAAAACCCGTGGGCAAAAGGTAAAAAGTGATTTGAGTACCCAAATTACTTTGTAACTTTTCTACATACGAATGAAGGCTCACCTGGGGGATAACCGCTAACCGCTAAGCGAACCCTTCGGTAACCGCAAAAAGCGACCCCTTACGATCGGACTTCCGAAATTTCAAACAAATGTGCGTTACTTTCAACACTTGAGTATCATAGTAAAACCCCTGGGCAAAAGGTAAAAAGTGATTTGAGTACCCAAAATTACTTTGTAACTTTTCTACATACGAATGAAGGCTCACCTGGGGGATAACCGCTAACCGCTAAGCGAACCCTTCGGTAACCGCAAAAAAGCGACCCCTTACGATCGGACTTCCGAAATTTCAAACAAAATGTGCGTTACTTTCAACACTTGAGTATCATAGTAAAACCCGTGGGCAAAAGGTAAAAAGTGATTTGAGTACCCAAAATTACTTTGTAACTTTTCTACATACGAATGTTGGCTCACCTGGGGGATAACCGCTAACCGCTAAGCGAACCCTTCGGTAACCGCAAAAAGCGACCCCTTACGATCGGACTTCCGAAATTTCAAACAAAATGTGCGTTACTTTCAACACTTGAGTATCATAGTAAAACCCTGGGCAAAGGTAAAAAGTGATTTGAGTACCCAAAATTACTTTGAACTTTTCTACATACGAATGAAGGCTCACCTGGGGGATAACCGCTAACCGCTAAGCGAACCCTTCGGTAACCGCAAAAAGCGACCCCTTACGATCGGACTTCCGAAATTTCAAACAAAATGTGCGTTACTTTCAACACTTGAATATCAAAGTAAAACCCGTGGGCAAAAGGTAAAAAGTGATTTGAGTACCCAAATTACTTTGTAACTTTTCTACATACGAATGTTGGCTCACCTGGGGGATAACCGCTAACCGCTAAGCGAACCCTTCGGTAACCGCAAAAACGACCCCTTACGATCGGACTTCCGAAATTTCAAACAAAATGTGCGTTACTTTCAACACTTGAATATCAAAGTAAAACCCGTGGGCAAAAGGTAAAAAGTGATTTGAGTACCCAAAAATACTTTGTAACTTTTCTACATACGAATGAAGGCTCACCTGTGGGATAACCGCTAACCGCTAAGCGAACCCTTCGGTAACCGCAAAAAAGCGACCCCTTACGATCGGACTTCCGAAATTTCAAACAAAATGTGCGTTACTTTCAACACTTGAGTATCATAGTAAAAACCCTGGGCAAAAGGTAAAAGTGATTTGAGTACCCAAAATTACTTTGTAACTTTTCTACATACGAATGAAGGCTCACCTGGGGGATAACCGCTAACCGCTAAGCGAACCCTTCGGTAACCGCAAAAAAGCGACCCCTTACGATCGGACTTCCGAAATTTCAAACAAAATGTGCGTTACTTTCAACACTTGAGTATCATAGTAAAACCCGTGGGCAAAAGGTTAAAAGTGATTTGAGTACCCAAATTACTTTGTAACTTTTCTACATACGAATGAAGGCTCACCTGGGGATAACCGCTAACCGCTAAGCGAACCCTTCGGTAACCGCAAAAAGCGACCCCTTACGATCGGACTTCCGAAATTTCAAACAAAATGTGCGTTACTTTCAACACTTGAGTATCATAGTAAAAGCCCGGGCAAAAGGTAAAAAGTGATTTGAGTACCCAAAATTACTTTGTAACTTTTCTACATACGAATGAAGGCTCACCTGGGGGATAACCGCTAACCGCTAAGCGAACCCTTCGGTAACCGCAAAAAAGCGACCCCTTACGATCGGACTTCCGAAATTTCAAACAAAATGTGCGTTACTTTCAACACTTGAGTATCATAGTAAAACCCGTGGGCAAAAGGTAAAAGTGATTTGAGTACCCAAATTACTTTGTAACTTTTCTACATACGAATGAAGGCTCACCTGGGGGATAACCGCTAACCGCTAAGCGAACCCTCGGTAACCGCAAAAAGCGACCCCTTACGATCGGACTTCCGAAATTTCAAACAAAATGTGCGTTACTTTCAACACTTGAGTATCATAGTAAAACCCGTGGGCAAAAGGTAAAAGTGATTTGAGTACCCAAAATTACTTTGTAACTTTTCTACATACGAATGAAGGCTCACCTGGGATAACCGCTAACCGCTAAGCGAACCCTTCGGTAACCGCAAAAAAGCGACCCCTTACGATCGGACTTCCGAAATTTCAAACAAATGTGCGTTACTTTCAACACTTGAATATCAAGTAAAACCGTGGGCAAAAGGCAAAAAGTGATTTGAGTACCCAAAATTACTTTGTAACTTTTCTACATACGAATGTTGGCTCACCTGGGGATAACCGCTAACCGCTAAGCGAACCCTTCGGTAACCGCAAAAAGCGACCCCTTACGATCGGACTTCCGAAATTTCAACAAAATGTGCGTTACTTTCAACACTTGAGTATCATAGTTAAACCCGTGGGCAAAAGGTAAAAAGTGATTTGAGTACCCAAAATTACTTTGTAACTTTTCTACATACGAATGTTGGCTCACCTGGGGGATAACCGCTAACCGCTAAGCGAACCCTTCGGTAACCGCAAAAAAGCGACCCCTTACGATCGGACTTCCGAATTTCAAACAAAATGTGCGTTACTTTCAACACTTGAGTATCATAGTAAACCCGTGGGCAAAAGGAAAAAGTGATTTGAGTACCCAAAATTACTTTGTAACTTTTCTACATACGAATGTTGGCTCACCTGGGGGATAACCGCTAACCGCTAAGCGAACCCTTCGGTACCGCAAAAAAGCGACCCCTTACGATCGGACTTCCGAAATTTCAAACAAAATGTGCGTTACTTTCAACACTTGAGTATCATAGTAAAACCCGTGGGCAAAAGGTAAAAGTGATTTGAGTACCCAAAATTACTTTGTAACTTTTCTACATACGAATGAAGGCTCACCTGGGGGATAACCGCTAACCGCTAAGCGAACCCTTCGGTAACCGCAAAAAAGCGACCCCTTACGATCGGACTTCCGAAATTTCAAACAAAATGTGCGTTACTTTCAACACTTGAGTATCATAGTAAACCCCTGGGCAAAGGAAAAAGTGATTTGAGTACCAAAATTACTTTGTAACTTTTCTACATACGAATATTGGCTCACCTGGGGGATAACCGCTAACCGCTAAGCGAACCCTTCGGTAACCGCAAAAAAGCGACCCCTTACGATCGGACTTCCGAAATTTCAAACAAAATGTGCGTTACTTTCAACACTTGAGTATCATAGTAAAACCCCTGGGCAAAAGGTAAAAAGTGATTTGAGTACCCAAAATTACTTTGTAACTTTTCTACATACGAATGAAGGCTCACCTGGGGGATAACCGCTAATCGCTAAGCGAACCCTTCGGTAACCGCAAAAAGCGACCCCTTACGATCGGACTTCCGAATTTCAAACAAAATGTGCGTTACTTTCAACACTTGAGTATCATAGTAAAACCCCTGGGCAAAGGTAAAAAGTGATTGAGTACCCAAAATTACTTTGTAACTTTTCTACATACGAATGAAGGCTCACCTGGGGGATAACCGCTAACCGCTAAGCGAACCCTTCGTAACCGCAAAAAAGCGACCCCTTACGATCGGACTTCCGAAATTTCAAACAAATGTGCGTTACTTTCAACACTTGAGTATCTCAGTAAAACCCGTGGGCAAAAGGTAAAAAGTGATTTTGAGTACCCAAAATTACTTTGTAACTTTTCTACATACGAATGTTGGCTCACCTGGGGGATAACCGCTAACCGCTAAGCGAACCCTTCGGTAACCGCAAAAAAGCGACCCCTTACGATCGGACTTCCGAAATTTCAAACAAAATGTGCGTTACTTTCAACACTTGAGTATCATAGTAAAACCCCTGGGCAAAAGGTAAAAATGATTTGAGTACCCAAAATTACTTTGTAACTTTTCTACATACGAATGAAGGCTCACCTGGGGGATAACCGCTAACCGCTAGCGAACCCTTCGGTAACCGCAAAAAAGCGACCCCTTACGATCGGACTTCAAATTTCAAACAAAATGTGCGTTACTTTCAACACTTGAGATATCATAGTAAAACCCCTGGGCAAAAGGTAAAAAGTGATTTGAGTACCCCAAATTACTTTGTAACTTTTCTACATACGAATGAAGGCTCACCTGGGGGATAACCGCTAACCGCTAAGCGAACCCTTCGGTAACCGCAAAAAATCGACCCCTTACGATCGGACTTCCGAAATTTCAAACAAAATGTGCGTTACTTTCAACACTTGATATCATAGTAAAACCCGTGGGCAAAAGGTAAAAAGTGATTTGAGTACCCAAATGACTTTGTAACTTTTCTACATACGAATGAAGGCTCACCTGGGGGATAACCGCTAACCGCTATGCGAACCCTTCGGTAACGCAAAAAAGCGACCCCTTACGATCGGACTTCCGAAATTTCAAACAAAATGTGCGTTACTTTCAACACTTGAGTATCATAGTAAAACCCCTGGGCAAAGGTAAAAAGTGATTTGAGTACCCAAAATTACTTTGTAACTTTTCTACATACGAATGAAGGCTCACCTGGGGATAACCGCTAACCGCTAAGCGAACCCTTCGGTAACCGCAAAAAGCGACCCCTTACGATCGGACTTCCGAAATTTCAAACAAAATGTGCGTTACTTTCACACTTGAGTATCATAGTAAACCCGTGGGCAAAAGGCAAAAAGTGATTTGAGTACCCAAAATTACTTTGTAACTTTTCTACATACGAATGTTGGCTCACCTGGGGATAACCGCTAACCGCTAAGCGAACCCTTCGGTAACCGCAAAAAAGCGACCCCTTACGATAGGACTTCCGAAATTTCAAACAAATGTGCGTTACTTTCAACACTTGAATATCAAAGTAAAACCCGTGGGCAAAAGGTAAAATGATTTGAGTACCCAAATTACTTTGTAACTTTCTACATACGAATGAAGGCTCACCTGGGGGATAACCGCTAAACGCTAAGCGAACCCTTCGGTAACCGCAAAAAAGCGACCCCTTACGATCGGACTTCCGAAATTTCAAACAAAATGTGCGTTACTTTCAACACGTGAGTATCTCAGTAAAACCCGTGGGCAAAAGGTAAAAAGTGATTTGAGTACCCAAAATTACTTTGTAACTTTTCTATATACGAATGTTGGCTCACCTGGGGATAACCGCTAACCGCTAAGCGAACCCTTCGGTAACCGCAAAAAAGCGACCCCTTACGATCGGACTTCCGAAATTTCAAACAAAATGTGCGTTACTTTCAACACTTGAGTATCATAGTAAAACCCTGGGCAAAAGGTAAAAAGTGATTTGAGTACCCAAAATTACTTTGTAACTTTTCTACATACGAATGAAGGCTCACCTGGGGGATAACCGCTAACCGCTAAGCGAACCCTTCGGTAACCGCAAAAATCGACCCCTTACGATCGGACTTCCGAAATTTCAAACAAAATGTGCGTTACTTTCAACACTTGAGTATCATAGTAAAACCCCTGGGCAAAAGGTAAAAGTGATTTGAGTACCCAAATTACTTTGTAACTTTTCTATATACGAATGTTGGCTCACCTGGGGGATAACCGCTAACCGCTAAGCGAACCCTTCGGTAACTGCATAAAAGCGACCCCTTACGATCGGACTTCCGAAATTTCAAACCAAATGTGCGTTACTTTCAACACTTGAGTATCATAGTAAAACCCTGGGCAAAAGGTAAAAAGTGATTTGAGTACCCAAAATTACTTTGTAACTTTTCTACATACGAATGAAGGCTCACCTGGGGATAACCGCTAACCGCTAAGCGAACCCTTCGGTAACCGCAAAAAAGCGACCCCTTACGATCGGACTTCCGAAATTTCAAACAAAATGTGCGTTACTTTCAACACTTGAATATCAAAGTAAAACCCGTGGGCAAAAGGTAAAAAGTGATTTGAGTACCCAAATTACTTTGTAACTTTTCTACATACGAATGAAGGCTCACCTGGGGGATAACCGCTAACCGCTAAGCGAACCCTTCGGTAACCGCAAAAAAGCGACCCCTTACGATCGGACTTCCGAAATTTCAAACAAAATGTGCGTTACTTTCAACACTTGAATATCAAAGTAAAACCCGTGGGCAAAAGGTAAAAAGTGATTGAGTACCCAAAATTACTTTGTAACTTTTCTAACATACGAATGAAGGCTCAACTGGAGGATAACCGCTAACCGCTAAGCGAACCCTTCGGTAACCGCAAAAAAGCGACCCCTTACGATCGGACTTCCGAAATTTCAAACAAAATGTGCGTTACTTTCAACACTTGAGTATCTCAGTAAAACCCGTGGGCAAAGGTAAAAAGTGATTTTGAGTACCCAAAATTACTTTGTAAATTTTCTATATACGAATGTGGCTCACCTGGGGGAACCGCTAACCGCTAAGCGAACCCTTCGGTAACCGCAAAAATGCGACCCCTTACGATCGGACTTCCGAAATTTCAAACAAAATGTGCGTTACTTTCAACACTTGAGTATCATAGTAAAACCCCTGGGCAAAAGGTAAAAAGTGATTTGAGTACCCAAAATTACTTTGTAACTTTTCTACATACGAATGAAGGCTCACCTGGGGGATAACCGCTAACCGCTAAGCGAACCCTTCGGTACCGCAAAAAGCGACCCCTTACGATCGGACTTCCGAAATTTCAAACAAAATGTGCGTTACTTTCAACACTTGAGTATCATAGTAAAACCCGTGGGCAAAAGGTAAAAAGTGATTTGAGTACCCAAAATTACTTTGTAACTTTTCTACATACGAATGAAGGCTCACCTGGGGGATAACCGCTAACCGCTAAGCGAACCCTTCGGTAACCGCAAAAAAGCGACCCCTTACGATCGGACTTCCGAAATTTCAAACAAAATGTGCGTTACTTTCAACACTTGAGTATCATAGTAAACCCTGGGCAAAAGGTAAAAAGTGATTTGAGTACCCAAATTACCTTGTAACTTTTCTACATACAATGAAGGCTCACCTGGGGGATAACCACTAACCGCTAAGCGAACCCTTCGGTAACCGCAAAAAGCGACCCCTTACGATCGGACTTCCGAAATTTCAAAACAAAATGTGCGTTACTTTCACACTTGAGTATCATAGTAAAACCCCTGGGCAAAAGGTAAAAAGTGATTTGAGTACCCAAAATTACTTTGTAACTTTTCTACATACGAATGAAGGCTCACCTGGGGATAACCGCTAACCGCTAAGCGAACCCTTCGGTAACCGCAAAAAATCGACCCCTTACGATCGGACTTCCGAAATTTCAAACAAAATGTGCGTTCTTTCAACACTTGAGTATCATAGTAAAACCCTGGGCAAAGGAAAAAAGTGATTTGAGTACCCAAAATTACTTTGTAACTTTTCTACATACGAATGTTGGCTCACCTGGGGGATAACCGCTAACCGCTAAGCGAACCCTTCGTAACCGCAAAAAAGCGACCCCTTACGATCGGACTTCCGAAATTTCAAACAAAATGTGCGTTACTTTCAACACTTGAGTATCATAGTTAAACCCGTGGGCAAAAGGAAAAAGTGATTTGAGTACCCCAAATTACTTTGTAACTTTTCTACATACGAATGAAGGCTCACCTGGGGATAACCGCTAACCGCTAAGCGAACCCTTCGGTAACCGCAAAAAAGCGACCCCTTACGATCGGACTTCCGAAATTTTCAAACAAATGTGCGTTACTTTCAACACTTTAATATCAAAGTAAAACCCGTGGGCAAAGGTAAAAAGTGATTGGAGTACCCAAAATTACTTTGTAACTTTTCTACATACGAATGAAGGCTCACCTGGGGGATAACCGCTAACCGCTAAGCGAACCCTTCGGTAACCGCAAAAAAGCGACCCCTTACGATCGGACTTCCGAAATTTCAAACAAAATGTTGTTACTTTCAACACTTGAGTATCATAGTAAAACCCGTGGGCAAAAGGTAAAAAGTGATTTGAGTACCCAAAAGACTTTGTAACTTTTCTACATACGAATGAAGGCTCACCTGGGGGATAACCGCTAACCGCTAAGCGAACCCTTCGGTAACAAAAAAAAAGCGACCCCTTACGATCGGACTTCCGAAATTTCAAACAAATGTGCGTTACTTTCAACACTTGAGTATCATAGTAAAACCCGTGGGCAAAAGGTAAAAGTGATTTGAGTACCCAAAATACTTTGTAACTTTTCTACATACGAATGAAGGCTCACCTGGGGGATACCGCTAACCGCTAAGCGACCCTTCGGTACCCGCAAAAAGCGACCCCTTACGATCGGACTTCCGAAATTTCAACAAAATGTGCGTTACTTTCAACACTTGAGTACATAGTAAAACCCGTGGGAAAAGGTAAAAAGTGATTTGAGTACCAAAATTACTTTGTAACTTTTCTACATACGATGAAGGCTCACCTGGGGGATAACCGCTAACCGCTAAGCGAACCCTTCGGTAACCGCAAAAAGAGCGGGTGACCCCTTACATCGGACTTCCGAAATTTCAAACAAAATTGTGCGTTCTTTCAACACAATTGAATATCATAGTAAAACCCGTGGGCAAAAGGTAAAAAGTGATTTGAGTACCAAAATTACTTTGTAACTTTTCTACATACGAATGAAGGCTCACCTTGTGGATAACCGCTAATCGCTAAGCGAACCCTTCGGTAACGCAAAAAGCGAACCCCTTACGATCGGACTTCCGAAATTTCAAACAAAATGTGCGTTACTTTCAACACTTGAGTATCATAGTAAACCCCTGGGCAAAAGGTAAAAAGTGATTTGAGTACCCAAAATTACTTTTTAACTTTTCTACATACGAATGAAGCTCACCTGGGGATAACCGCTAACCGCTAAGCGAACCCTCGGTAACCGCAAAAAAGCGACCCCTTACGATCGGACTTCCGAAATTTCAACAAAATGTGTTTACTTTCAACAATTGAATATCATAGTAAAACTGGGCAAAAGTAAAAAGTGATTTGAGTACCCAAATTACTTTGTAACTTTTCTACATACGAATGAAGGCTCACCTGGGGATAACCGCTAACCGCTAAGCGAACCCTTCGGTAACCGCAAAAAAGCGA